>KZ345072.1:190770-201401 GCA_002352805.1 Teladorsagia circumcincta | reverse complement strand
ACCATTATTACATGTATTGGCAGCCACTACTATAGACGTTCGTTGAGAAATGCACCGAAATCTCGTTGTGGGTGAGTATGTTCCTAAATTTTTGACAAAGTAGCTTGTTACACTTATGATAACTTCGGAAAGAATTTTTAATCTCTCGAAGAAAATGTGAAGCTAAATTTAGATTTTTTTTGTAAACATTGCAAGGCAAGCTGATAAACATTCAAAAATGATAGTAGTCTACAATTTCGATCTGTGCATTGAATCTTGAATCTCTTCTAATGAAAAAGTTGAGCAAGAATTCCCAGATGGTACCTTGTTTGCGCATACTTACCAGTAGCTTCTTTGTATAATTTCGTATAATTTCCAGCAGCTCCTTTCTGTAAAGTAAACGGACTGTAGCAAGCGGTGAAATTGTTTTATTTAAGAGGATGGCCTGCATGCAATTTAGCAAGGCAGAAATAAAGCAGAAAATGAAAGCGGTCACTGCAAAGTAACCTCCTACGCTTTATTTTTTCTTTCTTTTGAAAAGAGCTGAAGTCCATTTGACGACTTGTCAGGCTTTATTTGTAAAAAATAGCTCTCTCCCACCCCCACAGTGGTCTGTAATGAGAAGGAAATTTTCGAAGGGCGCAATTTTGCCTGAGTTCCACCACTAACCCTTGCCGCTCTGGCGGTAGCAGTTGCTATCACCAAATTTAGAAGTCTGCATTACCGACGAAATTTCTGCTGTCCACTGCTAGAGGTCGCTTCAGATAACATTTTCCTTCAGAATTTTGCTTTGCCTCGTAGCCTTGATAGCCTTCCAGGAGAATCTCATAAAAGAGGGCGGGATCATTTACCATTATTAAACCCCGGGAGGAATCCGAGAAAACTTGTGCATGCCATGAAAAAACACGGCCACAAGGCTTCTGTCAACCAGGGGGTGAAAGTCTAAAAGAAAAAGCGGACGTTTTTTGTGGTAGTAGGACTGATCCTTTTGAAGAAGATGAAGAAAGCGGAATCTGTAATAGTACGTTTGTGTGAGAGCTCCTAGACAACATAACAAAACGCTGAATTGCCTAGCCTCACGGTTGACAGATATCTGAAAACCGTAAACACACGCTTTTGATCTATTCCACATCCACGACCACTGAATTCACGAAGAACTCATTGGTAACCTAGAAGTTTTCGGTTTTGGTAAAGTTACGTGTAAGGTGACCCTTTTAAAGGTAGATTTATGTGACGCAATTACAGTAACTGGCTGATATACTGCTTGTGATTACGCTGTCATGGTGATTACGTTTTCCTTCTCCCACAACCGCATTACTGCAATGGTTTGCCGCGATCTTGTAATTACATCAGCACATACGATTTAATAACATTTTCGATGTTGATATGGTGTCTAAATTGCAATTATATACCGTATCCAGTAACAAGATTCCACTAATACATAACGTACTGTTCCACGTAAATCCACACGGTAATTTTTTCCTATACTTTCATTTTCATAGTGCTGTATGTGCTTCTGCTGACACCACAAATCTATTGCTTACGTGGTGCACTATTTCGAAGTGGACGATCTTTCCGCTACAGGCAGCCAAGCTTCATCGAAAATGAGATATCCGCCGGAATCAAGAGAAATGTGAGTGCCGCATTCAGAAAGTTGCTCAAACTTTGTTCTTTTTTTCCATATGCAGAATTCAGGCCTAAGCAGGGGGAAGGGGGGCACTGCAATCTATTCAAATAGTATTAATGCAACTCTCGTAAGGCATCGCTGCCAAAAACCTGAAGAGGAACGATTCGCTTCTTCCAGAGATATCGATGAAAAATAGAATGAACCAATACTTTTGGGACACACTGTATTGTATGAACTCCAGCCTCTGATTTCCTCACCCAATAATATTTATTGCATATTATCTTTGAAAATATACATAACAGTAGGCACACCTCGGCCTGTAAATGTTAAATTAGTAGACTTCAGAATTAGTAGATTAGTAAGTTTTTTCATATTTTTTGAAATTTATTTCTCACTTATTCGTCTTCGTATCTGAGGCAATCGGTAGATGCCATTTCTACACAACTAATCCTTTCGCGACCCGCAGGATTTTCAGTCGGTCCGTTCGAGGCGATCGCAAAATGGCAGCCACAGTTGGCCCTCACTGTCCCTCGGGACCCTTTTTTGAAGTGGGGTGAAGTGGTGAAAATCATCAGAATTTTTCTGAAACTTTCCCCATGAGGGACACCGGTGGATGCCATGGTCCTAAGTGAGCATCTTCGCGTCAGCCACCGCTGGCTGCCATTGTCGCGAATGGGTTAAAGTGGCAACAGCGCCATAACACAAAAAATAGTAAGGCGCTCTGATATATCTCGCTGGAATGCATTATGCGTGTGACTTTTATTAGGAACCCTGAGACAGTGAGTGGAAGTGACACTTCGTGTCTGCACCTATGTGCCAATGACTTGTGAAGCGAGCCTGTTCAGCGTTTTGTACCTTAATGTTGTTCAATTCGAACGGAAATCGAATATTTTACATTGGGACTGAGACTTGCGACTTGCTCCCTTTGATAGGTGGTGAATGATCACAATTTATTCTACTCCCTTAGGGCCGCTGCTGTTGACAGGTGGTCGCCACCTTTCCTAATCTAAGCTGTCTCTGGCTTGACCACATTTTGATGAAATTTTCCACCGGTTTTTTAGGCTCGACCGTGGTCAAATTGTGTAAGCTTTAATGTTCAATACTCTTCTTTCAGGATGATCCTGTAACCTTCCCAACGTATACAATCGTAGCCCTTACTCTTGCACTTTTGTTTGTTCGGGAGCCTTCTGCAAGTGCATCATGGCGATCTCGCTCTGTCCCTATCCGTTCGTTCGAGCTGCAAGCCCACTTTCCAAGAAGGCCTCCTAGATCATGTGTCGGAATGGCTTTTTGAATTATATAGGGATACGTGCATATACCAGAGAAACATGCTTGATTTTTTTCTGAGCGGTCATCTGAACATCAAAAGGATAAATGAAAGATTGGTTAATGCTTCCAATATCCGTGGTGACGAAGTTTGCATTTTTTGATTGCCGCTTGCACGATGTCGCACAACGGTAACTGCGGCTAGTAATGGATACCATATTCTGATCAGAAATAGCACCATACCTTATACAGGGTGGCCGTAAAGTATAGGACGCCATGTTTTGGTGTGTAAAAGCTAAGAAAGAGACTGGGTCAGGACTTCACGCAAAGATGGAGTTTGGCTAATTGATCAATCATGCAGAAGATGCTTTGAATTTGACGACTCTGCTTTGAGAGAGACCTTCTGACGTCCGACGACAAAATCAGCAGTGCGCCGCATGTAGCCAACGGCAATGTTGTTCCACCTCTTCTGCTAACTTCAGAGTACCCGCAGAGCTGGAGAAGTCTTATGAGTTCTCGCTCTACAAATCCTCAAACAGAGGAGTCTATCGGGTTGAGGGCCTGAGAGGAAGAGGGTCACATTTCCTCGCTCCAGTGGCCCGAGAAGTGAGCGCCCAGGATGCTTTGGTCAATTTGAACGCGTATTAGGGAGCTCGAGCATTGAGCAAAGTGCTCGTAAATTGAGAACTTATAATGTGCCTAAATGAAGTCCTTCACAGGACCTCAGAGTTAACTTTAACATTTAAAGAAAATGAACTCCGATGGAGCTGCACTTTTGGATTTTACCCCGCCACAATCTACCCACCTTCGAGAGAAAGTCTGTTGTAACCTAGACGTTATCTCGGAGACATACTCTCACTTTTTGGCAAAAACTGCGCCTGACATTGGTGGTCTCAAAGAAGTTTAGTCCGAAATTTTCTCATGAACCCAATCCTTTAGAGAGATGCGGCGCACTTCGAGCTTCTAGCTTTAAGCAAACTTTTTGTATTTAAGTTGAATCTATTCGGGTTGCTCCAATAAAAACCAGCATAGAAAGAGTGGGTAACCTCTTCCAGTAATGATTGCTTTTCAAAAACTTCTGTAAGGAGTGACGGCAGATCCTGAGCTCACGCTAACTTTATTCTTGTGAGCCATCCTCTTCTAGGTGATTGCCCCAATCCTCTGAGCCTGCACACTTCTTGAATTCCACTTTTCGCAATCCTAGAGTCGTGTGCTTGAACCTTGAGAGCACTGAACATGTTTCAAAGAGTTGAAGAGGAAATGCGGAGTCGCTTTTCGAAATCGGAATGTCAGAGACCGTCGCTGGGCAGTCTCTTGATAATGGGCCGATGCAAAAAATCTTTATGGCGAGAGTTCCGATGAACTTTGGACCAAACATCTTATAGTGCTTCTTACATAGTTTCGGAGCTTTTGAATACTTCCGAAACACTCTGAGAAATTCCACGGCTCAGTGCTAGCAAGCGGTCAAAGCCGCGTCCTATACTTTTCGGCCACCCTGTAAATAGGATTTCGTAAAAAAACTAGTGTCGAAGCGGTGTGGCACTTGAATCTTTTGAACCCCTCTTTTAGCAAACGGAAGGCAGCTCAGGAAAAATGCAGCATGGTACCCGTGCTCCATGCGTTTGCCCTATCATGAAAAAAGCCAAGGCATGAGCAGAAGGATTTTCCTCGTTAGTCCCCTCCTTCAGCGGAGTTGCGCTGAATTTCTTGGTTATTATTAATGTGGTGCGTGTAATACCAATTCGGTACACCTTCCTCTTACACGTTGACGACATCGCGCGTTTTGAGCTTTTGCACCGCGTGGGACAAGAGCGATTTTGCGAGCGCCGAAGCCTTGCATCAACCCCATGGATTTTAAGCTGTAAATACGCAATGCTTGAATACGACCAAGTGTTCTCGATCATGTTGTATAAGTCTAATTTATCGGAAGTGATAATAGTGAAATTTTGAATTTTGACCAAAATTTCAATTTCCAATTTTCCACAATTACCAATTTTCCAGGGCAATTAAAAGGCAAATTTTGCTCACTCTCGCTCTAATGTTTTCAAAATTCATTTCGACGTGTTTGTTTCAGTAAATACGCATATCTTCCCAAACGAATAGGTTTCTGTTCACTGATACTACTCTTTTTTATCAACATGTTTACATTGATGAGAAGAAAATGAGGAATGAGCTGAACAGGCATTTCGGCAAGGTTTGGAAATCCTCTGCCGAACTAAAGAATATTGGACCACTCTGAGAGCCACGTGAATTCAATGTTTGCGAATGTATGGCGTATAGAAAGAATTAGGAAGATGTTAGGCATTTGCGGAAAAAAACCGGTACCAAGTACTGACGCGCATGCGCGTCAGAATGTCCAATAAAGCCTCAAAATTCTGAGCGCATGCGCGTCAGCCTGTCGTCAACGTGTTAAAGGCAGCTATTGCGATATTCTCTAGAAGGGTTCAGAGAATGCTCAGTGGTACATGCGCCTGTGGCGAAGAAAGCAGAAAATCCCATCATGAGAACGCTAAACGGGGCTCTCTATTTCGGAAATTGTTTTTCACTCATGAGCTGGTAAGAGCTCAGAAAGCTAACGTCTGAACGGGTATACAGTATTGCGTTCAGTGACAGCACTCCAAACCATGCACCAATCAAGTTTTTTCAGTTGTGCCGTTGCTGGCAACGCCGCTCGTCCAAAGTACTAATTGGACTAGTGGGCGGATCGCTTTTGGGGCTGGAGTGTTTTCCAAGTCCTGCTCGGCAACCAACGCACCCTTCGTCGTGAAAGCACCAAACCTCATTTCTTTGGTAGCCAAGTAACTGCTTTTTGGGGTGAATATGCACCCCGATGCGCCCCCTCTTTATCGTAATCGCTGCCTTTAAGTGCCTCACACTTAGAGCAACGATGATCGCGAAGGATCTCACTGGATTTCATCGCCCATGCTGCGTTTGGTTGAACTTTCACACCCGAGTCCACGCTGCTATCAGCTACTCAATGCCTTCCCCTCCAAATTTGGGAAGTTTTGAACCATATAGAGTGATATTCTACACTGGATGAGTTTTGTCTTCTTCGAATTTTGGAGTTTGCAATTATGATGTGTGACGGTTCTGAACACTTTTAAGAAAAGTCCCGGTATTCTTTCTTTAAGCGAAGACCATTCGTTGCCTACGAGTCCTGCAAATTTTGTGCCTTTATCATCACTGTCAACATGGAGAGTAGCAGGACGAGGTCTACCCTTAGAAGATTTTCTTGATGCACTACAACCGCAATGTGTACCCTCTCTTGAACGAGGATTCTATGATAAGAACAAAATTTGAAGAAGGAAAAACTCACCCAGTGGAGACACAGGCGCACGCTGGGTCAACCTTCACGTTGGACCAATTTCGAAAATTCTAGCCCCCCCCCCCCCCCACTTTGGCGAGTCTCGATACAAGTGTTTGCGTACTGATCCGTACTACTACTTCGAGCGTAACACACCGTATCGAGCGCGGTAACGTCGCATTAGCATTGGCACGCACAGTTTTCCCCCGGCCCAGCGCGAATAGACCGAGGCGGACACTAATTTTCAAGTGAGGATAATTCTGTTCAACCTGAATATTTTTCAAAACGCTAAGTAGGTTTGTAATGTACGAGAGCGTTAGTTTCAGAAAACTATCAAGTTCGTGCAGTATCTTGAAAACTTTGACTTATGGGGTAGAGAATTAGGAATCCACAAAAATGAGCACTTCTTAATTTAAGGTTCCAGTTTTCTTCGAACAAGAAAGTGTGAGAAGTGGTAATAAAATTTTGGAAGTCTAGATTGTTTTCTTTCAAAAAAAACTAAAACTCTTGTGAAGTGCCATGTCCTGAGAAAATCGCCCCGTTGGACCGTCTTTTGTGCACCACCGGGTTTCTTGGCTTCCGAAGACAATAACATTCATTAGATTCAACCTTTTGCAATTCTTTTCCTCCTGAAAGAACCAACGAGGTTAGGGCTTTCAATGAATACTTGATCTCGTTTCCAAAATGACCCGTCACAAAATTCGTTTCGTTGGACCGTTTTTTTTCATGAATTCTCGGAGCCACTCTCTTGTGAACACGAGTCTTCCACACTCAAATGCTCACAGCTCTCTTCAAACTTAACTTTATGGTGAATAGTAATACAATGGAATCACACATGTTTTGTGCTTCATAACAGATACTAAACCCTGTTTAAGAGGTCACGGCAGGCAGATAGTTTGCCCCCGAACTTTTCTTGTGAGTCTTTGACAGTCAATTTATCCGAGTGGTCACTCTTTTACCAACTTAGGTCCAGTTTGAAGACATTAGTTCTTCTCGAGAGCACATTTGTGTACGTGAACAGTCAACTATGGACACTTCTACAGTACACTCTTGTGCTCTGAGGTGCGCCATGCACTTGTATGTGCTTAATATTTGGAAGAACACTCAAAAGTTATGCCTCTCACCTACGTATTGTGACGTTGACTTTTGCGAATACGTTTCCCCCCCTTTTTCGGTCTCCTAAATACGACCCTCTCGTTGGTTTGTCCAACGGACGGCTGACCCTGGACGGACCTCCTTCGAGTGCGGGCCGGCACGCAATTCCCATAAAAAGATATGCCCCCAGCGATCTAACATAGCCTTCTTTCATGCATCTCTGAGCATCACTAACGTAATTCCCAGTAGGCTGCCTTTTCATCATTAGGTCTCGCGAAGTGTGTATGTTGTGTGTGCTGCCCTAGCACCCCGTACATATTGTTGCATGTCGAAAGCCTCATCTCAAACCTGGCCACTTCTGTGACTAGGAGAAACAAGCAAGAAACACTTCTAGCACAATACTTTGGTTTCGCTACATTTCATGTTGGCACTCACAACCCGTGCACTTATGCAAGCATACTTTAAACAGCGCTCGCCCAAATGCAGATACCCTTTAACGAGTAAAAAATATTCAATAGTAGCTTTTATAAGTCACTGGCATATAGTGAAGTGACAATTCAGAACTGCGACTTATGATTTTCGAAATATTTACTCCCCCTGTCTTCGAATGGAAACCGTGGTTATGGTCACCGTGGTTATGATCAACTCTGAATTAGCCCATCACACGATGAACACAGTGGCACAGTAACCGCCTCACCATTCTGAGGATTTATGGATATTGGAAAATCCTACTTACTATAAAGCCCTTCGTCTGTCGTGTGTCGTGTGTCGTTCTGTATGTCTGTCACGAAATTCCCTGGCTCCGGAGGATCCGCCTGGAGAGACCGGGTCAAGTGTGGGATGGGTGCGCAAGGTCTCACGAAGTACAAAACACACATCAGCGAGGCGGAGCTCTGCCTACAGTGGGCGTGGCGTGCATCGAAATGAACTGTACCGACGACCAAGATTTAAATTTCAGTGACAAAACGACCTCGAAACTGGGCCGAAAAATGGGTGAAGGTGTGCATTGGAATTCACATCGAATTAGTGAGTCCCGCCCCCGGTGGGTGGGGCGTTCTCCAAAAAAGCAGTGCTTTGTGAAAAAATTCATAACTCGGTTCAGAGTAAGTCTATAGTTCAGTGAAAAAGTCGGCGCAAGGAGCAATGTCTAAGGTGCTCCCAGCATACGTGACGTGATGGCAGGCCCGCCCATTATGGGCGGAGCGCGCTTCGAAGTGTACGGCGTCTTCTACAAGCCCTCATATTTCGGGTCGTAGAAGACTTGGGAGCCGAAAAAAAATGTGGATAGAGACGGATGGAGGAGCGAAGGTCAACTGTCATCGGGGGCGGAGCATGACCAAAGTGTGCGGGGCTTACGAAGAAAATTCATAACTCGGTTCCTGTACGTCCCGAAGACCGGAAAAAAAGGGGCATAGAAGTGGGTGGATGAGTGGAGCTCAGTCACTATTCGTAGGCGGAGCATGTCCAAAGTGGGCGGAGTTATCCACGAAAATCTATAACTTGGTTCCTATACGTCCAAGACCAGGAAAAAAGTGAATTGAATCCGCCAACGAAAGTAGAGCCGATTGCTCTAAGAGGCAGGGCTTGCATCGAGGTGAGTGGAGTTTGCCAGATACTTAATAATTCAGTCTCCTAGACCTATAACTCGGTTCTAAGGTGTCCTGCAGACAGGAAGGAAGGTGGATAGAGGTGGGTGGAGGAGTGGAGGTCAACTATCATCGGTGGGCGACATGACCAAAGTGGGCGGAGTTTGCGACAGAAATTCATAACTCGGTTCCGAGGAGTCCTGGATATCGGGAAAAAGGTGAATTGAATTCGCCAACGAAAGTGAATCCGATAGCCCTTAGAGGCAGAGCTTGCATCGAAGTGGGCGGAGCTTGTTAGATCCTTAATAATCAGTCTCCCAGACTTACAACTCGGTTCCAAAAAGTCCTGCAGACAGAGGAAAAGGTGGATGGAGGTGGGTGGAGGAGTAGAGCCCAGCTGCTATTGGTTGGCTGTTCATGTCCAAAGTGAGACCGGAGAAAAGGTGCGTAGAGGTGGGTGAGGGAGTTGAACCCGACTGCTATTGGTGGGCGGGGCATGTCCGAAGCAGGCGGAGTTCCACACAAACTTTGTAACTCGGGGCCAGGTAGTCCTGGAGACTGGGAGTGAAGTGGGCGAAGGGGAGGAGGTGAATTTCTATTGCTGTGCGGAGGATACACCGAAAGCAGGTGTGGGGAGAGGTTGCTGAGGAAGAAAAAGATAGGTGGGACATGCAGAGAAATAGGCGGAGTTTACCACGAGATTCATAAATCGGTCCAGAGGCAGTCCGAGAACGGGAAAACGGACAATTGGTGAACGAAGGAGGGAAGGTCAAAAGCCGTCGTTGGATGAGGCATGGGGCAATCGGATAGAATTCAGCTTGAAAGGCAAGTATTTGGAGTGTATTGGGCCAAAATTGAGAATTTGCGCTGCCCATCCCACATCGCCGCAGAACTGTGCCGTAACGCGTGCCGCACCAACTGGTTAGTATTAATGGTATGAAAACATACCAATCATGAAGAACACACAGACCTACTGATGCATCCCATAAACTATTACTTATACCACTGGATTTTGTATTAACACAGACGACATTACGGAGTGCGGCGCTTTGCATCCGCATTACCTACAAGGGGAGGGGGCAAAAAAAAAGACATTTTGCCCATGTCGCACTTCGGCACTTTTCTCTTCACAGAAATTACCGGTGTTGACGGAAGTTCTTCACCATAATAATCCCTGAATGTCCCTCTCTAAGTAGGCGCAAAAACTCATTCACTGCCCTCACGGTCTTCATAATATGACGTCATCTGTCAACGTCGTCGAGCTCAAGGTGGCCCACAATAACTGCTTCAGCCTGAAGCTCTTGCATAATTTCTTGAATCGATTCAATGTGAGATAGATTCCTAGGGGCTCTGAATATGCAACCCCCCGCCGGGACACGCCTTTCGGGAACCTTCGTAATAGTACACGATCTGTCGAGGACCCCATTGAGCTCGACCAGTGCACATGTTTCCGAGGCAATTTTTTTCTGATGCCACCCACGTAGATGGCAACTATGGATAATTTGTTATGAAATGAAGTGTGCTCTTCAATTCTAAGTTGGGTGCACTGGCTTTGAATCGAGCAAAGCGCGACTAAATCGATTTGAGTACGGAGACAAAATGTCTTTTTTTATTGCCTCCCCCTCCCCTGCATTTTTGCGCGCATGCACGACTTCTTTTCACATTTGTTCTCTAAATCACACCTCAACATATCTATGATCTCACCGCAAGTCCTTGATCACCTTCCGTTTTTTCCCCTTCGGCGCGCTAACATTGGCAAGTATATGCAGCACTA
>KZ345072.1:118074-131709 GCA_002352805.1 Teladorsagia circumcincta | reverse complement strand
GGAGGTGCTCCAATGCTTGGGAATTGTGTGCCGGACAGTGGTAAACCTGCGATGTCATACAGCAGCGAGCCCGGCCAGTGATTAAGAACTACGAGAGACAGCTCCACTCCGCTCTGGACGATCTCAGTTGCGAGATACAGTGACTGCAAGAATCTAGAATCGTTCTAGTCCGCTTTTGAAGAAGATGAGAAAGGCGATACTCGCATATTTCCGCGTTACATGACAAGGTATCCCATATGTAATGATAATGTTATTCCATAAACACGGTTTTCGCAGTGTAATCCCCCTAAAATCTCCCTAATTTCAGTTGGCTATAGACAGCATTTGTTCAAACACTTTCATACTATAAGCAACGGCTTATATTCGATATGGCTCCCTGCTGTCCTGAATACTGCTTTGAACGGTTGGTGTTCGCGTGTGCTGCGGCCTGCATCGCCTCTTGAAGCGAGGGATTACGATAAGATCGATTGGGTCCGTAGTGGAAAGGGGGCGCTGAGTAATGCC
This sequence comes from Teladorsagia circumcincta, assembly GCA_002352805.1. Taxonomy (NCBI): domain Eukaryota; kingdom Metazoa; phylum Nematoda; class Chromadorea; order Rhabditida; family Trichostrongylidae; genus Teladorsagia; species Teladorsagia circumcincta. Next base: position 131,205 of record KZ345072.1, on the reverse strand, counting down.
CCAGAAGTGAAAAAAGCAAAGAAATCTGTCAAAAACGCGACCCCTTTCTCCTCCCGTTGACTCCAATAATGGACGAGCTAGCAACCAAGTAGGGGTTGTTTTCGTGCGTTTACCCGATAGTCCCATTATGCCAACCAGCTCCATGCTTTCTTTGATAGCGTATCTCACGGAAAAGTCGTAGGGTACGGCGCTCAAAGTGAAGTACCCTTTCGAACTGGTAATTTGACGGTAGTGCTGCTAGAGGCGGGGCACAGGCGGAGGCGGAGCTCAGGACAGTATTCCACATGGTCATGCTAAAAAATCTGCAGCTTGTGGGCGATGTTAATTCAAAGACGAGCAATGTTTTTTGAGTGTCCTTCCTCGCTCAGAGAGTGAATAGTACTTCTATTCGATTCGGACACACCCTGAATTGGAAAGCTAACGAGGAGCCGTGAAACTTTACAAGCTTGTTCAGGGGAGGTACTGAGATGCCACCGATGGAAAACCAGTAACACCAACAAGAGTGACGGGTAAAATTTGTTGCATCCCATAATTATGGAACCCCCTGCGTATTTGGACTGGCTTTTGATAACAAAGATTTGACAAAAGAAAAAGATGAGAGTCACACAAATGTGAATCAACAAAACTTCAGTATAGATAAACAAGTTTGGAAAGTAAAATAGTAGGCGTCTCAGGGACTATTCACTTCACATATTTTTTCAGGTAAAACATCAGATCCCACACATTACAACAGAACCTCCACCTGAAGAAAACAAGGCGAAAGTTCCGCGACTACTTAAAGAATCTGTCGAATCGTGAGGCGAGCATTTCCTTTTTGCACATTTTGTCAAGTAATATATTTATGCGAATAGCTGAATATCGAAATTTACTTTATTGTAAGCAGAATTGTGTTGACGGTGAGTCGTACTGAACCGTTGATTAGCACGCAGTATTTCACGAAGTATTAATTCTCGATGTAAATCATTTACGGGTAATTGTGGCATTGTTTCCATTCGTGAATTCCAATGTTGTACTTTCTTTCCTAATCACGTTGTGTTTTCTGTTTAACACGACATGAATGACAATGTAAGGGTATCTCGAATTTGAGAACTCAAGCTAATGCCATGGTGCCTTATCGATGAATATTTTTTATTCTGCTATGTGTTCAAATTGTGCTCCTTTCAATCTGATGTAGAGTTTCCTGACCCGTTGTTTACTGCCAATGCCAAGTTCTCCGGAGGTCTTTTCTAGATAACTCTAAACTTCCACCTCGACAGACATGGCTGTAGAATGCACGCTATCACTGAGGTTGATTCTCGTCAGTATCGGAGCCAAGCGCTTTATCGATACTTGTGCTGAGTGATCCATCCATGCAAACACGTCAAAGGCATGTTCGGGATTGCTGGTCGAAATTCAGCTTTTCACTGTCAATTATGCAGTAGCACGCAAGAGCGGAGCATGTGCAGAAGTGGCGGGGTGCTTTTTTCAAGGCTAAGGCGCTAGGAGCCGAGGTCGGAGCATTGGCGCCGCCCCTACCCCATTGTGCTCGCACACAATTCTTTCTACCTTCCATGCAACCACGTGGGAAAACATACCATTTAGCTGTTGTTGATAATATTTAGTGAATTATAACTGCGAAAGTCAACGCAAAGCCAATGATACGACTCCGATCGAGAGCGCTGTGATTCAATATAGTGAGAATCAAAAATGTAAGATGGGAAACGAACAAAAACAAATATAAGTAGCAGAAATCGGAAAAATGCAACAATCACTTTTTACTGACTTTTGCCTATTGATGGTATATAGCCAGTACTTGCTGGGAACACGTTCAGACACGTTCTTCTCACAGCCCATGCTTGTAAATAGCTCAAGAAGATGGGTTCCTATTTTGAGCTTCTTTGGCGGTTTTTCCTGCTTTTTTCTTCCATGCCGATTCAGCTATCATAAAATACTTCATATGTGGATAGGAAACTCTCTAGTTTTATCCCGAAATTCGCCTTTGATATCATATGCGCAAGTTCGTCGGATTTGCATCGCGCGAACCTAGCCACTCGCTATACCAGCATCATTTTCAACGGGACCAGCAGTTGTTCCGATGGTGCAGTGGTAGCGACGCGGTCTCTGAGCCGTCACATCGGGGATCTGTACAGCAAGGAGGGATGTTTGATGTTTTGGCTAGAATTGTTGTAGTCCACTCGTTCTTTATTCTTCGATGATGGCCTCTGATCACCACCTCCGAATGTGAGTCTGTAGCTCTTTACTACCATCTCAGACCGTTCAATTCTTTCAAGCACTGCAGTAAGCCATAACACAAATATATTACTTCCTTTTATTACATGCTACTCGCATGTGCAACAAACAATGAGATTAAAAAAACACAGCGGTAAAAAAGTTAAGTTAACATAATCGAGTAAAATTAATTCAAGGAGAAACGGTTGTGTATTATCCAACAGAATGAAGATAATGATATACCTTGCTTTTGAATGTGGAAAAGAAGGCTGATATTTGTGACACTCTGCTCATTTTCATATACCGCGCATCTGCAGAAAACGTGAAAAACCTGCGGCCAACCGACCGTAGTTGTAAATATATTATCATCAATTAACACATATCGGACCGCCCTTGTGCGCGCATTTCCGCGCTTTTTCTCATAATTTCTCTCCAGTAACCATCACTCGATCAATACTTTGACTATCGCTGATGAACTTACTGTTTTTCGGATCCTATAGTCTGGGCGATCGCTTCAAAACATGAAAAATGTCAGAATCAGTCGAGGGAAAGGAGTCCATTCTTTCGTTTGCTTGCATCACCATGTGATGCACTCGGTCCGTTACGTGTTGAAGGATTTATCGACCTGGTTAGCTCCCTAGAACGCCACAGATTTAATGAATTTCTTACGTTGGATGACGAAGAGTGATGGGAAGCTACGAGATGATAAGAGTAAAACTCACACCTGACACTCACAGTGAGTGTGTTATTACTGACACTTGATGAATTTTGAATTTTTAGTACGAGTACTTGCTGCGGATGAGCGGGATGTAATCAGGAATAATATGTCCGGGCAGAGCTTCAAAAAGTGGAACCTCCGATGTCAAATAGATTGGAATTTGGCCTCTTCAAACGAGAGACTATCTCTTGGCATCAATTGAACAAGTTGAAAGGTTTCATAAAATCTCCGCTTTTGCGAATAGCATCGCATTTTCGCATTTCAAAATCGGCCACTTCACTTCGAACAATCGACTTCTCACTTCGATCAATTGTCCGATATAAACAGGATACGAACGTCATACGATTCCCACTAACGCCTTCAACATTAACTATTGCGCAGTAACTGTGCTCAGACTTCCCTGAGCTACTCAGCTGTTTGAATTCACCGGCAGCTCCTAACCAACAGAATCCCTTTCGTGAGCTGTGCCCATTCATCCGACGGTGTCGATCACAATTAGAGAAAATTTTCCATACGTCCTTACATAGTATGCTTTAAATTAATTTTCCGCGCCACAAATCCACCGGATATGCCTTTCCGTTCAAAAACCTGCAATTAGTGATAGAAGCAGGGGGGTTATTAGTGACTGTTACGGCATGTCACACTGTAGCCAGAGATTTGACCAGAAGCGTGCACGGTGTCAAGGAATGCTTTCTAATTGTTTGAGACTTGGGCTGAACTTGAATTCCACCACGATATTCGTTGACATCAGTTTTTGGACAATCAGGGTGGGCCCCAATCTAGCTCTAATACCCCTTGTTTCCTAGATCGTTTTGGTCTGAAGCTTCAACCGAGACAGAAAAGAGTCGAGATGATCTCCAGCGTTCAATTTTATGCCTTGAGCGGCAGTTGTCCGAAGTGCCTTCGAATCGTGACCTTGCTCTTACTATTTCTGCGAATGCCATCACTGAATGGCTGGCTGGCTTCTCAATAGCATTTGCCCGGGTGCTCTCCCTGTTCAAGGGTATTTCCACAGCAGAATATCCTCTCATCAGGGAAAACGATCAACAAATGAAGCTCATTGCGGAATCAAGACGATGACTTTTAGTATCTTTGTTTTCTGTTCAATTTCCTCGTGTTGTTTAGAAGTTGAGCATTTAAATGCTTGCGACCCTTTTTGGTAAGACATGTGCGCACAACCCGCTGTAAGAAATTGCGCTCAATAGAAGTTTTAGCAGCCAAATGACGGATTGAATAAGCTAGCTTCCGGCGCTCCCTCGCACCTGTCGTTGAGAGCTTGCTCGTGGAGTCGCAGATGCAATCCTCTCAGGTTCGGGCCTATTGGTCTGGTAGACAGCCTATTGTACTCCGTGATGGTGGTTGACGGATGTTTCGTAGAACCTCTGAATCGTCATGCTAGGTAACACAATCGAACAGCTCTGCGGAACGAGAGATTGATACTCGAAGGAGTAAACGAATGTCCATTTCGGAAATGTTATTTCTCATATGATAAAATCAAGAAAGAACACTCATTCATCAAAGTAAATACATAGATTAGACATCGAAAACTCCTGGTGTTCAAAATTGAAAATTGACTGCGACAACCTCATCTTACCATTATTTTTGCCCACCCTGTAGAATGGTAAGTACATATCTGTGGGGCAAAGAGAGGCACGGTTGAGACTAGAAGCTCAACGAATTTTTGGGAGTCATGATTTTCTGATTGAAATCGATGAAAAGCAAAGGTTTCCATTCTAACAATAAGGGGAGTCATAGTAATAAGTGAAGTCAGTAAGAAATTCTGCAGAACAACGGCAAGCGATTGACATCTGTGGAATTACTGCAGTGAGACCGCAAACAGGTAACCCCACTTTTGTGCTACCACAGCCAATGAAGCCGAGATATCATGGAGCCATAGGTATGTAAGTAGGTACTGATCAATGAAAATATCGGTTTTGACGCAAAGTTATGAAAAACGAATAATGTCTTGCGGGTTGGTCTTTTTGCCCGTCACGGAACTCGGTTCGGCTTCACGAATGGGGCTGCAGATTCAAACTAGAGATGGAAGTAACATGTACCAAGAGGCGAGAAGCACACCTGGGCTACAAAGTCGCAGACTGAAAAAGGTTTGCAACTGCTTGAACTATATAACAATCGAAAAGATCGTTGTTTGCTTCCCGTCTTCAGCGCAAACACTGATAACATCAGTATATACATAGTACTAGGTTGTATGGTTGAATAATTCTTAGGATATAAGTAGACTAGTGCATATACATATATGATATATGCTCAAAAAACGGAACACAGAATAATTATCAGGAGTTACCTTACAAGTCACTAGCAATTGATGAGGTTCTAAATATTCAAAAGTATAACAATGAGAACTGTGAAAAACGTGACAGATCCGGTTACAGAAGTCGTATCAACTGGAGATGGCGTAGTTTTTTTCGCTGAATTACTGCACTCGTACTTCGCATCAGCCGTGAACTTCTTTCCTTCCACGTCGAACATGCTGAGGATTTCGGAAAGACGCCAATCCTCTTCTGAAAGCCGCTGTATACCCTCAACGTAGGTAAGCTACTTTAAATGAAATTCGGATTGAGTTATAACTAACCAAGGATGGTCACTCTGTACACACTGCAGTACGTTTTGTAAGCCTCGCGAGTGTAGTCGAATTGTACCTCAAATATGAGCCTGTTTGTTATTGACCGAAGAATAATCTACATAAAAGTACGAGGATTTGTAAACGAAACCCTTCCCGTAAAATTCTTTCATTCATTTCCAACATGAATGGGTCAGTTGTGATCACTAGAGACAACAAACAAATTCATGCAGGAGATTCGATTCCCGAAGAGAAACAAATCCACGAAAACGCAGTCCATGGACAATCGCATCAGTACCAGTAGGGTCGAAGTGGGCGTGGCGTATAAAAGTCGCTATCCTCTTACCAGCCGATTACAGTTTGCATCGTGAATCAACTTTTGCGGTCGTTCCGGGACCTCAGGGACCATTTGGAGTGAACGAATCTCCACGGCTGGCAAGAGGAGGTGCGACTACTGTACGCCACGTCCACTTCGACGAGGTGCTACAGGCCTTGTACCACAGTTGACCTTTTGGCTACTGTTGGTACACATGTGTACCAATTCCGTAATCAAAGGCACTACCATAGTATTGGGACTTATTGGGAGTGGTGCGCTCGCTCGGTGGCGGAATTCTACACAAATAGAGCCCTTGTAGTTCTCATTCTGATAACCATTCGTCATAAGTCAAGTCAAGCTGCCCTGGATAAGTTTATAAGATATTTCCTACCGCAGGTGATCAGCGTGCCATTGATCAGTGTGCGCAACTCCGATAAAGGGAATTTTAGGTCTTGCATATTCCTAATGTTAGAATGTGCATATGTTAACGGTAATTGAATTGTCAGTTTATATTTTGAAAATGTTAATTAAAATGGAGATGGTGTAGTGGCAAGAGGGGCCGTACCAAACGCTGTCTAAGTCCCTGGATCAATCCAAGGTCAAATCAGGCGCACGTCAGCCAAATTTCTAGGTGTGATTAGTTGTTGCAAGTAGCGATAGTTGCTATGCAAAACACCACGATAACTTCATCTCAGAAAAGTCGTATATTGTGGGTTAAAATACCATTAGTATGCGTTTTCCTGTTGCACTTGTTTGGGGTAAGTTAAAGGGCTTATGTTTTGGAAGGATACAATGACCCTGATCTCGATCGCTCGTTCAACATGGTGGTCATAAACGGTAATATCATCAGGTTGGACCAGCGAACGAGACCAGGGTGAACGTCCTCGTTCAAAGGGCGATTTTATTTAGAAAATCTGAAACAGGCCAATCGACTGTTTTTGCTGTCTTGTTTTTGTTTCGGTTATAAGAACAAAGTGGATGACAAGATGAACGCCTTCACGCAAGATGAACAAGGTCGCAAGGTCGAAAAAAGAAGCGAACGAGCGATCCCGAATTCATTTTTAAAGCAAGACGGTTCATCTATTCTGCTCCTCATTTTGAAGTACTAGTCCACTAGTTCTGGCGCCACTACCACTGAGCTGAAGAGCCCACTCTCAAACTGCCGCGCTTCGAACACATACACTAGCACAAACTGAGCACATCCAACATGTTGGGTCGTTGTGGCATTGTATTTGCAACGAGTACGATACTGTGGAATGTATGGTGCTCGCCGTAAAAAATCGAAAAATTACGCGAAAAATCCGATTTTGCGTTTCTTTCGTTTTTTCGTTATAACTCGGTTTAAAATTGAGATTTTCAAATCTGAAATAGCCTTGAACTCAGCTCTTCGAGTTCTATAAGTAAGTAACCGAGTGTGTCACCTTCTCCCAAAACACAAAAAAACATACTATACGATAGTGAATAAAGTTCTTCAAATACTTCTCAAATTTCTTCAAAACTTTCCTTCGAAAATTGGAAAATGTCACAAAATAGATCTACTATGTAGTTCTGCTGAAAATTGATCTGAAGGTCTCTGTTGAACCTAGAAGAAGGGAATGGTGAGCGCAGGAGCAACACGACAGGTCTTTCAACGCCTTAAAATGAAACAAAAACCAGGAATCCCAAAACATTTCTTCAACTTTACAATGTGGTGGATAAAATAGAGCATGTGGCGTATTCTGGGACGAGGATCGAAATACATCTTTTTGTGGAGTGATCAGGTTGCATAACCGGCATCACATACACATCACATACAGACAATTACATCTCGATATGAAACTCGAGTGCATGGCGCAATCCTACACGGAGATCTCCAAGCAATTTGAAGCACCTTTATAGAACTCGACGAGCTGATTTCAATGTTGTTTTCAGATTTTGAAAATCTCAGGTATAAACCAAGTCACAACGAAAAAACGAGAAAAAAAAGCGAGAAAGTGCGTTTTTCGCGTGATTTTTTGATTTTTTTACGGCGAGGACCGTATAGTCCGCGCTGTGAACACTGCACGCGTAAATTTTCATGGGAGCAGCAGTACGAAGATCATCGTGACGCAGCACAACTCCTGACATGCTGCAATCTTCTACCTCTGCCCGCAGAATTCGACATCGTTCATGTATCAATCTTACGCCTTCCTTTAGAGCCACCTATCAAACCGCTGGCGCAGTTAGGAACAAAAATGAATGTTATACCAATAATCATAGCTGGGATTACGATGTTACTGTTTTGTCAACGAGGTTTTTAGGTGGAAACTTTATCAGTGGTTTGACGTCTTCCTCGAAGGCTCAGTCGAGCAGTGACTTTATAAAGTTCCTGAATTATAATAATGGAATAAAACCCAACTTCGTGAGTCTTCTATGCACAAACTTCTCAAAACTGAAATACCTGAAAGAGCTGAAGTCCCAGTTTCTCTGCGATTGTCAACTGCAAATTCGCTAGTGAAGTATTGGACGGAGCTATCCAATAGAAAGTGACCTGAAATCAGCAATACTAATCTAATTTGAAAAGTGGATCAGTCAGGTGCCAGATTTTGCAACGCTCGTTTGCACATCATGTCATTTATCAAGAAAGCGACGCGCACCACGTTTGTAACATTCCGAACGATTACTAAGAGAAGAACATGTATTTTCGGTCGACCATCTCCGCTTCTGCCATTCAGTGGGAAGACTAGCATTCAAAACCTACTAGCTAACAAAGGTCAGCCGCCTATGAGCGTTTTATATGAGTAGGATTCCCGCAGCTCTACTGCAAGCGTAGTTGATCAGCAGCAAAAGAATACTGCAATCGAAATTTGTATAATGGTCTGGCAATGCATCCTTCGGATACAGTAGATCTTGAAAAAAAAGTGAGACCAGAAATCCCACGAGTTTCGCATCAAGCGGTGCAATCCACCAAAAAAGCCATGAATCCATGAAACCACAGAATTAGGTATAAAAGACAACGACGAATCGAGAGGTTCAGTCCTGAGCTCTGTTCATTACTTAGTAGATGCATTTGCTGACGTACAATCGTGCCATCCACCATATTAACGCCCCACCCTGTACTTCCAGATAATCATTTAACATTTTCGAAAAGAGGTCTTTAGATCTGTGTCTGAAAGCACGTCTAGCGCTATACCACTCCCAAGAAATAGCACTTCGACTTGAGATTTACCCTTGTTGGCACTTTTTTTGCAGCCTAGGGAGAAGTCGGATGAACGACTCCGCTCGTTCAGCAATAGGCTCCTAGAGAATAACTACGGATGTGGCACTCCCGTGCATGGATATTGTCCGAAAAAAGTGCTAAGGCTTTGCAAGACGGCTTCATAGCTTCAGCTTTTCGCAGCTTGTCTGGCGCCCGCTCGTCTGCTACCCTCCCTCGCCTCATACTCGCCCTTTCACACTCAGTCTCTCATTGCCTTAACATTGCTCCATTACGAAGTTTAACAAGCCCTTAACTTGAGCTGTTCCATAATTTTTTCCCTTTTCTGTACTATCGGCCCACTCGCATAAATGCTTTCATAACCTTGCTTATCTTGCTGGAAACTGATTCCATTATCTCATATAGACTTGCAGCAGAAATCTCCGAGTTACGGGCCACAGCATTGTTAGCAGCATATGCTGCAGGCGCACCCACTAGTCCATAGTAACCCGTGTGGCGGTAGCCAATCACGGACGAGTGGGCGCGTCGGCAGCATATGCTGCTGACACTGCTGTGGCCCGTAACTCGGAGATTTCTGCTGCAAGCCTACCTGAGATGTAATACATTTTGTATTATCAATGCTTTTGTGAATGCTTCGTGCGCAACAAAATGTGTTTGAACCTTGCCTTCCTCAACAAAGACAAGTCGCCTTCTAGATGATCACCACCTTCTCTAGGAGAGCACAACATAGTTAATATATTCGCTGCACGCTTTTGACTGCAATTGGTAAACCAATGTGTAGCTTTTTTAGCGCTATTCCATTTCTTCTTCTACGTGATACTTCTTGCGTGACTGTCCACACCTTCGAGTGCATTGAAGTAAATATAAAACAAATGAATAAGTATTCGTGTGCAAGAACCATACAAGTTTGATGCTGGGATATGTATTTGAACGCCGTCGAGGAAAAGATTAAGGTAAATTACCTCTGAATATTCTAAAAGAGGTGCGCACTCCGAAATGTCCTCGCTTTCCAGTCGTAGTCTGAGAGAGCTTTCCAAAACTAAAGGGTGGTAAGCATTGAGCAGTGTGGGGTGGAAGCATCTAGCTAAAATATCGAGCTAATATATATCGAGCTAAAAACTAACCAGAGTGCGGTCCTGATAAAGGAAGGTTGTCCACCACGAAGTATTGTCTACTGTTCATAATCAAATTCGCCGAATTTTTTGACGCGTCACCTAATTGACAGAACTCGGTCGCTTCAAGCAAGCACAAACCTTCCTGTAAAACGTTAGATTGGATTTTCATTTGGTGTCCAAAGAAAAATTATTAGCTCCTACTTCCATCGAAGAAGGATTGAATAAAGGAGCTTCGGAGCAGCTGGAGTTCATCCGCTCCACGAACTGCCACTGTAGTACTGCCTGAACCTACTTGATTTTAAAATTCATGTTTAATGTCATTAATGATTTTTCACGGCAAGAAAGAAAAGAGCTCAATGTGAAAGTAGAAGGACCTCGCTACCAGGACTTCCGAGGCTCCGGTTTGCAGCATTTATTGAGTAGTAGACCTCTGTTGGAATACCTGTAGCCCAGTTTGATGAGCCGTATTGTGTCTGAAAGAATTTTGAGGATTATACTTAGGATCATGAAATCACAAGTTGCAGTTGATGATGAAACTATGATATAGGTTAGTAACTTTGAAATGTCGCTTCCCTTTGTACCTTTGTTTCTCATCTTAAACACAATCTGTTAAGATGAGGGACCATCAATTCGAAAGAGCATATTGCGAAATCTTATGCGCTACTGAGTGGATGCTCTTTAAGCCAAAACGTTTGCTCGAAGATGAATGATCGAAAACATCGTCTGAGTGTACATGTTCAAGCAAGCAAAAACGGTCAACGAGTCTCACTCGTTGTGTGCAGAACATTGCGTAGCAACACTTAGTCAATGATGCACTTCCAGCTATGGCTTCAGCTTTTCCAATTCTAAGGTGAAGGACTTGAGAGCGAAGAGAATGGATACTGACCTGTACGTGTAGAAACGGACACTAAAAAATCCAACGAACTGAAAAAACTACACTGAAACTCTTAGGCAGGTTTGACTGTGCCAACGTAAAATCTAAAGTTTCCACGTCCGTCTGGTAAGAAATTTCAGGATAGGAAATGGAATCTTCCTATTCCGAGAGACACGAGCAAGCGGCACTGGTGCCCAATACTGGAACTCTGTCCCATATCTCCAAGAGAAAGACACCACTTAACTCCGATGTAAGCGTATTTCACATTAGGACGTTCACATAACAAAGAGAGAAGGCGCTGTGACGGCTGATGGACAGCTGAGGGTGACTTCGAAACGAGACATCCACGGAAACAAAGTAATGTTTTCATGTGGAGATACAGTATGTATAGCAACGGTGTACCAAGGGATGCTGGTTGTGGGTTACACAGTTGCAGCTGCACTCTGCGTATAATAGCTCCACCACCTGGTAGAGCTCCGCGTCCGAAGGGTAAATCCGGGTAATGAGAAAATATGAAACGATAATGCAAGACCAGATGTGGCGAAAATCTTGCAACAAGAAATCGGGGAGTTGGGCTGAGTCGCTCTACCTCTCGCGCCATATAGCCCAGGTAAGGCGCCGGCCGACTATCACTGACCCAGATCAGCGCAACCCTCTTTAGCAGCAAACCAATTCGATAAACGCGACGACGTCAAAATTGAGTGCCCTACTTCTTCGAGTCGAACCAAAAAAGTTCTACGCGTTAGCCATCCATGCTTTGCGAAACGAAAGGTGATGAACCTGTGACACAGACGATGAAGATGTTTCAGGTTGTTGTGCTTCATTATTGATTTTACAATGAAAGTAACTGATGGTCGAAAACGGCATCTCAAAGTTACCAACCTACAGCGGCTCTGTATGAAAAAGCAAAAAAACTGTGAAGGAGGTCGGCAAAGTGAGGTAGTATGGAACAAACGAATAGCTCAAACTGTCCATCCTCGGCGCTTGAACAAATTTGGATCCCACTGTGGTAATTAGATTGGTTGCAAGAATTTCAGAACACATTACTGGGTTTCTTATTGATAATGAAGAATCATCGCATTGTTGAAATGGGATTGTTGAATTATATTTTTTCACTGTGTTGAAAGTGCTCAGCATATGGTGTGAGTTTGAGTTAATGCTGAACTCAGTGGATGAGTAAAAATTCGTTCCGAAGCCATTTAGAGGAGTTGTGATATAGACGAAGAATTTAACAATAAATAATCAAGTAGACCCCCATACGCTTCAAAAATTCATGGCAAGTTCAGAATTGCAGATTTTGGGGTGTACCTATATCTATGAAACGCAGTGTAAAGGTAGTGTTTCAAGGGCACAATCCGGGCAGAAGTCTGGTGAACGATTTCCTTAAAGTCTGTAGTCCAAAGGGCAATCACATATGTGACGTTCTAGAAATCACCCGACAAGAGCGCCAGGGCCTTGCAAAGTAAGCTGCTGCAGCTGCAAATTTTCTTCCTTTGTCGGGCTGTTGCCCAGCGCCCTCTTGTTGCGCACTCTCGCCTCATACTCTCGTCTCCGCGCTTAGTCTCTCAATAGCTTAGCACAGCCGAGGTGAGTGAGCCCTTGGTCTAAGCGTTTCCGACGGACTCTCCTCCTTTTTTTTCTTTTCTACGAACCCATTTCGCAATAATACGTGTACACTCGTGTGCAAGAACGACAGCAATTTGATCCTGGGGTATGCCTTTAAATGCGCTGGGCTCGGCGCACAAGGTCCATCTTTGATCAAAAGTTAGTACAGCTGCCACTGTTGTCCCGGTGTTCACTGAAGCAAATCATTGGCTTCTCTTGCGCGGAATTTCTTTTTTTTCAATGCACGGAGAAGGAGCGGCAAAGTTCAAGAAGGGAAACCACGATCGAGAGTCGGCTAACGGGGAAATTCCGCTTTCAGAAACACTGATGAGAACACGAGTGGCTCATCGTACATCACAGTACATCTGGAAGAGTGAAAGCTTCATGTCTCAAAGGGAGGCTTCTTTTATGAGACTCTTGAGATGGTAGGTCAATGTGGAGTCGCAGGAGCTGGAAGCATCCGACAACATTCGTTCGTGCTTGCAAATCTAGACAAAAGCCACAAGGAATGAAACAAGTAGAGGTGAGAAAATAATGTG
>KZ345071.1:324938-335664 GCA_002352805.1 Teladorsagia circumcincta | reverse complement strand
CATACAGACATACAGACCGACACACCAAGTTAGCGGTTTACAAAATAGAAGGATTTTAGAATGTGGCACTGAGCTCGTCGACGTGTTGATTGGGATTTTCCGCTATTAGGCTCAAGATTAAGTACCAATCAGGACTTCATCGTCCATTCACGGTCTCCAGGCACAGGGAGGGGTTTGAACCAGTTCTTTTGAAGTTGCGAAGGTGTAATGGTAACCGGTGTAATGTAGAGCCACAAATTCGATAGAAAAGCTGCTTTTAAGGACAATTTTTGTCCAACGTAGAGCAAGGCGCGCCAGATAGAGGTCTGGTCTCGTAAGCCGCTACGTGTAGAACCACATTGTCGTCAAAGGGTTAACCTATACATAGACTTGAGAGGTTAACCGATGACGACTTAACCCATTTCCAAAACCGGTTCGAATTATTCGATCACTGGGCGAATGGAGTCTCGGCAATCCTGGATGGGAATTGAAGCGAAAAACTGCCAAAGGGAAGTAAGTATTAGAGTATGTTTGTGGTAACAGCACTACCTGCAACAATGTAACCCACTTTTGTATCGCCAGGTCAGTCAATTAGCACCGTTCTTGTTTGAGGGTGTAAGAACTGAGCTGTACATGCAGCGATCGATATGCATGCATGTAATTAAAGGAGAGAGAATAGCGCCAGTTTGCGAGGGGGGGGTACTTCGATTCTGAATGGAAGTCGAGTGCGTGACGAGTCTTATAGAAGGAGCTTCATCAAGCTCATATGCTAGCAAATATTTTAGGAAAGTTAATGCGAACAATTCACCCTGGAACCTTTCCATGTCATTCTCTCCTGACGTCAAATTTTCCTTTGACATTTCAACGATGTCTTCGAAACAGCTTTGAAGACTCTGCAAATTTTTATGTGCTGAAGCTAAGCCACATGGTGTGACCTTTAACATAATCAAAAAGTGAAGTAAAAGATATATAGAAGAATGGTAAAAGTGAAATAAAAGATATATAGAAGAATGGTAATAAAAGAGGCAGATAAAAGTGTGAAAGTATGCAAGAATGAAGATTAGACGCCATTGCTAAGCACACAAAAAATAGGGAAAGCAGCCAGAATAGCAAACTGTCCGTATGGCCGAGCCAGAGGGATGAGTGGAGAAGGGAATGGGGAGAACGCCTTCGCTTTTCGTGTAACGGGACGTACTAGGTCGATCAAGAAGTATCCGTCCGTTTGTAAGACCACCCCTTTTCATTTCCATGCAAAGCTTCGAAGTACAGTGCGTTTCAAAAGTATGTGCACATCTCGAAATTTTTCATTTCAAAGTTACTTGGGAACCTACCGTAACGAAACCATTCTCAAACGATTCCTCGTAGACGATCACCTATGCAGGAAAGTTCGGCAGATAATATCGCTGTACCTTCGAATTTTTTTCAGATGGAATATTTTTCCGTGTTTCAAATGTATGTGCACACTTGTAACGGATCAGATTTGGCGCCGACATCTAAACCGGTTTCGGTCGAAATTTAGTGTCTTTACTTCGTCGTAATGCCTACTAGTGACAGACCTCTTCCTGAGGACGAACAAGCTCAGGCTAGGGCTCTGCATGATACTAAATGTTCCATTCGCGCGATCGCACGACAACTTGTTCATTCTCCTTCATGCATTGGAAGATTCATCCGGTACCCTGACAGTTATACTCAGCACACTCTCCGGACCCTCCACAATCCTTGACTGCTCAGAACAACAAAAGAGAAGCCTGCATGCTATCCAATTTTTCAATGTCTCTACGAGGTCACATGGGTTTACCAGCCTTGAGAACGGCCATTTAGGGCCTCATCCGCTCAGATAAATACACCATTCGATAGATGCTGAGAAAAGCTGCTCACTCCAAGGCTCAACACAAGTTGGCAAGATTTGAGCCTGCTTGCGAAAGCACGGCAACATGAGATAGGACTTGGGGACCGAACACCGTTTTTCGAAAATTTTCTATTTTCAGAACGAACAACTTTTAGGGAGCATTTCCCTTTTGGGTAATCTTACCTCGATTGAAAAGAGCTCGATATTGACAGGCCGCATGGATTTCGTCACTACTGGAGGGGCTTGCCGGTGAAGCGCCCACGTACTCGAGAAGGAATTTCTGAGGAGGCCTCGTTGACGGTCTGCGCCGGCTTCGCAAGCAACGAAAGTTGGAACCGGCCTTCACATCACTGCAGATGAACAGTAAGGATCACCAAAAAGTGCTTCATATCACCTCCCTTCTTTTCTTAGAGTACCGCTGCGAAAGTTCCCGAAAATTCCTTGTTTCGCAACAGGATGACGCGTCCGTCAATGTGCCGCAATCTACCAAGGAATGGGTGAAATGAATCGGTGCTGGAGCAATGGATTACTTTGTGTGGTCTATTTACTGCAACCCTATAGGGAACCCTTGTTTGACGAGTTTACTTTAGTAATCGTCAATACAAAATCGTGGATGAAGTGAAGGCGGTTGTAAAGGCTACTTAGGCAGAGATCGACGAAGCAGCTATCGCAAACGTGGTTTAGGTTATGCCGCACAGGATGTTCGAGCTGATCAGGAACTCCGGAGGCCCTATTTAATTTTGATCTCGGTTATATTTTTGTTTTTTGCTAAGTGTGCACATACTTTTAAAATAAAGAAAGAATTTTTCTGTAATAAAAAATTGTGTTAGCAGCTACGATGTTTTCTCAGAGAAAGTGTTCGTAGGTAATCGCACACAAGGGATTGAATGGTGAAGGTCACAGGTTACGGAAAGCAATAGTATTCCCAAAAAAAAACGTTGGGTGTGCACATACTTTTGAAACGCACTGCAGTTCCGAGAGCTTTTGTCGTTTAAGCCTTTTCTATGTACGGAGATCATTATTTTCATCTAATGGCGCTTGATTACTTTAAACGTGGAAGAAGCTCTTCAAGGTCGGCTCGTAATATGGCGACTGCTTCAAGGAAGAGTGCATCTAGGAAATGCACAGCGCGAGATTAGCACACCTGCTTTGGTCTTCGGTGCATGGAACTCGAAAATATGCTCTCACCATAGTATTGAGTTGTCTGATAAGTTTCCGCCGATTTTGACCCTCAAATTCAAAACCGCATACCTCAGAACCAATTCTGACTGAGACGGCTAATAAATGTGCTGGAGTTCTGTAGGCGAAGAATTTGGCGAAAGTCGCTTCACCATCATGTTGGGTTTCGATGCTCAATCTTTCTAAGGAAACACGACGGCGACAGTCAGTAGGCAAGAGGTTTACTATGGAAATATTAGCAGCTCAGATTCGTAGCTCAGCTAGTTAAACTAGTGCACAGCTGGAAGTGCGAAATGGGGCTGCGCAACAGTGGGTGAAAGAGTGGGCTGGCGGCGCCCACCTATCGAACTCTACAAAAATTTTACCCTCACCTCGGTGTCTGTAAACCTCATGTTTGTTACGCATAACTCATAATAGGTCTGTTCAACAGTTTTATGCATATTTGGTTTGTTTAGAACTCTTAGTTAATCTCTGTCTACCTCCGATATCCGACCTTCACCCTAATCTCCGTCGAAGCTCTCAACATCGCGAGTGGCATTTTGATTTACGACTGCACAGCGTATATTTTGTGGATCTGAAACCACAAGCTCAATTGATATCGCTGCTTGCTTCCGCACATTTTCAAGCAAGTTCGAGAGGATACAAATTAGCCGTGCAAGACAGTCTGTTGAGAGCGCTGTATTCCAAGTTTCAAATAAAGTGGCAAACACTTCTGGTTCAGTAGTAAACAGTAGGTTCAGATAGAGTGAGAAAAGTGCTTTCCAGCGGTACATGAAGTGTTGGCAGTTTTCCAAAAGCTACGCAGAAACGAAGCTTCTGAAAGTGAGCTACCAACGACAGCGGAGACTTCCTGGACAGCCCAATGAAAGGAATCCCTCCAATTTTGGAGGAAATGATAAGATACATAAGATTGTACATAAGAAATTATTTAAGCTAGCTTACTTAAAGAAACAAAGGAAGTTTTAGCCTCATCACGAAAAGGCGCTGAACGGCCCATTGCAAAAGGCACTACTGCCCTTTATGTAGATCCTTTATGTAGAATATTAGGTTGTCCCATAAGTAGTGTCGTTTTTATACAGAGGAAAAGTTTTGTGCTTAAATTTCTTGCTTTTATATCAACTTATATGCTATACGAAAGAGAATTGCTCAACAAATGATATGTTCAGCTCCCAGAATCGTTGCAAAGTTTTCCATTTTCGAGCTAGCAAAGTAGGAGGTTCAATCGATGAAAATTAACCAGACCGATGACTAGCCTTAAAGGAAGTGATTACGATAAGGAAGGGCCGCATCATGGGAGGATATGCACCACACGAAGCAGTTACTTGGTCGGCAAAGGAGCGAAGTATTGAGCTTTCACAACGGACGATGCCCTGGTTGCTGAGCAGGACCTCCGAAGCACTCCGCCCGAAGTACGCCCACTAGTTCTGTGACGAGCTGTTTGCTGTTGGCTTTTCATTTTGGAGGATCGCTTCCATATGAGCGGCTGCATATTCCAACTTTCCTATGTAATCCTTATCAATCAAAACATTGTGCTTGTTGGCGTAATGGTGGCTATCGGGCTCAACACGTCCGAGAAACTTCGTTCGTTATTGCTGCTCATCCATGGTCGAAAATGAATGGGCAGTTTAGGGGCAGGGTGAATATCGGTCGAGGAATTCCTCGACGGGGGCTCGTATTTGCCCTTGTGGAAGACGGAGGGGGGTCGTAATTGTCGGTGTCAGCATCGGACGTGGCGTAGTACCCAGTATTGGGAGATGTGAGAACACTTCGGTTTTTATTAGGACTCATCATGTGCACACAGCACCTTTAAACTGACATAAAATTCCGAGCAAGGACCGACGGCATGGCGTATACTAGACCTAAATCAAATAGGGCTACATGTCTCTTATTATATCAGCGATAGCAAGGAGATGCGCACCTAATGCATTTCAAGAGGTTTCAATGAGTTTCCCAGCACTAATTTAGAAAGAATCCTGGTTTGAGTGAAGAAAAAAAAGCCCTCGACTTTTCCTCGACGCAGATTTCTCTTTAAGTAGGAAGTTTTCAAAGCAGATCAGGCAGCCATTTGAAAGAGCAAATCTTCTACTTTCCAGAACAGTCCACATCTTTTCAAACAAATGAGAAATAAGAAAGTTATCTTCTTGAAAACACCAAAAATCAGCATGAAATTTTTTGATTCCTCGACGTTAACTCGACGTTGAAAATCTCACTGAATAGGGCATCTTCAGAACAACTTCAGGAATAATTAGAAAATGCAATCAGAGCACTTTCGAATCTCACCTACAAGTCTCAGAAAGATCAAGTTTCGAAAAAGTTATTAGGGTTTAAAGCATAAGGGGACGAGGCAAATTTTCGAAATAATTCGCTCCACCGCAAGCCGCGCTGCAGCCGCGTGAAGAAAAAGCCATCTCTTCGAATTTGATGACTCTTCATTGTACTTCCTTTTTATCATGTTTTCTTCTTATTGCTGTCATTTATTCTTCCTGTCGTGTGTGTATGCGCGTAGAGTCAGTGTTCTCACAATGGTACATTGTTTTTTTTGCAGAACACGTTTATTGGCACTTAGCGTGTGATTGAAAGGGGTGTCATATTGAGACCCCGTTTGCCGGGGGGTCGTAACGAGATTACCCGTTTCAGGGGGGTCGTACTAGAGTTGGGTTTTCCTCGACACGATTTTCACCCTGTTTAGGGTGCTACTTTACGTATTCTCGACGAATTTCTCAGATTTTTCGCTATTGGCGTACCACTGAGCTTCCCCACGTACCCTCTAGACCCTTCCAGATCTATCGTAATCGCTGCCTTTAACTCTATTTTTTCTTCGGAGAAAACAATCAAAGTTGAACCCTTCACATAGTCGCGACCTCTTCTGACCATTCCGCTATTAGGCTTCCCAGCATTCGCGTCGCTCCTTTTTCAGGTTTGGTTTCTCCGCTAGAACACGATGATCAACCACTATCTTTTGTAGATTGAGCCCTAATATTTTTTCCCAGCTGAGACATTGAAAGTATGTCGTATGTTTCGTATGTCTAATTGATTTTCTCATATTCTCGGGGTAAATTTTTTCCAAAATAACACGATCATTTTCGCGGTCTGGAGCTTATCACACAGACCTAAAATCTGGCCTAAATGATAACGAAATCAAATACAGAAGATGTGACCGAGTAGAGCTGTCATGATGTTCACAAACGATCACGTCATGTAAAACAGTGGTGTTTCAGAGAAAAAATCTAATTCAAAAATCGTTAGGGCTCAGAAGAACTAAGGTTGAGAAGAAAAATGAGGTTTTCCTAAGCTGAAAGCGGAATGATTAGAATAGGTCACTAACAAGGAAAGGGTACAGACAATTCTCTTTCGAATGGTGTACAAGTTGACATAGAAGCATAAAATTTTAGCGCAAAATTCCTGGTTTGAATCTACTTATGGGACGGCTCGGGTCAATCCCTAATAATGTGCTGGTTTTCCGCTTCCCAACGAAAACACAAGTACGTGGAGATCACTTTTTAATCGCTCCTATCCTACGGTATTCGGATTTCCATCAGAATATTCGCATGGAGATCACTGGCAACAATAGGGTCAGCGTAACGATTTTGATTTCAAATCTGAAGGTTGTGTTCTAGCGGAGCTGTGATTTGCTAAATTTTTTGCTAAATTAGGCGCTCCAACCTATACTTCTCGACCTATCTAATGGTAAGGGGTCGTATTAGAGATCATTGGAAGACGTCGTGATGATGGCAGTTGAGTGATCGTATTGCACTGTACGGGAGAGAAGGGCAACTGTTGATGAACTTATTACGGTAGAATATTCTTGAAAAGGGCATGAGAAGGCAAAATAAGAGCATCTGCTTTCATTTGCATTCCCCGCCCCCCTCTCCCCACACGACAGTAGGTCTGGGGGAGTTGGGGGACTGGAGCATGTCTGAACAGGATAGGTAGAATCAGCTATGGCGCTGGAGGTGGAGAGTGCCTGATGGACGACTCCTCGATTGGTAGTGACGGGAGGAGGTCATAGGAACAGGAGGAGGTCGTACGAACAAACGTTACGAACATTTGCTGGGGAAGGTACCATCCTCAACAAACTCGCATCACTATTTGTTTCAATGCTGAGTGGATTGCCGGTGCAAGGAATGCTTCCAAGCGATCTTTCAGTGCTTTTTCATTTTGTTCGGCACGATGGTCCCATGGTGTGTGACTACTAAACTTGACTTCTAAATGCTCGCAAAATAAGTAACGTTAAAGTTTTACGGCAGATACTGACATCTAGCAAAGAATAGATCTGCGTCTCTGCGCAATGGGTGCATGGGTGCGCGGGGACGCTCCAAACTACTAGGTTGTCTCGAAAGTCTTTTGCCATTTGTCATTTTTTTCCAAATCCACTTTTCTTCTTCGGCCCAGTCAGCAATTAGCAACTATATGACCCATCATAATGTTTAGCATATGGCCTTCCACAAGGTGAATTGCTGTCTAGGATTTGGTGAATCCTAGCCTATGAATGTGTGCATGTGTGAGATGTGTCGAATGACTCGTATAGTTTAAACCTTTTACCTCGGACACATTTACAATCAATTAATAATGTATGAGGAGGGAACACCGTACGTTCCTATTACCGTCCTAGTTGTCCATCCGGGGCCATCGGGGCGCTTGGAGCTATGACTGACGGAGGATGGCGGGCTGCTGCCGGTTGACTAGGATGGCTGCTTGGTTGACGACTGACGACCGACACTGACGACTGCCGACTGGCATGGCAGAGCCCTTTTATACCTGCCCGGAGGCCCCGCCCATTGGGCCCGCCTTTGAGTGTGGTGCGCTTTCGCGACAATTGCGGATGCCCCTTCCCTAGTAGTTGAGAGTTTTCAGGCCAGGAACTCAAAGAAGTCCGTTTTCGAGTAGTCCCGATCGTGAAGCTCTCCCCCTTTCAAATGAACCAACAGCAAAATAAGTAGCCAACATTCTATTGGGACCGAATCCGCTGAAATCTCTTTATAAATTTTCCAAGCATAGTGCCGGAATACCACCTGCTTGCTCATATTCTCGTTCTACAACAGCAGTGCAGTTTGTTGGTTGGAGCTGTCGGATATCGAATCGCTTGCAGCTTAACCAACTCTGAAAGTTGCCTCCGAGGTTGCTGGAGTTGACATCGGATTTTTTGGTTCTACGCGTCTGAGCCAGTGGAGCTTCCGGCTGTGGTTTTCGTAAGGAACCCACTTCTAGCACCATCAACAGAGTAGTCGCATCAGACAACATACAGACTGTCGATCAGGGCGTTAATCACAATGCAAACTGAAGGCCTCTGAAGGCGGTTGTCGCTCAGATCACGAATTCTCGTTTCGTCATAAGTTTTCTTCTTTTTGAGGAGCCATTAAGGGATGGCTATTGTCTTCTGATAACTGAAGGAAAGCTGTGTCAGTTGCCGTGCATAGCAAATGTAAGCATTTCCAAACAACTCCAGAGGACACTCGTCATTCAGTAAAGCGAGCTGAGCGACTGGGCTTTTTTCTCGAGTTTCTGGACCGACACCCAAATGTTCACCATGTTGTGAAGGACTTTTCGAAGGTCCATCGCAAAACGTAGAACTCTTGCCGCATCGCGCTTTCACTGACGCGTCTTCTGGGCTTAAGAATCAAGAGTGGCCAAACATGCTTTCAGTCAAAATCTATTTTCTCAGCCAAAATCGCTGCGAAATACCACGGCGGAAATGTTCTGAAGGGATCATTGATCGAGGTCAATATTCGTTTTGCAATGGATATCCGGAAGTTATCTCTGGAGATTTAGCAAGATACACGTGGAAATGGGCAAGGACTGGACAACCTAGTACATCTTTGGCGAGAACTAGACCGAAATTGCGTGCTAGAATATCCAGGAAATGTAGTATGTACTTGTCTATTGCAGAACAATCCGATAAAAACAATCAAAGCGATCGAGAAACCGAAGAACTTACAAATGTGCTGTTGCTCTGTTTTCCGCGAATTGTAAGTGCAACCTGAATGAATGAATTTGGGCAATCCCGTCTTCATGTTGCACTCGCGCGCCTTGGGTTTTCTTGCTGCGGGAAGTGATCCTTTCTCTTATTGCCGAAGAGGCAATTTTGATTAGGAACGGCGTTGCAAATGTACCGTTTCCTGTTCTCCGCGATTTGTGATTCTAAATAAGTTCTAATTTCGCAAAATTCATGAATTAATGAGTAATTTCGTTGAGGCTGTGAGAAACCCATCAATGAAAACCCTTCTTTCACATCCACACTCCACACAATTCGAGGAGACGGACGGTCAATCTCCACATCCAAATTCAACTCCCCTTCCTAAAAACCAGGAGTGCGACTCTGCGGTCGGATTTTCCGAACGACGTTGAAGCTGATATGAGAGGAATTGTGCCAGTGTGCAGCACCTGATAGCTCATACGCGCACACAAGCTCTACAAGAACTCTGCCTTTGACCTTTTTGGACCTGAATTTTTTTCGTGGAGAAATTTTTCAGCTATTGTTTCTTACTTGTGAGCAGATAAGTATCGTTATAGCTACTCGATTACAAACTAGAAAGGAAGCTTCGAAAATTGGCCTAGCTTCTTAGTTTTTGAGCTTATTTATTTATTTATTTACTGTGCGCCCAGAAGACGCGCTTCAACAAGTCGAGCAAGAGGGCAGTTAGAGATAGCAGCTGTCAAGGACTTCAACGATATACGGTTCCCTACTATATATAATTCGCTAAGTATGTCTGTGTGTGTTGTTCCTTCTGTCTGTCACGAAATTCATAGCGCGCTTCGCTACGGATGTGGAGCGCTGCATTTTTAGTATGTTGTAGGGGCTGGGGAGGGAACATATTTGGCGGTGGACCGAAATTGATAACAGCTGATAAGGGCTGATAATGGGCGCTGAAACGCATATTTTACAAAATTCATAGCGCGTGTCCCAGCAGTAGTGAGGCGACCATTACAACAATTGATGGGCAGGGTGCGACGGGAACCTATTTGGCGGTGGACCAAAAAGATTACAACCAAGAACAGCCGACCAAAAGAGAACAGAGGTCATTGAAAAATAAATTTTGGATGAGAAGCACTATTTATTTCGTTAACGTTGCCTATCCAGCACTTACCTCGACTCGACCGCTATCTTTCCTAAGGATATTTGAAATGTATAAAGTATGCTTAAAGAATGACGATAATAAGTGCTGGGCATTTCTATTCCAACACCCAAATGCTACTCGACCGCTAAATTGTACTGAAACCCGATACATGATGATTGTTTACTGATTCAAGACCATGGATAATGGTTATTTCATCATTGGTGTGAGATCGCCGTCATAGTCGGCGATTGACAAGCGATTGCAATCGCGCGATGGGCACTTGCCAATCTCGCGATCAACATCGCGCGATGGGCATCTCGCGATCACCACCGCGCGATGGGCATCTCGCGATCACCATCCCGCGATGAGCATCTCGCGATCACCATCGCGCGATGGGCATCTCGCGATCAACATCGCGCGATGGGCATCTCGCGATCAACATCGGAGATGGGCAGGGCCAGCAATTGCTTGCCGGTCACGTGCAAGCATCGACACACTCGGCGCCATCAGCACCGTCATTTTGAATTTCGATGGTCGTTGGCGGTGCTGATGGCACCGAGTGTGTCGATCGATGCTTGCACGTGACCGGCAAGCAATTGCTGGCCCTGCCCATCGCGCGATGGTGATCGCGAGATGCCCATCGCGCGATGGTGATCGCGAGATG
>KZ345071.1:258315-285605 GCA_002352805.1 Teladorsagia circumcincta | reverse complement strand
CATGGGCTATTCTATCCCACCCAAAGAATGATTCTTTGTTGGCTTCTGCTAAGCTTGCTCTGAAGCAACACCTCCAACAGAAGCCAACTCGAAGGATTATTCATTGGGTGGGATGGAGTATCCCACTGTAGCAAAGATGTGATGTTGTCGCAGCTCGAAAGTGAAATAACGGCGCCAGGGTCTTACAAAAGTGGCTTTGGCCGCTGATCTTGGCCTTCGGACGAATCACGTGGCTGCGTGTCCCTGCGCGACTGCGTGCGAACTGTACCCTGTCCGAAGGAATGCTGTCTGATGGGCTCTACTCACCTGATCCTTTCAATTATAATAATTCTTTGTTTGTATTGGTGCCTTGTATCGGGGCGTGCGCGATTGCAGTTGCATTTCTTGCTGCCGCGAGCCGGCTAGAAATGCCAGCTAAATCAGACAACTCGTTCGGCACCCCCGTCCATTATTTCAAAGGTTTCCATGTTTTTTCTGCCTCTTTTGTCATCGATCAACTTGTTATCCATAGATTCATTATCCACCGCTTCCACCCAACCAACCCGATCTGGGGGTGTTGCTTCAGAGCCACAGTCTCAGCAGAGTTTCTACCTTAGGTTAATGGTGTGGAAGTGTGACTGGTTATAAAACAGCTTGTAAAGCCGCTAGAGAGAGCTGAGCCGCTTTAAAAGGGGCATGGTTGGAATCTACCGAGGAAATTGCAGCCGATTCCCGACCACGTCCACCTTGAAGCGGTTCAGCTTTCCTTCAGGCGGCTTTACGAAGGTGAGTTTTTGCTCAGTCGCACTTACGCTCTTGACTAGGCTTCCCGAAGTGATTTTTTTCATCAGTCACACTTCTACTTCTTGACTAGAGTTAGGGCGTCTCTCCACACCATTAATGTAGAAGGTGTTAGGACGGTGAGAAAGTTCTGAGCCGTTTCACACATTTTATTGCTTCACGTTTTTTATTCAGCACTCAATGGAACTTACTCAATAACATCTTCACCATTGTTACTCACAACCAAGTCCCACCTAATGGGCAGGTCAGCGATCCCCTTCTCCCAGAACTGAGGAGACTGAGAGTGAAAGAAGTCACTGGCCGCTGTTTCAATGTCTTCAACTTTGACGAATATTCTCTTCGCCAGGAATGCTTTGAGGGGGCGAAATCAGTGATAGTCGGAGGGGGTCAGGGGAATATGGTGGGCGGGGAACCGTGTCCCAGTCTAGCTCTTCCAATTTTGCACGGGTTTCTTTGGCTGTGTAGGGCCTGGCGTTATCGTGGAGTAGGTGCACAGAAGCTCGTCTCGTCCGTTTTTCTCGAATAGCGTTCGCAAGTACCTGGAGCTGACTGGCGTGAATGCTGCCAGCGACGTGTGTACCTGCGGGAGTAGCTGAAAATACAACATTCCTCTCGAATCCGAAAAGCAGCAAAGAAGACACTTCTTGGGGTGAATGTCCGATTTCGCTTGCGCCGGTGGGTCTTCTCCTCGAGGGAGCCACACGGCACGGTGCTTATTATAATCGTATGGGATCCAGCTCTCATCTCCCGTGATTGAGTCTTCCAGAAACTCTCTTAGGTGCGGGCGAAGTAGGAGAGACTGACAGATGGATACTCGAGTGAACAGCATGCAATCCATCAAGACATGGGGATCCATCGAGTGAGCACCTTCCTGTAGCCGAGGGCGTAAAGGCGACTGATGACTGTTGAATGGGCACACCCGAGCCTTGTCGCAAAGCTGCGGGTGCTAGCTTCCGGATCCTTCTTGACTGCTTTCAGAATGGTGGAGTCTTCCACTGCTTGAGAGTGCTCTAACCTTGGCTTGTCCTCAAAGCCATGTCTCCTCCTTTGGAGCGAGCAATCCAGCGCTTAACACTGCTGATGAAAGTGGTGTCCTCTCCCAATGTGCTGTTGATATTGTGAACGGTTTCGGCCGCTCCTGTGCCGCGACGCCATTCGTACAAGATAATCGTTGAAGGTGATCTTGTGAAATCGGCATCATGATTAGAGTTAAGGAAGGCAACCCGGCTATATATACCTCTTGCGGAGAAGTATGATCGATAGCCGATTGATTTGCCACGCGGCAGATCGCGGGTACCGATCAATAGCTGGAAGATTTGGAACATAAAAAAATCGGCTCAAGACTTTCTTACCATCCCAAGTAAAAACATTGCTGGGACTGTAACTTTGAATGCAATGGACGCGAAGCTTGAGAAGCGGATGCAGGCGGCGAAAAGTCATGAGAAACGACCCGAACGCATGTCTTAGTGCCCTGAGGGGAAGGTTGAACTGTCCTCAATGCTTTTCCAGCAATGGCGTCTCGAAATGCTGCCGCTTCTCAGCCGCTTGTTCACTGTCTTCAAATCACGAGCTCAAGGACAGCTATATCTTGCTACAAGACTGTAGTGGCTGAGGCTTAGAAGGCGTGCTTTTGCTTCAGGTTAAAAAAATGATGCGAAAATTTTTGACACATCTTTCCGGCACGCACTGGCATCCATACAATGCTTCGTATAAATCGAAGACCACCTAAAAAGTTTTTGAAAATCAGCATGAAGGCCTGTTCTTGAGAGCTCTTGAAAGAAAAATGTGCTCAACATAAACATGATTTTGAGTGTTAACATCAACTTCAATTTCGAAAACAGGAAAACTTTCACTTTCCATTTTCATTGCTCAGAAAAGAGGCACGCTGCCGATTCTGCAAAAATATAAATCCACCCCATGTCTTCCGGTTGAACTTCATTCTTATCTGATGAAATTGTTAGTAACCAATTTCTCTTTTTCACGTGATGACGAAACTACACCGCTCTCGGACCCAGAAAAGGGGCAAAATCTGCTCAAGGATGAGGAAAGCTCGTGAGCAGTTCAAAGGCACGCTCCGGGATTAGGCACGTCCAGCTGTTCCGCCCGCGAAAGTAGTAGACAGTTGGACTAGGGTCTATGTCGCGCCCCTTTCGTGGCTTGAAAATGCGAGACAAAGGCGGTGGAAGTTCGCTTGGCCCGCAATCCACACATTGTTTCGCAAGCCTCGCCTTCCGCAGTCGGCTCCCACATGATGTTGCGAGAGGAGCGCGGGAGCAGTTGCGGCCGCGGTCATTGCAGAGATTGTGATACATCTAGTCCTATTAGTGATGCAAGAACCAAGTGGTACGCTCTTCCACGCCCATTTTGGCGCGAATCTTTTTTTTACCCACGCGTGATTAGGCCCAGTTCATGAGGTGGCTAACCAAAAAAAAATCATGCCACCTATGCAATTCAAAAGAGATCTGAACCCTCCTTTTTGAGTTTCGGTTGGTTAATCGTCTCCTTATGGAAAGGCAACCGATTCTCCCGTTGGGTGCTCAAGAATCCGTACACCGTTTGGCGTGTGTTAGAAGAACTCTGGGACCACTACTTCGGGAAAAAGAGAACGAAATCATCGCAAATATAAAGTCAACTTCCCTATAATGTTTGCATGCTAAGCCAGCTGTCATTGAGAACGAATTTCTACCTGATAGCTCTTCCTGTCTATTTGCATTTCTCTCAGGTTTTTCCTACAGGTGTCCGATCACAGATTTAGGAAAATCTGGCTCGGTTTACGCGGTGTTTTCGTCCTCAAATGTGCCCTACTCACTTTCCGTATGGCAGTGGCCCTCACAAGGGAGGCCGTTCAGGACGTGGAGCGCTTTTTCAAAACGGTTTTTTGCATGATATAGGGGCACGTTGACGAAAAAATTCTTAAGGGACTGCCGTTTTCACTGCTCCATTGTGGAGTATGTCTCCAAGGCGCCGCCTAATGTCATTCCGAGAGGTTATCGTTAACCGTCTATCGAATATAATGCAAAGTTTGCCCAACATGATGCGCTTGCCCGAGCCATGTGCTGAAGAAAGTGCTACGGTCTTGTGAGCGATTTCGGCACCTAACTTGCGTGGTGCTCGAATGGCCTAGTGAATGGTGTGGCGGACTGGAGTTGGAACGATGGAGGCGCGGTATCTGGATCGGGTCCCCAGTGCACATGGGCTTTTGCATTTTTGACAGGTGCCATGATGATCGCCAGAAGACACTATCCTCATCTTGAGCATTATATTTATAATCAGCGTCATAAATAACCCTATGAAATAAGTTTTTTTTTGAGAATTGGAAGAAAAATGTTGTGGCGCCAAAATGGTGCCAACTGGAGCTACCGTAATAGAAGAGTGCTATTTTCTTGACCTTCGCATTGCTTTACCCCTACAACCGCAGTTTCGGGGAAAACAAAGGAAAATTTGATTCCAACGTAGCTTCGACGAACCGGACCAGCCAGGGGTGCAACCCGTCATGTGTCCCGGGATGAGTCTGAGACGAGTACTACGGGTAAAATTGAGTGTGCGTTCAGGTGTTTCAACCAAGGCGCACCAGATTTTTAGGGCAAGTTTCACTGCGCTCTTCAAAGCCGATCCAGTTATGGTGAATAAGCCCAGCCGGTGTCATGACTAGGAACTCAACCTGCCACTGGTTGAAAATGAGGACAACCCAGCAGCCTAGTCATTGTGCGCAACCTTTTTACCATCACCAGCTTAGGTAGTCCACCATCGTCAATTATGAGGCACTATTCTCATTTTTAGAGGCGAAAACGGGGATCGCCCCCAGACCATCTGCCCTTGCTACTGACGAGCTACTGATTTCCCATGGTCCAAATCTTCGAAGTTTGGTCGAAATCGTAGTTTCCTCTAAAACTTTGGGTATCGGGGTTATTCAGGGACCTCTCACAAATATGTTATCCGCTTTCGGTGTACACGTCATCAGACATCACTACGACACCAGTAGGCGCCACATCGGAGGCGTCTTGATGTAGCAACATTCTTCACCACTTTTTCTAGTCATATAAAGTAAAGTCATAAGTCTATAAAAGTTCTTCATGGTCCTGATCAAAGACAAGCCACCTTTTCTTCACGCTGACGCTATTTTGTGCAAACTTGCAAAGGCTAGCACAAAACGCAGAAAATTGTCTCCGCGAGGGATCGCACTTTGGACCAATTATCATGCCTTTTATAACATCTAGAAGGCCGTTCAGAAAAATTGGAGTACACCTCTGTGTTGCACTCATGCACCCCTATAACGTGCAACAGACCGTTTTGAAAAAGCGCTCCACGTCCTGAACGACCTTCCTTGTCAGTTCCTCTAACACATGCGCACGGCGCACACGGCGTCTATCGATAAATTAAGGAAGCAGTATTTGAGCACCCATTGGGAGAATCGGTTGTTTTGTGCTATCTCGTGTGGAAATCTTGCTGGAAGAGCGGCTAACACGGCATCAGCAGGGATTTGGGGGTGAGCCGCGATCAGTGATGACGCGCCTATTAGCCGATTAATGTGTGAAGATCAGCAAGGATGTGCGTAGTAGAGATCGGATGGGAGTCTGGGTCTGACATCCACTTTAGGAGCAAGCCGTGGTGTTCTCAGCGGGGCAACACTAACGCCACGAAGCCAAGCTCGTTCAAGACAGATGCGGATTGCGAGATGCCTGACTCCGCCGCAGGGAGGACTGGCCTTCCTGCTCCCCTAATCTTGATTGCTCAAACTCCTAGTCTGGTCCATCGTTAAACGCAAGGCATGCTGAGCTCGTCATACGAATCTGCAGTTGCTGGAAGCTGCATCAAAGGATGCCTGGAAAAAGTGTATAAGGAATACCTGCGTGCAATTTGCGGAGGACGCAAAAGCAGACTTTGGGGCCGTATTCGTGCAGGTAGAGGACATTTCAAAATCTGGTTGTAGCATGGTGTGGTGTGTGATGTTATGTAATCATGCTTAGATCCAATTATCATTTTGTGTACAGAACTTCAAGGGACGTTGCAGTAACTAGGCGCAAGCAATTTGGTACACTCTGTATGTTGAGTGCATTTCTCTTCCAAGACCTTCTCAGAAACACTCTTTCATGCAAACTTTCGGGAACTTCTCAGGTAGAATTATGTTCATGCAAAGCAGCGTATATCATACTCTATTGCACTTCAGCAATTTCAATTGGCACTTATCCGAGTTTTCGAGCGGGATATCTAATGTTTTACTATCCAGAACTACTGATCACCTCATCCTCCCATCAAAACATATGTTCCCGTGAACCTCATCTCCTAATCTCCGTATCCGTGAAGAATGAACTTGGCCCTTTCAAATCCGTTTGTCTGTTTTTTCGGGAACAAATACCCACATCAAAGCAGAAAACGTATCTCTGAGTTAGGAAATTTTATTTCACTCATGAAAATTTAAAATCACCTGGAGTGGGTGCAGGACTCGTAGTGCACTGACGATTATTCGCTCTTGTAGGTGTTGTTATTGTGGTGTGAGTGGTGACTATTTTTGTCTCTTTTACGACCTCCTTTACTTCTTTGCGATCTTTAACAAATCTGATAGTAATATAAAAATTCCATTCCATGCTCACTCTCTTGCCTATAGAAGTCACGAGGATATGAAAGGTACATAAGGTAGGCAAGTTCATTCAATTCTCAAATGTTAGTGAGCTGGCTCGAATGCCGCTTTGGCCGCAGTTCGCCTTGCGGAAGCTTTGCAAGAGTGTGGGGTCATGGGCGACTCCGCATCAGGTGAAGAGTTTTGATCCCACCTGAGGTGGATACTTCGGCCCATAACTCAGCATTGTTGTGAAACTATTCATTGTGCTTTCTGGAGCTTGTATTGAATATTTGAGAGGGTACCTGTCCTTGCCGTATTAAGATCCTGTTCATTGCTGTTGTCCTGGCAGCAAGGTCGAGGACAGCGTTTTAAGCAACACGAATGAGGACAGGCTGAACAAGCAGTGAAATCATATTGACACAATTTCACATAAAAAGTAATATACTTGTAATATATTGGATAAATATACTAATAGTATATAGTAGTACACAGGGGCAGCCAAAAAAAGAGACACTTCACCCCACGTTCAAAATGGGATTGATCGCACTTCCCAAGATTCAAACTGAGTGCTCCCAAATTTAAATTGAAGAGCACATTTCAGTCTATCAATGCACATGATAGTAACATTCTACACCGGTGACATCGAAAAATTTGTCATGGAGAAGTTGCGCACGGTTTGAGCTCAACATGTTTACCGACGGACAGTGAACTATTACGAAGTTGAAAAGCTGATCAAAAGCGCTCTCGCACTTTCAGAGCCACTGTCTCCAGAAAGCTACCCGTAGAGTAACAGATTGAAGAAATTGTGTAGCTGCTCCAGAATGGAACAATTACGAATGACTCCCTTGTACTCGACGGTGATTGTATAATGGATGACATCATATTAAGAGGACGACGAGCGAACAAGGGCTTACGTCTGCGTGTGGAGGACATTTCAAGAATGTTTCCCCAGTAGACTTCCATGGACCACTGCAACGTGTGCGGGTAGAAGCTTGTTGATGTGCGTCGAAAACAAAGCTTTTTCCAGCCGGCGCGTGCCCTCCATTTGAGCTAACGATTTACAATTTTTCCGCTTGTATCCAATATTAGGGATAAAAAATAGAGCAGTCGGCTATGATCAACCCTTTTTGGGAAGTTCCACGCATTAAAACTCTGATTTCAGTATTATGGTGGCATTTTGAACGCAACTTGGCCTATAGGGTACAATCCTCACCCCGCGAGGAGTATGGTGGCCTGATTATAGACGAAAGTTGGGATTAGTCGACCAAATCATTCACTTCCATTAGCTCTACGCGTAGTTGCGCACACACAGAAATGATACCACGCTCGGAATTCGAAACAGCGCGGTAATAAAGTCTACGGTGAAGTGTGTATTGTTAGCTATTGTCATCTGATGATAGCTATACCCTCCCACCAGGGTGAATGATTGTCAAGAAATTCCTCAACCATGAGGTACCCAATGTGCGAGAGTAGTGCCGAGAATGAATGTACGCGCGTTAAGCACAGGCATTCCTCGGTCGATTTTCACCCTGCTATGGAAAGTGGCCTACGATGTGGAACTAGCTGGGGTGATTGCCATATCAACAGCTGGCACGGAGCAACCAATAATTGGCATAACCAAAAAAACTCGTTTGGACATGCCACGCTCCAAAGCCAGCCTCCATAATCTGCTGTTGTAGAAGAGGGTCCTATTTTCGGTTTTGTCTACCGTTTTCCTTTTCTTCCTTTTTTCTTCACTATCGTTCCATTGTGCACCTCTACACCCAGTTTCAGAGTGTAGAGGTGCACGATGGAACGATAGTGAATAAATAACCCCAAACCCCCAATAGCCATAATACCCCAAATCAAGCCCAACCTCTGCCTTTGACCGAGCTCTAACAGATGGAAGGCTGGATTGGCCTGGACAACGTACGATCCATTATTTGGTTCCCAGACTGTGTGTAAGACAGAAATGATCGATCTCGTGAGCAGCATCCCTTTTGTTTATAGAGTGTCTGAGAAGAAACGGACTCCATGTTTCTCTGTGTAAAAGTTGAGGACGACGATTCACAGACTACTCTGCAGAAAGATAGAGCTCAGCCATGTGATCGCTCAGGACAAAAGATGCTCTAAGTTCGACGAATCTGCTTTGACAGAAGTCTGACGATTAACGAGAGAATCAGTAGTGCGCCGCACGTGGCCAACGGCGATGCTACGTCTCTCGAAGTGCTGACATAAGAACCACCTTGTTGATAAAATCTCCTGAGATCTTGCTCTCCAACACCCACACATAGGGAAGTCTATTGCCTCAAAAGCCTACAGGGGAAAGGGTAACGATTTTTTTGCTCCAGTAGCTGGGAAAGTGCGCGTCCAGAACGGCTTCGATCGATTTGAAAGCATAGTAGGTGCCAAAGGTTATGGGAGTGGAAACTTCATCGAGCAGAACGCTCATGGATACAGAACAAAATGCCGTACCCTGACGACATGAAACCTTCTAACTAATTTTGACATATTCTGGAAATGAGTACCAATGTAGTTCTACTTTCGGATGTGGCTCTCTCCCGATCACACTTTCGAAAAATCTGTTGCGAACCTAACATTATCTCTTAAACTTGCTCCGAGTTTTTGTCAATAGTCGAAGATGTTTGATGCAAAATTTTTCAATCATTCCAAATCATATTCTGTTTAGATTTCTCCAAGAACCAGCATAGATAGTCCCGGCAGCCCTCCAGATTAGTATCACCTTCCAAAGTCTTTGCGGATACTGGCCGCGGATCTTGCGGTCAAACGAGAGGCGACTCATGCTGGCATCATCGTTGTGGGTGATTCTCTTCTAGGTGAAGCCTAATACTCTGGGTGGGCATAGTTCTCGACTTTCCTCATTTTGAAGTCTCAGAGATGTCTACTTGAGACTTAGGAGCAGCGAAGGCTCCGAAGAGTAAAAAAAGAATACCGACTAGCTCTGTGGAGTTGCAACCTCGAAAACCGTCCTTGACGGTCTCGTCATAAAGGAACGAAGCGAGGAAATCTCAGCAAAAACTCAGACTTAGGATCGAAAAACTTGCGGAGCTTTCCGAAATTTTCTTATTCTTTGAAAGACTTCCAAAACACTCTATAAGTTCTGCACGGCTTAGTAGCAATGAGCGGTCAAAGCAACTCATACTTTTCAGCCACCCCGTACATCTGAAATTGAAAAAGAAACTGTTCAAGAAATGACAATGTCATACAAGTGACACCTCAAAGTCGATAGTTATCAGATTACCATAATTTCAGGATTCACAGAAAATCATATGTACAAAATGAATGGTTTGTCAAAAAATGCAGAATGGCAAAGAGAAACCATGTGCTAAAATTATAGTCCTGATCTTTCAGTAAGGTGGGAATGGTACGACGTAGAATCAGCATGAGCGGAGGACGGAGCAGTCGAGAGAACATTTCCCACGAGAGAGTATCAGTCACGTTTGGTGGGGAGGGTTACTATGGTTGCAAGTCTGTGATGATTATTGCCACACCCCACATTTTCTGCGATGAAAGCGGCACGACCCCTGTAGGGACGGACCCCACACATTCACTCGTGGCGTGGTTTTTTCTGGTGAGCCTAACACTAGAGCTTGCTCATAAAGGAGCCGCCACTGCCAGTCGGCGCGCTTCGCCACTCCTGGAAGGGTGCCGCGATAGCGCAGGAAACCTGCCCTGTGAGTGTCTACACCCAGCAGCATGGTTGGGCATGCTGTTCCGATGAATCCTCCTTTGATTTTTGATTAGCTAAGCCTTTGATGAGAACCTCAACATTTTATAATCTTACCGCTTGTCGATGATGGTTTCCCTCCCCGACACGTGCAATCTGTAATTGCAAACAAGTAGTTTAGATAGATAAATATTCCAATCTGTGACTGAAGCAAAATTCAAAATTTCACTACTAAGAATAATGCAATAGAAAAAATTCAGTACTAGTATTGGGTGTGTTTGTATTAGGTGTCGTGGGATTAGTGTTACACTTCGAATTAGGTGTCTTCATTTCCTTCTGTTCTTTTGCTTTAGTGATTTGTCCTGAAATGAGCCGTATAAATGCTGCGTATGCTTATCAATATTTTTAGCATTTTTCGTCCAACGTTTGACATTCTAGACGGAATAGCGACCCAAACACTTCTGTGGAGGGAACACAAGAAACAATGAGAGTTGACAGACTAGTCAGTCAAAGACGAGCTCAGTCAAACTGGTGTTCTTGCACAAAAGAACAAACGCATAGCTACTGAGTGGATCGGCAGTAAGGAAAAAAGCAGAAAAGAACACACGAGGTGATCGCGACGCGCACCGACTCCCGATATCGTGTCCTCGTGGGACCCCAGCAGACGCCTGATCTTTTCCTGTCGCGGGTGCACTCTGATATGTAACCTTCTACCAGCCGGTCTTCTCGTTCGGTACCTTCACGTTTTCATCCATGCTCGCCTCGAAAACATATCAGATTATCATTTATGTAACCCGCTAGCGTAGTTATGAGGGGCGTTGTGCAAACTGAGCCTAAGATCGGAGAAACTTCAGAAATTCCATTTCGCTAGTCTCCTCAATCATATGAGGAACTAAAGCAGGGGAGGATCATGGGTGTGTGAGCTCTCTGCATGATGTCGCCCCTTCCTCAAGTACACCAGCGCCGTAATCTATCCTAATCACTGTGTGCAAAACTTAGGGACGAAATGGATCATGTGACGTAACTTTCCAACAATTCAATGGAATTGGATGAAACTTTGCCAGCATAATGCTAGAGATCTTCCAGTCATCACTATGTAGTGAGCCTTATACATCGCACGGTACACCCGAGCCAGGAGCCAAAAGGGACCGGCCACGCGGCACGAGAGGGTTGGCGAAACAGGAGAAGGAGTTTAGTGACCACGGCGGAAGCTTTGTGGAGTATTGCTTACAGCAAGTCTTGGGAAAAACATTAGCATGACTTCACGCGAGGAAGAATCGCTGGGAAATTGGTTGAGGGAAGATGTGTCCAGGAGGTAGGTGTGGCTCAAAACATTGTTCTGTGCGCAAGGGGAGCCACTGCTGCCCATAGAGGGGTAGATGGTGGACCACAAATAACCGCAACAGCAGATGACTGTCATGCTTTGCAATAGGCAAGAATGAACCCAAGTCAGTTGCAGGCTGCAGTTGCAAAACATTTATGAGGGTTGTAAGGCACGTAATCCCAGGCGGAACAATGGTACAGTGACCGTATAGTCATGGTCTCTCTGACTGACCAACAGTATCTGCTGTTCCCTTAAGACCCGCGAATCAGCGAAAACATTTGCTAGTTACCGGGACACTAGCGATCGGGCCACCGGTGGGGTTGATCGCACTCTCATCTCACAATCAGTTAAGATCAAATTGGGTGTGAATAGTGATTTTGGACTGACCCGTACGTGGCGAGAATAGGATCACGTATTGCACCAAGGACCATCGTTCAACATAATTGTTTGAATAGTCTATTTGAAATGGTGTGTGGAGGCATAAAGTTGCAAAGGCGTACCAACCTCTCAACTCCTGATCGCGTAATACTTTTAGAGCTCTGCATTATTGTGGCGCTGTGCTTTTCACTTATGAGCATCTCTTGAAGGGTGTCTTTGACCTCAACCTCAATCATATGGAGGACAAGGTGCGAGAGCATCGAGCAGCCTAGAAGGACAACTCTCGAAAAGCGAGAATTTCCGGCAATCGGTGATGTCTGCCCGCTTCTCTCAGTCAAATTCTACGCAGCGCGTGTGGCGTGCATTCAGGAGAGTTATTGTAGCCGATCCCCGTGCGCCGACAACTGTCCAGCAGTTGTCGATTGCGGTCTTCAAGGAATGGACAAGAGCAACAACTCTTGACCAACCTCGTGGCCAGTATTGGAGCACGTGGTAGAGCATGCTTTGCATAGCGTTCATACGCCCCATCATGAGCCAGCCCCTTTCCTCCGAATGTCTACCATGAGTTGCAGCAGCCTCACCCATAGACCGCTTCAGGAAGGGTATTTGGAGGAAAATGCCTCTTCTAATCGTCCCGTTGCGCTTTTCTGCTAGTAGCTCTCTGCACTGTATCACAACATTTGCTACTATGTGTGTGCCAAACTTGATCGACCTAGGTGAGCTAGCAGCCAGATATCATGTGAAAGTTATTCCCGTCCCTAAGTTTTGCACACCAGTGTATTTTACAGTTCTTCTTATCACTGCAATATCGGCACGATTTTTCCTCAATTCCTGGGCTTTGCTTGAGCTCTAACAGTTTGCGCCATGTAGGTAACTGAAGTTCGCACCCGCTAGGACTCATTATCCTTATCCATTACAAGCTCAGCATACTCGCAAAGCTTTCAATATGATTCTCACGTACATACATATTTCACTTCATCTCCCTGGTAGCCCTTCAGCTCTCTTTCTCGTACCTTCACATATAATGCTTTCTATCTTCTTCTCGTACACATTGTTGTAATTTTATATCTGGTTTATGTATACCCCACCCTGACGATATTTTATTGCAGCTGACATGGTGTTGCAATCTTAGCATTAGTTTCGCTTTTCCGAGTGTTAATGCACGCATACTCATACACGCTTTCATCAACGCTCTCACACACACCCAGAACAGTTCGTAACAACCATACTTTGTCGACAATTCAAATCCAGATGGACTTTTTCCGTTCCTCGAAATGATCATCTCCTAGTCAACCTTCACGCCCAACAGCACGCCATCGGTCGGCAGAGCATGGAAGCAAATTTACTAGATGAGACTAATTCCAGTGCACGCCGCCTAACTATCAGGTAATCACCGCATACCACAAAATATTTCCAAGGCGCAAGCTCCTCCTCTGACGCGCTTAAAGCAACCAGTAACCTCTCGACGGGGTCCGTGAGTGATGAGACACCGCATGAGTTTTCCTTCATCTACCCTACGATTGCGACCGAATCCGTCACGGGAACTAAAGGTAAGGGCTCAATCAATGCTTCGACTCGGCTGTGCTGAGGCAATGAGAGACTGAGTTCGGAGGAGAGTGTAGGGAAGAGCGCACGATGGGTTAGACCGAGCATGCTGTGTATAAGAAAAATGAAAGCGATCGAAGTGGTTTTGCTAGCTCTGTTGCGCATTCCAGAGAATGAGACATCTGTTACTTTCGCAATCAACTCTCCTATCCACTGAAAGAACCCATCCACCTAAACTCATAGGGTTGCACCTCTGAAGAAAGAGAAATCTCAGAGAACGCTACTCTACTTAATTTCTTCTCCTTGGCGCGCAGAGCCTGAAGTCAAACACAATTCAAGAGACACTGGTTGATGAGGCTGAGCGACAAACGGAGGGAACAGAGCCAGAAAGCTAGACACAGACATCACAGTGATGGGTATGTGCAAATCTTTGGGAGCCAATTGTTACACTATGTTGCTCCAAGCACCGTTCCATGTTTCGAGTTTCTGAAGTTGTCCTGCCTCCGCGGTTGTAGATCCAGCAGAATCATTTTTGGAAGGATTGGTTAAATGTCCTAATCGCGGACTGTGCCATCAAATACCTGTAGAGTCAAGCAAGAAACTGTGAAGCTCAAGAGGCTAAACGGCAACAGAACCGAAACTAACTATTCGATTGGATCACATCAGCCAAATTGATATCGATTATTGAAATCTCACGGCTTTTTGAACCGCATTTTTTAGATGCCATATACGGCATAATACGTACTGCTAGCTGATGATGTTGTGCTCGCCTGCGAAGACAGAAATCTACTCGAGCAACAGCAAGCTCGGTGCAATCGTCTGGACATGTTCGGAGTAATGCTGAACGTCGGCAAGATCAAATACATGACCACCGAGTCGAATGAGTCCGGTTATAATAACATTAGAGGCACTGAGCTCACGCGCACTACGGCGCTCAGTTATCTTGGATCGTCAATTTCGTTTGACTATGGCCCTGACTTTGAAAGACAGCTCACCTGTGAGTGCAGCATGGTCCAATAGCGCTGGTTGGCTCTCGTTCCCTGCGACAAGAAGATACCAGAGTGTCTCAAATCGAAGATCTACAGAACTTTCGTGCGACCGGTCGCCTTTTACGGTGCTGAGTGCTGGCCCACGACTGAAGAAGTTGAAGCTCTCTCATTGTCAGTGTGAGGGAGACGAAAATGCTTCGCTGGACGGCCGGAGCCACGCGTAAGCGGCTGGTCTAGCCCTCCGGAACCAGGTGGAATGGTTGATGCGGGAAGGTCCTCTTGACAACATGTCAAAATACTGCGAACCCCGGCACATTTGCCCTTGCCCGGTATCCTTCATTTCGGAAGATCGATTCTTCATTTCGGAAGATCGATTCATCTTTAATGGGTCTCTTACGTACATCGCAGAAGCAACCCTGCACAAGTTGAACCAGCTGGGCTACGGATTAGACCTGCTGTCTTTTAACTCGGTAGATCTTTTCCCTATTGAGTGTCACTTTCACGATGACATTTATAGTTTCCTTAACGAGCTGTGGTTCAAAACCAAACGTGATGCAGAAGCGACCTTCGCCGAACTAATCGTCTGCAGAATTCCACTGTTCGGCGGAACTGGTCTAATTCAACCAGCTCCTCATTGCCAGATATCTGAGAATCCAATAGCTTTTATTCAAGGTAGAAAAGTTCTGTATGAGCCGAGATACATGCATTTGAAGTTTAGGGTCGAAAAACGCAGGAACTTTCTTCACGACCTAATACATACTATAAAGACAGCAACAAAGCACATGAACATAAATGAAGTCCTCATTCGATTGATCAATTTTCTTCGTTTTATGCAAGGAAAACCTCAAACTACTCCACTAGGGTAGTGTCCTACAACATTAAAACACGACCTTCTGTCGTGTATGTCATATTTTGGGGTCGTTCTTTGGTGTCCCTCTGCTGCCGACCACGGCCACCCTCTCACTGCATTATCTAGGAACTCACCTTTCTCAAATTGCCTCACAAAGAAAACAAAAACTCGTTCTTCTGGGAGCTGTGAGACAGAGTTCAACTACGGCAACGTACACTGCTTGCTTAACTCAGAAAATGCCGAGTGCGCTTTTCGCACCGTTTAACCTTACTAATTAGAAGAAAAAGGTTTCAAACCCTATTGTCGGCGCAACCAAACCTTCATGCAAGTTTTTGTGTAGTTTGGCGATGGCTTGATTTAACGAGTTTCTTTAGTACTTTGTTGTCTTCAGCTCAGGTCGGTGTGCATGCTCCTCGCCTTCCAGACATTTACTAAGTCTTGGACGCGTTGCAACTATAGCTTCAACTGCTTCAACGATCGAGCGTTCCTAATGAATGTTTGTACACTATACGATGCGAATCAGTGACCGCTGATCCTTGTTTGAAAGCGTACCATATGCACACACGCGGGCGAAAGTTTGCACTCAACGTGTTCGGACAGAAATTCTGACCTGAGAAGCTATCGTGCGTATAGTTTATATTGCTATGCAATAGAAAACGTCTTCCGAACTGAGTACTCAAGCATCGCGAAAATTATGTTATCGCATAGAAATAATTTCAAGAAACTGAACGACATTTATTATCGGTCACCTAAAAATAACTGACGTCTCCATCTTCAAACAGAAGGTTGTCGCGATTGAGTGTTCCACTCACCGTGGGAATAAGATGAGTGCGCATGCGATCAAATTTGTAAGCACTGACAGAGAGTGAACATGAAGAACAAGTTCTTGAAGGCAAAATTCAGGATCGAATGATTGGGTATCTCCGCTCGAATGTGAAAGTACGAGAGACAGGTGGACCGCCAGAGTAGAAAAAAGGAAAAAACCTGAAATTCACAGGAAATACGAGTCTTTTGCTCTACGCTGCGGAGAAGTTCCGAAGATCAGCTGAGGGATGAGAGACCATGGGAGCGTGGAGAGTGGTACAGAAGATACGTGTGGAGATAGCATAGTTGATCAACATTGCTACGCAGACAAGATATCGAGCGGTGGGCGGGCTCACTGGAGTTGGGGCGGCGCCACTGCGATAAGCTTGGCTCCTAGCGATTAGGCCTTACCAAATCGCCCCGCCACTTCTGGACATGGTCTACCCTTGCGTCTTGCCCATATGCGACGAGGAAAACCTAAAGTTCGGCAGAAACCGCGAACTTTGCCTTTAAGCTCCGGAGATGGTAAAGAGCCTACTGGTTAGCCATAGGA
Source organism: Teladorsagia circumcincta (assembly GCA_002352805.1). NCBI lineage: Eukaryota > Metazoa > Nematoda > Chromadorea > Rhabditida > Trichostrongylidae > Teladorsagia > Teladorsagia circumcincta. The sequence continues at coordinate 269,155 of KZ345071.1, read as the reverse complement.
AAAGCAGTGAAAGATTGTAGAAGTTCTCATACATCTGAGCGTGCCAGCCGCTGGCGACAGTGCGGGCCAGGCAGTTGAACCCAGAATAAACCCGAGATACCTGGATTTGAGGAAGTGCACTGTTATCGAGTCCGGTCTTGATTACAGGAAACGGAGAGCTGGAGGGCTCGGTTGGCTTGGGCAAGATCACAATTGAAACATGACGCAGGGCTGACAAAATGAAGGCCGATTGGATTTTTAGCAATCCAGATAACAGTCGGTCAGTTGTCTTATCACAATCACTACTATGTACTAAGATGTTCTGAAAGTTCATGCCACATTCGAACATTTTTGTGAGTTAACATTATCTTAGCAAATTCCATCATCAATATATGAACCATCAAGCATTATTTTGATGATTTCCATCGTCAGTATGGGGACCATCACTATCAGGCACTTGTTGCCGACAATTCACCAGAGCATGCCGTGTTCCTATGAAGTTGGCGATTCCAAGCTGGAAAAGGCAGTGAGGTCCATTTTGAGATTCTTCTGATCGTAGTCTTTCATTATCGTCGGTTTTTCGTCGTAGTAAGCCTTTCATTGTCCCGCTCGTTGAGGGAAGCACTTTGCTTGAACAACTTATTATTTGCCTCTCTTCACTATATAGCCCTTCTTTTTCGTTGTTGATTCATCTTCTCTTTTTTTGCTCATAGGTTTGTTAACTTGAGTTGTTTTATGGCTGTTCTCTATAGTTATCAGTTACTTTTTTTCTTTTTTTTTTCATTCTTGTCTGAGTCACGCAGTCAGTCCCGCTTCATTTGTTGTAGCTGGCGCGTCATGAACGCATAAATAAATAAATAAATAGTTTTTCCCACAGGAAAGTTGTTTAACAGTAAGAATAGTCGTCGGAAGCAGATCACCGCTGTTCCATTTGCTGTTCTCACGTAAGCCTCGAGATTAAGAGCCGCGTCATTTTCAAGGAAGTGGTCTCAGCTATCGTGGAGAGGATATGATTCAATGAATTTTGGGCGTATTAGCTGCAATTTCCTCAGCTCCCTTAGCGTTAGGGGTTAGGACAGGAGATCTGGATAGTTGCAAGGCCGAAGTAAGGGAGAAGCTCTTCACGGCTCGCTCGTGAACAGCTTGCTATATGTGGACCAAAACCTTCTGCTGAATTTGACAGTTTTCCATCCCCTCTGATCGATCCAGCCACTGGTGCTTCTGACGGATTAACATAGAGCCACTGTACTCATCGGTAATGGCATCGTTGTTCAGCCAGTGGAACAGGAGAGAAGATGTAAGACGAACCCGTCCTGTAATCTTGTGATTACTGGTCAGTTCAGGACGATTTTTTGTCCGAGCTTCAACAAATTCAAACGAGGGTGGACCTCAATCAACTGAGAAATGAAACGCCTGCGTATGTGGTCACAGAGCAAAACGACTCGCGCGGGTTGGTAGAGGGTGTATTTGCAATGGAAAAGCAACCCATTCCAAATTAAGTTAGGGATGGTGAGTGGTACCACAAAGAAGGAAAAACCACGAGAAACGGCCCAGAACACGAGAAATGGGACTCCTTTCTTTCGTCTTGGTCTCAGCTAATGCGACTTCAATCGTTGTGCCCTCTTCAACAGAACGCTATCTCTGCTACCTAATCACTCGCTGCCTAAAGATCTGCAGCGAGTGATCAGATTAGATGGGCGTGGTTGGCCGAATACGCCAAGAGCCACGCTAGATCGCCGATGTCACATCAAGTCCGCACCCCCAGGAGGTCCACCTGTCTCCTCACTAGGCAATTCTTCCTTCCTTCGTCCTTCGTTCTTATCATGGAGTCCTCCTTCAAATACGAGAGCTTAGTAGATCAAGAACGAATACCGACTCCCTTCCTGGACTAGGATTTTCTTTGTGGCTGTTGTCCTCTGAGCTCAGAAGATCTACCATTCTGATTCCACATGGTGAACAAAGGCACGGTTGTGGATCGCAAAGCAAATGTTACTCTTTCCTTTGAATGTGTGGTCTAGTGGAAGTTCATAAATCAAAGCGTAAAGAATATGGCTCTCTTCTTTCATTCTAAACTCGAAGGAACCAGCTAGGGCAGGCAAGATTGGGCTGTGTGTAGGTTATTTTATGCAGTGAATCATTCTGCCTACTTGAGGGCATAACCTACACAGGAGACGATTCTCTTCAGTCCGGGATAGAGCCCTATAGGACAGCCAAAGATAGGCATTCCTTTGCACGGAAATCACCCAACAAGAGCGTTAGGGCCTTGCAGAGTAAGCTGCAGCAGCTGCATTTTTTTTCTTTTATCAGGTTTTTTTCTGACGCCCCTAATCTTTTGCACTCTCCTGCTCCACACCCTCCTCTTCGCGCTTGTTATCTCGTTGCCTTGGCACAGCCGATAACGAGGGTGAGTGAGCCCTAACCTAAGCGCTTTCGACTTCTTCCCCTTTTCCTTTACTGCCGGCCCATTTCACAGCGATACCTTCGCATTTATGTGCAACGACCACACCTGGGGCATGTCTTTGACCATATTTACAGATAGGGCGCTCAAGTCGTTGGGGAGGGGGGGGAGGGAGGAAGGATTCAAATGATTGATTCACATATGATATTTGTGATCAAAGCTTAGGGAGAGGACAGTATTCTGGGAGGATGTGAGCACTTTTTTTCCGGTGTTTTCTCCTCCTGGCTTACAAGGTAGGCAGCCACGGCTATTCAAGAAGAGATGTATACGCCTTCATGTATCTTCGAACGCTGATCTCAGATGTTCCTTCAGAATTCGCTAAACGATTCTCTGAACGGTGTTATGAAGCAAAACAGCGCAACGGCAGTGAGCGGCGAGACTCACAGTGAAAACGTAGTAGAAACGGTTCCTTATCGTGTTTACTGTTTTCCATTCTTTGGGGAGACAGCTGTACGGTTTTCACTAGCCTGTTCAACTGAATTCCTAAAGAATACAAAACAGCCATTACGATAAGGGACCGATCCTTCGACAATTTGACTGACAGTCCCGACCACTACTTTGTGCTGTTTTGCTTCATAACTCAGATCAGAGAATCGTTCAACAGATTTGGAGGTGATCTGAGTCGGTGTTCGAAGATACATCTACGCGTATGCATTTCTTCTTGAATGACCACACCGACCTGGGAACTTTCAAGTCTCAATTCGCTGTTGTTAATGCCCTCTTTCGGAAGTCTCCCCTAAGAACAAGAGCGCGTGAGCAACCCTTGTTCTCGCTGACGTTTCTGCATCGTCTGGGCTTAGTCGTAAAGTCACTCAAAAACGGTTTCTAAGCGCCTTGTTTTGAGTGTCCCCTCATTCCCTTAAGGTCATGAACGCCGGAGAGGCGTTTTGCTGTTTGATAGGCGGACCGCACACAACGAAGTAGCAGCGCGGAGTCCATATCAGCAAAAGTAATCCATTTTTTGCAGGGGAAGGACGTCTCATGATGGGGATATTCACCGTGGTTTCAAAAGCCCTAACCCAACGTAAATGAATAATAAGAAGTGCTACCCTCCAATGGAATAAATATGGACATCCCTTCTTATCATAATGATTGCAGTAAATGGATGAGCGTGGAGGGTACCTGACAGGAGGCTCGCCGCGTGGCGAGAAGATCGAGACTTACAATTAGACTGGTCAGCGGACGAGTTGCAGCGTGCTGTAGAGTGATCTGGCGTCACGCTAAATAGCAAGTACCATAATACACCCCACGTTGCAAAATACGCGCTGCGACTCGTACGCTGACCAATCTGCGTCAGTGCTTCCTTGCCGCGCGACGGAGCTTCTGTCGCGTACCCTAGGCATACTACGCGGCGCGACGACGCGCACATTTGCGGTGTGCCTGCGCGGCACACTTACGCGTGAACGGTTTCGCCACCCTCATCCAAGCCCATGCTATCTCGCCATGGCTGTGCTTAAAATGCTTCCGATGCTGGGTAAACTCGTCCAATTCACCCGCGCAATTTCTCGGAGGGCGGCACGCGGCAAATGCGCACGCTGCCGCGCCGTGACTTGATGATGCACACCTGATAGACACTTGTAACGACAGATGCCGTCAATCGAGCTTACAGTACTTACCTTATCTTACAAATAAGGTTTTCACCTTGTGTGTAATGACAAGAAGGAAACGACCGGTCGATATCAGTGCTATTCGTCATTGTTTACTCTTCCGCAGCCGTAGTAGAACAAATCATGATATGTACACGAGGCTTATCACTTCATTTTCACCCCTCGCGCCACCGTGGACGGTATTCCAGGAAGCAGCGTTACTCTGGCCGTTACAAAACTAACGCTGTACGTCCTCGCAACGAGCGGACCCTTTATTCAAGGGCTACTGTGTCTTATTATGAGTCTCGCCCGCAAGATGAGTGGTTGAGACGCCTTGATTTCACGAGGCCCGGTAAGCAGTATGCCCAGGAGGGAAGAAAGCCAGGGAAGAGGTTGCTCACCCATTGCAGAGTCAGGGTTTATTTAAGGGTCAGCACAGAGTGAGCGTCAAATTTATTTGTAACCCGTAGAATCAGATTGCCCACGTCATCAGTTTTGCACCAAGTCTTGTTGCTCAAAGGCCTGTTATTTCGATTAACCCAATCATTCCATCGTAGCAACTCCCTAGCATTTCTATGGACTCTACCCTAAGATTCTCAAGTGCTCACGTTCTTGAAGGGGGGGGGGGGGTATTGTGCTTGGGACTAAGCCTAAGGCAATGACAAGGGTTCGGGGGATACTGTAAGCAATACGTTTCCTTCTTGGCGTTTCTTCCCTCTCCTGGGCTATTGTTACCTACCATCGGCCCTGTTGTGATGTCCCCCCCCCCGCACCGCCCCCCAGAGCACATAAGCGCCGATTTTCAAATTTGTGGGCTTGTGTTACAAACCACTCTGCAGACTGCAGAAGAACCTAAAAACCCTTACTCACCACAACTTTTCTCGCGCTTGGCTCCTTTTTGTAAGTCGGTTTGGTAGTATTGCGAACCTGTAACATGTTGATTCCTTGATATCAACGTTTCATGGCAAAGTCTATGAGGCTCACGAGTATAGGATCCGCAGGGGTTAGCGGCCATTCCTAGCGCCGAACTGAGTAAGAATGAACCCTACCGAAGATGTTGCGTTGATTGCAACACACCACTATTTCATCTGTTCAATAACAGTGTTACCGCTAGTGAGAGATCATTCGATTGGCTGCCAATCATAAACCTGTGCGGGCCCTATCAAAAGATATGAAAAGATAGGGGGCATCCTCTGGGATTGAGCAAATGGGGCAGAAACTAGGGTAAGTGAAAGAAAATTGCTCACGGATCCTGCATTCGCCACACCCCACCCCATTCCCAACAAAAAGGAGGGCGAACCATTCCACCGCTACACTCTCCAGAATTCCTAAGAGTCATTTGGATTGAGTCTTTTACAGAGGTCAGTATCGAGCATAAGGGAGCGGAAGGGATTGTGGGAGACGATACATGCAACCTTTACTCCCCCCGGCTGGTTCGGGCTTAGTCCTACTGCCACCTTCCGACGGCCCAGTTTCGCATGTCCCTTCCTAAAATCATAAGCGTGAAAAGGAGCGTTTCATGGTGTTGACAAGTACAATGTCCCATTATCTTGCAATAGCACTCCTGAATGGTCGTATTGTCTAAGAGAGAGGAGATACCCCTGTCCTCGGTCATTTTCTGCAGAATTTGACTTTCAAGGTACCAGGCAGGGGGAACATTCAGTCTCTTTCAGCGCTCTGAATCACAATCTTGGATAGCTTCAGGCAAGAAAACGCCAAACTGCAGGCGTTCTCTTGCCTGAAGCTATCCAGGATTGTGATTCAGAGCGCTGAAAGAGAATGATCAAGGGACTCGAAACGACTAATGGTGAGTAAAACTTCGATATCATAATTGTTGCCTTGGTTTTGCTTTCCAGTGAACCGCCCTTATGAAGAATTTCCCAGTCGAAGTGCGGCTGCCCGTTACGCAAGCTCGGGGGACTGGGTGGGGAACCTAAAAAAAAATGAGCGGCACGTCGCATTTTTTGAATACGGTAGGCGCGAAATGTATGTACGTGGGACTGCTGTCCGCTACTGTGGGTCATTGTCCTCTCCTGCCCCCAGGAGGACGCGTTCCCCGCCACTGATTCTATTCTATAGTCAAGGGAGACAGGCTTGCGTCATAGGACCAGTCATCTGCGTGTCTAGACCCCTCTACGAAATCTAGTAAGGGAGGCTAGCTGAAGGATTAGTGGGGGGAGGGGGCGTCCATGACGCAATCCTGCCTACCCGAAATTAGGATAGAAATTAGGATAGACGCGCCTTCCTGGGGGAAGGACAGGATGCGGCTCATGGTGTCACGAGAACCGGGAGAATTCGTGAACCAGAGGTGAGTGTGGGCAATTTCTGAGGTGAGACTTAGGGCAATTAATTGGCTCATGTCGAAAGCGAAGCTGAATCGAAAAGCTGGAATGTGTGAATTTCTTCTGACCATTTCATCACGTCATTTCTGTGAGCACGTCCTTACGTACACCACTTCGCGTTTACCAGGAATCGCGGAGTGACCATCCTTCTTGTATAGAACTGTGAACTCTTATTCGTCACTCTTTTTCTCTCCTCCAACGGGGCCCTTCATTTTTCAGTAGCCCGCTCAGTCCCCCGAGCTTGCAACGGGGCCCTTTATTTTTTCAGGTTAGCTCGTCCACTTGTATTGCACCGAGATCACTATAGAAGGGGGAGGGGGAAGTTGTCTCGATCCCCAAGATGGTTTAGTCTGTTTGAAATTGTGAAGACTCAAATATATGATTCATCGATCGGGTAGTTTTTTTTAAATGTTTCCATTTGTCTGATGAGCAATCGACGATGATCCAGCAGTCATTGTTGATGACTCGTTGGCTGTCACATGCACTCAGCAGTCATTCAAATGATCGTTGTTTTCAATCAATCCATCCGAGCCACCTGACCGTTCCCATAAACTCAACACTGGCCGCTGGCCGATGATTCCAGTGCTGGCCATCCACTGTTTCTCGCTCTGAATTCCCCGAAACCCCTCTGATGGGACCTTTCCAGCTCTTCGTATTTTTGTTTCTTTTATTTACATTAATCCATCTCTTACGTGGGCCTTCTTTTTTATGATCAATATTCCGTCAGAATTTTTTATTGCCTACACATTTCCACGTTTTCTCCTGCCCGCCTAGAACTCCTTTATTTCCGTTCTGTTCGCTAGTTTTCACCTGACTCCCTTTCCCAATTTTGTTACCCTTCGCGATGCCCCACGAGCCTTTCACGGCGAGCTTCTCGCTTCATTCCTTTTGTCTTCCTATCTTATCACTGCGAATTTCCATTGAGACAAATAAAAGTGACTTGCCACACTCATAAAAGCGATCTTTTTGTCGATTTTTTTAGATCAACGACGATTTTGACTGCCGGCGTTTTTTGCGCTCATTTTTTCCTCTTGGTTCATATTTCTTTACTAATTATCTTCCTTCATAAATTCACGTTGACGGTGGTTGTAGTGAACCCCTATGGCGAATACTGACCTGGAAAGCACAGCCGTCCATCGCGCAGGATCCATTTTACCGTACTATAATAGTCTGGAGAGGCAGAATCACTCGGTAGCTGATTTATACTCCAGATGGTCACATAGTCTTTGCAAAAAAAGGTGCACCTAACGTTCTAAAATGGAATGGAATGTATGGAAATGCATGGATGAACTACTGAAAGACGATCAAAGCCGCCTCTCCTATCATCCCATGCTAGTGCTGCTCCCAAAACACCACTTGAAACCGACTTGAGTTAGTTGCAACAGTCGCTGTTTTCAAAGCGTTCCTAGCCACCCTATTCCACTTCCCGCACTGACGGCCTATGAACTTTGTTGTGAACACTGATGTTTGCCCAGTGTTGCGTTAACTACAAGGTGGATCATCGCTGATCGCTTGTCGGTTTCGCAATGATCAGCTGTGAACCACTATTCGTTTTTGCTTTTGTTATATAAGTAAACTAGATCGTAAAGGACCTCCATGCGCGCATGATGTTCCCACTTGGCACTCGTACATCTCTCTATAATGACAGTGGTTCTATTTTCTATAACATCACTTGTCCTCAAAGGCTTGATTACGATAATTCGATGGAGACGAAAAATCAAAGCAGATGTACGAAATTGGGTGGCGAAGGAGGCGAAGGAGTTAGGAAACAAAGGAATCTGCTATAACCCTGACTAATGGGACCCTTATTTTGCCCGCTGATTTCAAACGAGCTTGCGGCTTTAATACTGGCCGTTTGGGTAGAAATGTCATTATGGATGCAGCAAAATGGAAATAGAACTATTGTGATAACAGCATTGCGGAATCCTACCTGGGGACAGGGTGAATATCGGTCAAGGAATTCTCGACCATGGCTCTCTGCTGTTTGAGAGTAGTGGCGAGAGTTAATCTTCCGCGGAGGGCACAGAAGGTTCGCGGGTGGCTAGAGTGAATGTCCGCGCGGGAGAGCGTGAAAGAGCCAGCAAACACCCTCGATGAGCCGTTTCAACTGATTTCCACCCTACTTGGGGGGGGGGCGGGTCGGTTCCGGGGCGGCGCGGTTTTTAGATCGGAGCCTGAGTGCTTTGCATTTATCGAAACTTCCTCGCGTGGACGTCAGTCCCCGTCTTCTTTTACACCTGGCTACCGCGTCCGGGCATGTGGATGCATACACTTCTGTTGCAAACCCACATATCCTACTCACAGCTTTAAAAAACCTCTACTGCTGCCTTCTAACATTACCTAGACTCCTTTGTTCAGAAACTCAGTACGTGCAAGTTGTTTCGGCTGTAAAATTTGTGGGGAGAATCACTTCGCCTCTAGGATTCGTTGAGTTTAACATTGCCAGTCCCTTTTTATCCTTTCCCAGTTTCCCGACCCACTTTTGAAGGCAAGGATCACGGGTAAATTGATGTTATGATCCCACCCTAATACGAAAGTAAGGAGAGGTGGACTGCAAGAGGTGAAGAAGGAAGCACTGAGATGGGAAGTAATGGGAGTCGCGGAGAGGGTAGGAAAAGTACGAGTAGAGAGCAGATCAGCATCGCGACGCAGATAAAATATCAAACGGCGGGCGGACCCTGAAGGTACTGGCGGGACTTGATCAATGTTCTAAGCGCCTAGAGTCTCAGTAACGCATTTAGAGGCGCAGAAGGGCATACCACCGCAGTATCAGACCACACACCTCTATCTATGGGAGCAACTGCTTTAGTGAGGCCAAGTACTGAGCTTGCCATTAAGCTGCACGGAGGGATCATCACGCTGCCTTGATACATACATCCCTTCCTCACCCTTCCTTCTGAAGTATTGTTCGAGCCAAAAACGCTTGTGAAGTGCCTCCGCAATCCTCAACACGATTGTGGTCACACCTCAAAAACTTCTCAATATTTCCCATTCTTTTGCTTCCCCAATAAGGTATTTGCCCATTTTGCCCTACCTTTGTTATGCTTGTCTTGGCGTCAAACCTTTTAGAATAGTTTCAGTGTCGATCCAAGCTTGCGCTCTTTTACGATCCTAGTAAGAAAAAACCCCGCTGTGGTGATAACTTATCACCTACTACTGATCACGCTATCTTTGAACCAGCGCGCTTTCTACGCTCATGCGCCACGGTCGATTGATTTACAACTTTTATACGTTTTTTCTCTGTTAGAAACTGTTGTATTTCTATTAATAGGCCTAAAATAATGTTGTTTGATTGATCCTGCTGTTGTTTCTCCTTCGCTCTGTTCTAATGATCATGAAGAAAACTGGTAATTCGAGACAATTTGGAGAGTAGCACGCTGTATTACTCAATCAAAACCTACACATAATTGAGTGAACAGGTTCTTGTGAAACTTGAAATTGCCGAACTCACTATTCCCATCATTAATGAAAAGGAATGAAGATAAGAAAATATTAACCCTTCAATGCCCTACATATGCACATACGAGGGAAGGGGGGGGGTGCGAAAAAAATGACATTTTGCCCACGTCGTACTTCAGCGATTTTTTCTTCCTAAGCAGAATTTTGCCCAAATGTCCCCTATAAGTAGAAGCTATCCCGCCTTGACTTCCTTCAGCGTCTTCAGAATGTGATGTCATCTGCCATCGTCGTCGGGCTCAAGGAAACCTTAAGGAACTGCTTCAACTTGAAGCTCTTACAAAATTTCTTGCATCGATTCAATGTGGGATAGATTCCTACAGACATTGGCTCTGACTGTGCCAAACCCTACAGAACCCGCTTTCCAGAAGGCGCTCAGTGGCACACATCCGTCGAGCACCTCATTGAGCTCGACCAGCACGTGTGATGGAATGAAATGAGCCCTTCAGTTATTATTTGGGAGCGTTTGGTTTACTAAATCTAACATCTATCATTATCACTTTCATTTGGCGGACGACTTGTAGCGAGAGTTCCAGTTTAGTGCCCCAAAAGTATGATATTCATGTCCTCCAAGTCGAAATGCCCCTTATAGCGAGTTTCCAGCAGTATTGGTGATAGAAGATGTTCAAGTGCCTTTTGGCGTCGGTGCCCATGGAGCAGCGTAGCGCGTAGCGCGAGTGCCAAGCGCTTTGGCAAAAGAGAATGCAATAATCTTTTCCTATAGACCAAGCTTCTTTCATAAATAAATTTTTGGCCAATTTTGAAAGCGAATACAACACTTGAGAAGGTCCACTTGATTTTAGAACTGGGGTAGTAAAGGGTAAACAGGGCTGAATGTACAGGGAAGGAAGGCGAAAACAGGCCCTTTGCCCAGGTAGCCTTTTTCCTTCGTAGAGATCGCCCTCGTTGACGGATTCCTCAGCAAATATTCTCTAATTGTCCCTCTACAAGTAGACGCGGGCCAGGCAGGGATAGCCGAGTGGTTAAGAGTGTAGACTCATGTCTGCACCCCCTGAACG
>KZ345071.1:227237-242405 GCA_002352805.1 Teladorsagia circumcincta | reverse complement strand
GTCGCTGTAGAGGAACCCCAAGTAATTTTTCTGATAAAATAGAAAGAATGAAAGTGCTCTTCAATATGCAGTTGGGCTCATTTGGTTGATTTTAGAAAGGGGCAATTTATTTTGCTTCGAACATGGGTATAAGTGACTCTTTTTTTGCCCCCCCCCCCTGTACTGCTGACAATGAGTATGCCGGCAGAAACGATCAAGTGGCTAGTCATTGGAACACCACCCTTACTACTGTGAGAAGGACCCCACAAATGAGGGTGCGCGCAGTGGAAGAAGTGTCACCGTCTGCTCGCTCATTTCGTTCACGAGCTTCCAGCGCTCTTAGCAACTTCGTCTATCCCTTCCATTGCCAGCTGATTATCTACTTCCATTTTTGTCGTGTCGAAAAATCTATTTAGTGGGAGGCATAGAGTAGCCCACGAGTGTCGCAGATGCGTCGTTGTCGCGCCTCGAAAGTGCGCGGCAGTGGCGGCAGGGTCTTACAAAGTCTGTATTTGGCTACTAATTCATTGCATTTGGACGAGATACCTCGCGCGCACCCCATGTTACGCAGCGTGTGTTACGGCGTCTCGGCTAATTCAAATATGCGCGGGTCGTAGAGCCACCTGTGCATGCAAGTTGGAACAACTCATCCGTGCTTCAAAGCAACACCCTCACATCAAACTAGGACAGATTATGGAAGCCGAGTTAACTGAATTTGAAAAAGGAAGCAGAGCAAATCGCGCATAAGACCTTTCAACAAGGTTTCCCTTATTTCCCTTTCGAAATAAAGGAGCGGCGCTCCGGACGAGATGTTGGAACTTGCTCGCTCTTGCTGGCTCCACAATTTGCCTTTTTCGATGAGCCGGCTTCTACGTCGTAATCCACTCTGCTTATCACGGAGTGTGCGCGAGGTGAGGTAAGCAAACCAGCCCGTTTGGCGCTTCTGCTGGGACCGTCTGCTGAATGTTGGGGAAGGGATAGGATCCCCGGCGGTGGACGGACTGCTTCAACTCGATCCTTTGAACCGCTTCAATATGGTGCTTACCTCAGGACAAGCCTGGGAGACAAGGAGGTCCGTCGTCTCTACAAGGCTTATTGTTAGTCCTAAGGTAAGCAAAGCAGCCCTTCTGGCGGAGCTGCGGATGTAGCTGCAGCACTTCTGTCATCACTCTCGCATCGAACCGACCAAGTTCAAGTAGTCCATCGACTTCGGGGATCCCGGCCCCTCCCCAGCATTCACCACACCGACCCCAGCAGGAACGCCAAACGGGCTGGTTAGCTTACCTCACGCGAGGTATCTCGTCCATAAGTTCACACTAGCCGTAACAAGCTCCAACGAGGTTCTTTGTGATGCACGTAGGCCACTTCATCCCACACACAGGTTAGATTCTCAGACATGACTCACCTGGGATTATTGCCTTTTTTGAAGCAGCTCATGCTAACGTCTGCTGAACGATGAGAACGTGATGAGGATCAGTGACGTTTCCAGCTACTAACCGAAGACGATGCCTTACACCTGTTGGAAATACATGTTTTCAGGGCACCAATTACGAGATGTTTTCGAAGTTGCGATTCCGAGCATGGGGCGGTCCCACCTACGACCCACTTCCAGTCTTCGAGTTTGTTTTTAACTGCTAGAACCATCAAACTTATAATTTCATCAGTGATTAAATTGGTTCTAGCTGGTCGACGACGAAAGTGAAAGTAAATCACTATGGACAACCACAGGTGTGGAACTTTACCTATGTAGATTTGGAATGGGAAGCGAAGGTAGAGGTACTTGGTTTCGACGGTTCTGATGAACGACATTGATCTGCCTACCGTTGTTGTGTAGTTGACATTAGAGTTGTTATTTTGCAATGTTCTGTTGAATAAATCCTGTGATAAAAGCGAGACTGAGGTAAGAATAGCACATGACGGAGGATGGAAGGGCAGCGATTTTATGTGCTGCACTCACTTCGCATTTCTCCGTGCAGTAACCTTTCAATCAGGTAAGCCAGCAGTTGTAATCAGACTTGCATAGGTTGTAGAGAGAGCCTTCGCTGTTTTTGACAGTTATGATTTCTCAAATTTTTGGAAGAAAAAACGCTTAAAGCCATGCCCCAGGATCTAGTTGTTGTGGTTTTTGCACACGAGTACGAATGTATTGATGTGAATGGGTCGGCAGTAAACAAGAAAGGAAGAGTATCTGTCCAGAACGATCAGGTTCAAGGCGCTCGTCTACCATCGTGATCAGCTGTGCTAAGGCAATGAGAGACTAAGCGCAGAGAGGAGAGTATGAGGCGAGAGAGCGCAGCGAATGAGAGGGTGCCAGACAACAGCCTGATGAAAGAAGAAAAATCTGCAGCTCCAGCAGCTCACTTTACAAAGCCCTAGCGCTTTCCAGGGTGAAAATCGTGTCGAGGAAAACCCAACTCTAGTACGACCCTCCTGAAACGGGTAGTCTCGGTACGACCCCCTCCGTAAAACGGGGTCTCGATATGGCACCCCTCCCAGTCACAAAATGACAGAAAATGGCAATAGGAAAAAAACATGATAAAAAGGAAGTACAAGGAAGGAGTCATCGATTTTAAAGAGACGGCTATTTCTTCACGCGGCTGCGGCGCGGCTCGCGGTGGAGCGAATTATCGCAAAAATTTGTCTCGTCACCTTATGTTTTAACCTTAATAACTTTTTCGAAACTCAATCTTTTTGAGACCTATAGGTGCGATTCGAAAGAGCACTGCTTGCAGCTTCCAACTATTCCTAAAGTTGTTCTACAGACGCCCTATTCAGTGAAATTTTCCACGTCGAGTAAATGTCGAGGAATCAAAAATTTCAATGCTGATTTTTGCTGTTTTCAAGACGATAACTTTCTTATTTCTCAATTGTTTGAGAGATGTGGATTGTTCTGGAAAGTAGAAGAGTTGCTCTTTCAAGTGGCCACCGATCTGTTTTGAAAACTTCCTACTTAAAGAGAAACCTGCGTCGAGGAAAAGTCGAGGGCTTTTTTCTTCACTCAAACCAAGGTTCTTTCCACATTACTGCTGGGAAATTCATTGAAACCTCTTGAAATGCATTAGGTGCGCATCTCCTTGCTATCGCTGATACAATTATAGACACTTTGATGACACAGCCCCATTTGATTCCGGTCTAGTATGCGCCATGCCGTCGGTCCTCGCTCGGAATTTTAAGTCAGTTGAAAGGTGCTGTGTGCGTATGATGAGTTGCTAATAAAAACCGAAGTGTTCTCACATCTCCCAGTACGGGATACCACGCCACGTCCGATACTGACAATTACGACCCCCTCCGTCTTAAACAGGGGCAAATACGACCCCCCGTCGAGGAAGTCCTCCACCGATATGGCGCCTTCGTTATGTGATTTCCGTCCGCGGGAATGCCACATCTGTGGTTGTTCCCTAGGGATCTATCCTACACGAAGCGATCGTTCACACGACTTCTGTCTGAGGTGTGCCTCAAAGGAAGCAAATAACCAGCACCACATTCTACACCCTTCGCTACTTTTAGTGCAGAGTTGTGACAACTTCTGCAAAGAACTGCCCTGGGTTTGACTCGAAAAAGTTGCTTATCCAGCAATCTACACATGACATTTAGGTCACTGTACCTTTTTCCTTTACAGATTCGGTAGCGACAGAAATAAATGACAAAGCATAGCGTTTGAGAAGGTTCTCGGCTGTACGGTATGTTGAGCAGCACTTCCTACTTAACCCTTTGTCAAATGGTGGTACACATGTGTTCCGCTTCCGTAGTCAAAGCTATTACCATAGTTTTCGGGATTACCGGGACCGAAGCAACCGCTTGATGACGTATATAAAAAAGTAGAAACTTTATAATTCTTATCCTGGCAACACTCGTCACGTAGATGCGACTTACCCTCTTAACTTGAATCGTTGACTAATGTCAGAACGCAAGTGTACCCCCAGTAGTCAGAGGGTACTACCACAATTTCGAAACAACTTGGGACAGGGGTGCCCCTTTGAAGGTCGAATTGTGTACAAATCAAAATTTCATAACCCCAACTCTGGGAAAAAGTCGTTGAACGTTACAGGGATTAATTCTGGAGAGGTTATCGAGGCAAGTCCTAGCGCTGGTCACCGGTCACCGGTCACTGGTCACTGTAGGCAGTTACCACAAAGTTACTTTCGAATGTTCTAAATGATTCTGCTAGTGATATTTAAAATCTGGACCAGTCAATGGTAGTACTGCTAATAGATATTCGAAATATTGCATTCTGGCGGAGATGGTTTGATGACAAGAGAAGTTGCTATCGCGCGTATGGCCCGCCACATACCAGGTCAAATCCTGCTTACGTCAGTCGAATTCTAGAGCCGAATTGTCGTTGCCAGGAAGGCCAGTTACCACGCCAAACATTCTGATATTTTATTTTTCAAAAAGTTGCGGTCTAACCAGGGAATGATTATGAGTCGAAGTGGCCAAATGAAATGAGACATGCATCGCGGTGCGTGGTTTCGGACGCTGATCTCGAATCTACTTCCCAAATCTGCTGAACGATTTGCTGAACGGAGCTACGAAGGTTTTTTTTTTGTTTCCCGTGCAGTTTGACGCAGTCAGGAGTCGGCCTCAGCAGAAGCGGCATTCAAATTAAGGCATAGCGAAACAGCTGTCGTGAGCTGGTGGTCCAGTGGATACAGCGCCGGGCTCTCGATCTGGAGATCAGTGATTCGGATCCGTGTGAGCCTTTCCTCTTTGCATTTTTTGTGACTGACCCTTCACCAATCGGCAATCATACTTCCCTTTTTGATGAGCTTGAGATCATTGACTTCGAGATTTTCCCCAACCTGCGCGCCGCTAGATAGGGTTAGGGTGCGCCAGAATCCGTAGAGCGTGATTCAGCCGTTTTGACTGGAACGAATGTGATATCTGTATGAAGGAAGTCAATTTGCAGCTGGAGCCAATTTTAGAAAAATTCGAGATTTTGACAAATTATTGACAAAGTGGACGAGTCACTTGTACATCTCCCTAATCGGTAGACCCACGGATGACCTATCTTTGACGACGACGACCCTTTGTATTTGAAAATAATACCATGTCAGTGTTTAAATCATACAAACAGGAATTCCAGACATTTTTTCTCAAACACATTCTTCAGAAACATGGCCGGAATTAATTCGTTCCGAGGCAATGCTTCGATGATAGCTTGATCTATGAATAGATGGGCTATCCATTTTTCTTTGAATTTAGGTCAAAATCTGAGATTTGGCTACAAATTAGCCTTTAGAGGTATTTTCACCTCCGAAACACAAATATCACACTGATTTGCTGCAAAAACGTCTGCCAAGAGTTTCGCGCACTCCATGTGCAGTTATTAGCAAGTGGCAACCAAACTTGTTTGGAACTCTACGCAAACTCTTATAAGGGTAAATATAGGCAAGCGTTATCATGTAACACAGCCGAGTGGCTTTCTCAACCATGTTGCCGCGAAGGCAAAACGGAAAACACGTCAAGACTTCGAACCTACAACTCTCGTCCGTGAGCCTGGACCACTACTACTGCACTATTTTGCTTCATAACTCTGTTAAGAAAATCGTTCAGCAGATTTGGAAAGCAGATTCAAGTCCACCGTAGAAAGCCACATCTGACGGCATGGGTCTCATTTTATATAGTCACTTCGACCCATCATCCATTCCTGGTAAGAAGTAGAGCAACACCACCGATTGATTTGTTAGGGTAAAAGCGGTCGATAAGAAACTGTGGATGCCGAGTTGACTGCGAATGAAAAAAAAAGCAAGAAAGAAAGTTGCCGATGAACATTTCAAACAATGACTCTCCATCTTTCCACCTGAATAAGGGATGGGCGTTTCGGACGAATTGTCTGTACTAGCTCGCTTTGCCGGCATTTATTGTTGGTTCATGCCAGCGAAAAATGAAACTTCAATCGCACATGCACCAATAGAAACAAAGAAATACGATATTCAGACGGTTTAAGAAGGTAGAACCGCTCGGAATACATGCAGCATTCCTTCGAACGCGGCACAATTTACACGCAACTACGCAAGAATCCCGCAGCCAAGGTAACTCGTCCAAGTGACTCGCTAGTTGCTTCTATCAAAACACCTTTGTAGCTGGTGGACGAGCGTTGTCGTGCGGTAGTCGGATCGTGACGTTATTTCAGTACTTCTCTGCGATCTTGGCGGCCAATCTAATCAGCAACTGACCGCACAACTTCACCGCGAATGAGGTGTAGCGCGGCAGTAGCTCACAGTGACCTTCTCTTAACAGTACCACCAAAACAGACCATATTCCCCGAAGCTGAGTGCCTGCTTCTGTTGCGGCTCACGCTGGTCAACCCATGATCGGCGGGCCTGACGTTAAGCTACAGCCACCTCTTTTCACTACTCTGCGGCGATGAACTTCAGCCTGTCATCCGCGTGCCTGCACGAAAGTCATTCTTTAGCCATTTCGAGACGTTGCTGCGATTGCGTCTCCGTCCAGTTATGGAGTACCCACTGTGCCAACTTGTGCACCTTGCCCAACTGTACAGGTGATCGCAGTGCTACCAAAGGGATCACCTAAGCAAGTTTACGCGCTGCAATGGGTCAGCTAAATTGGTTGGTGCAAGCAATCATTGTCGACTTGGAGTCGGAGTTCCGATCAAGGTTGGAGGCCTTTATAGAAGCCTTCAAACCAACCTTGTGCAGTGTATAAACACCTCAACTTCTCCAAATACAGAATTAAGAGAGGATTCTTCGATAAGGTCGGAGATCGAAGAAGGGAGGATATACCAAGTCGAAAGGCATGCGAGTCCACTAACAAGCGAGGTCGTTCAGGGTGTGGGACGCTCTCTCAAGACGGTTTTCTGCGTACTCTAGGGGCTCTAACATGGACTATAACACTGTGTTTCATTTTCGCTGAGCGGCCCCCTGAAGGCCAAAAAAAAGTCGAAAATAATGCGTCAAGAATAGATGGTTTTCATTGCTTTGGAATGACGTTTCGGTCTTGCAGAAAGGATCACCTGCGTATTGATGGGTACTGATAAAGATATCGATAACAACGTGAAGCTCTCTAAAAATTGAAGTACTGTTTAGTGGTAGTGCTGAGAAAGGACGGTGGTTTCAGAAACGTCGTCGGCATCCTACCTCACGCAGCGAATCGATGGTGAAGCGGATGACGTGACGGAAGATTGGTTTGTGAAGTAGGGGTGGGTCGACTCCGCTCCAGGGCAAAGTTTTGCATTTTTGTATCCCTCCCAAATCGGCGCCAAATTGCTCCAGCGTCGAAACTAATGCAGTCTACGGTAAGGACCATCAAGAACGTCTGCAAATGGGTTTTCTACCGAAAACTGGCGGAATAAGTTCGCAGCGCCAAACTGGCGCCAGATGGCACCGACGCCAATAGCGAACGTCATATTCGTGATCAGGACTCTGATTTATCCCCAAGTGCTCAATTTCAGGGTGAATGAGTTTTCGACCTAACTTCGGAAAGGGAAGGTGACCATGGGTTACAGGTAGTCATGCACGCCGGTGGGTGAGTTGGAATGGAGCGCGGCAACAGCATGTAGCAGAATACTCTGATGCTTCACGGCTTCACGGAATCCAAAGTTCGCTCCATAGAGAACATCCCACACCATGTCGCAGTCTTTGAAACCGCTCCAGCCGATCGAGATGAAGTCTGCAAGTGGAAGAGCCGTGGACCCCACATATCAGTCTTGATGGAAAGATGAATTCGCCAACTTCTACATCATGCCCTCCTGTTGTACATTACTGGTGTGGGTGTCTGCCAATGTCCATCCATTAATGGAACTTCTCAATATTTGGGAAGGATGACAAGGAAGTCATTTTCAATTTTTTTTCATTTTCACCGGCTGGAGGCATCTATGAGCTTATCAATGGCCAATTTTTTGGATTTCGGTTGAAATCTCAGTTTTCCCTAAAACTTTAAATGTAAGGGATATTGTGTGCCCTGATCACGAATATGACATCCTTTTTTACCGATAGCTTCAAGTTACGCCACTTCGTCGCCATTTGGCACCCCTCTGATGCGACAATTTTTTCCGCCAGATTCCACTGAAACTCTGGAAATGAAAGTTTGTGATGGTCTCCATAATAATATCTATATTAATAGCATAAGATATCTATTACTGACGCTTGCGGGATTTGGAGCGAACATGGAAGCTCCAACCTAAATGCAAAATTTGGTCATCACAAGGGATTGAACCTTGGACCATTTTCTTATCATTTTTCGGGGTTCCCGGGGTTGCTCAGCAAGAATGGGGTTCACTTTTTTAGCCCATATACGCTCCTATAACAGAGGAAAGAAAAGAGAAAACCGTTCTGAGAAAGCTTCCCACACCCTGAACGACCTCCCCTTGTAAGGGTGAATGACGTTGAGCGTTTCGCATCGAAGAGTATGCCCCCAGCAGTCCTTTCAACGGTAGCTAGCCAGTGTTGCCTAATAAGGCTCTATAAAGAGAAGAAAGACTCTACTGGATACCTCCTAAAACAAAGATTTCATTCCATGGAAGAGGAAAAGACCTGTTACTGAAACCAGCTATCACCACGAAAAGATCAACATGCTCGCAGTCAGGTGAAGGTGGTGGTTTCCTCGTTGGGTTATCCTCAATGTCACCGTCATTATCAACAAAAAGACGTGTTGAAATTACCTCTTTCGCTAGCCCGATTTCGCCTACGCTCACCAGTCGCATGCAGCGGCATTTCACTGCGCACGATTTTGAGGCGCTTCTTGGTCCCCTTTCCTGGTCGTGTCCGTGGTACCTCGCCGGCACTTTTCGAGGGTCATGCATGCGACGAATTCCATGCTCGATCACTCGTGAACAGTCGATAGTTATTCGGACAGGGCCGCTTTGTTTGTTTGTCGATTCCTCTCTGAATGTCCTTGATTGGTGGCTACGAACCTCTTTGCGCAACAAGATCCTTCACTCAACCGCGGTCAACTCAAAACCCTCAGCTCTGTACATTCCAATCCATCACATTCCTTACCTCTTGATATCAAGGACTTCTGGAGACGCAACTCTTTTGTATCTAGCATCAATCAAAAGCAGAGTGCTCCTGTGCTTTAGCCTAGTTTCATGGACATCGTACCGGAAGGTCCAGCTTTCTCGAAACGGTTTCTTGCATGATGTAGGGGTAAGTGTGTGGGACACAAAACTATAATTCATTTTCCTTGAGCGACCTCTGAATCCCAAAAAGGGGGTGAGAAACTGGTCCGTAGTTCGAATCCTCGTGTTGACAGTTTCCGTGCATTTTCGACTGGCGCTTACGCAAAATGGCATCTGCGGCTAGTGGTGGATTTCATACTTCAGTGAAGACCATTAATACTCCATATGAGTTGGTTTTTACCAAAAACTGGTGCCAGAAAGGTGTGTCGCTTGATTTTTCTGGTCCTCTTTTTGGCATTCATTGGGCCGCTAAGGAAAAATGAACTATAGTTTTAAAATCCATGCACGTATCCCTATATCATGCAGAAAACACATGGAAAAAGCTGCACATTTCCTTTATGATCTCCCTGGTGAAAGCTGTAGTGTCCTGCAGAACACGAAGACACAGCTTTTCAACTGGATTTGTCGTCAAACTCCACCGAGCACCAATTTAGTCGAGTTCGAAATTTTGTAGCGAAACCGTATGCATAGTTCACCTTGGAAAATTAGAAAAGAAACGGTACGCGTTTTTCGAAAAACCTCCTAGTGGTTTTTAATTATAAACTAGGAGCTGTAATACTGCGGACATCACAAGCTTTCAATAGAATCCATTTCTGTGGATGTTCACTTCTGATTAGGGTGAAAATCGCTCGTGGAAACGGTAACGGCTGGTCGAGGATTTTCGCCCGTTCTTCCACGCGCGACATTCACACTCGCCACTTGCGAGCCGTCAGTGCTCTCCGCGCGTTAACTATTAACTCTCAACTCTACTCTCGCACAGCAGAGAGTCATTGCCGAGCAATTCCTCGACCGTTATTCACTCTGCTGCTGATTCCCGACAAAGCCAGCCAAGCTCTAATCCTTTTGACACAAACTGATTTGTACCAGCAGATTTATTAGACTGACAAAAATAGTGACATTGAGCATATATCGGTCTGTATGCAAGACCAGTTTGTAGAGACCAAATCGTATTCAAACACCCCGTAAACACTTATTTTATGCTTTCTGTAAGGCCGCCGAGCTCAAGCAAATAACGAAACTTGTGTCAGATCAACCACCCATTTGAACGAAGCAGGTTGTGCGATCACACAAAAACCTTTTTTACAGGAAAATCAGGTCTTATTGCGCGAAAAGAGGAACACCACTTTCAAGCACTATAGGGTCCACTCTATCAGGCAAAACCAAAATTCGCTGCTCAGCAAAGAAAACACCAGATTCGATATCAATATATTGTTGGCGCATAATCTCTAAAACACCTTGGTTGCGTTCCGATCCTATTCTTTTTATTCCTCTGATATGTTGGATTGTCCAGAAATCCGCTGAGTTTTTAGTCAATAAAATGGTATATCTACTGGATTCACATTGTCTATTGTTCATCTATTGTGATTAGTTGCTTCGGCGCGTAGCCGTGGTACCCGAAGCTTCGTTTTCTGCCTTCGTTTCTGCAAGCAATACAAACCGTGTCTTGCAAAGAAGTGCCAAAACAACGACAAGAAGAAATGAGATCGCGGCTCCACACAGTACCAGCAAGATGAAGTGAGCAACCAAGCCCTTTTGGCGTTTCTGCTGAATGTTGGGGAGGGTATGGGGTCCCCAACGGTTGACGGACTACTTCTACTCAGTGTTTTAGATGCCTCAATTTATGCTTACCTCAGAATCAAGCCTTGAAGGACAACGGATCCGCAAATTTCTCGTCATTGTTTTCGCACTTCTTTGCAAGACACGGTATTGCAGAAATGAAGGGAGAAAACGAAGGACGAAGGACTTAGTCCTGAGGCAAGCAAACCAACCTTTTTGGCGGAGCTTCGACGTAGCTGCGCCACTTGTGTCTTCACTCTCCTATGGTACTGACCGAGTTCAAGCAGTGACCTCAGGAACCTCATCCCCTCCCCAGCATTCAGCATACCGCCCCAGCAGAAACACCAAAAGGCTGGTTTGCTTACCTCCAGCAAGATGGCACCAATGTAGAGCCCTTTGTTTCCTCGGACCCTTCGATTTTCATGTCGTGTTTTCAACTCAGTTTTAGATGGTTCATTTCTGAATAACTTACAGGTTTGATATCATCTTATGTAACTTTAGTAAGGACGTTTCTGTCTCTATCTAGATGTACTGTAACTTTTACAATTGAATACTTTACCTCTCTTTTTCAAAATTTTGACTACAACATACTCAACAGACTATTCTGCAAAAGTTTCTTGTTCCTCTTGGCCGAAGAAGTGTGGGAGCAAGCCGGAATATTGGAAGAGCATCTGGTTCCGAATCCGCAAAGGATACGCATCGCACTTGTTTTGAATGTCCTTCTCGCGATGGTAAAAGCTTTGTCGAAGATTGGTTCGTGGTTGAATATCATCAGGAAAAAGATTAAGAGGGTTTTGATCGAGTCAAATATGCGTGGAACTGTTGAACAGGTCACCTATGAATTTAGCGCAGCAGACATGAGGTTTTTAAACACAGAGGTGAGGGTAAGAAGCCCAAAGAAACCGAAGAGTGGGTGCTTCTCCCCACAACTGCGCAGCCCCATCCCGCACGTCCAACCGTGCACAAGAGATGAGCTCAGAAACTGTGTTTGAACATTTTACGCAGTAGACCTCTTGCCTACCAACTGTCACCTTCCCAACCATATGGATCACCCCTCCAGAAAGATTAAGCATTGGAATCCAACGAAACTGCAACGCAAAATGCATCGCTAGTGAAGAAAAATAGTAAAAGAAGCTTTCGAAACCCTCAAAACGATCGTCTTTTTTCTCCAGGCAGTGAGGGATTCTGAGAGAGCGAGATGAAAGATACTCAATGTGACAGAGGGAGGAAAGAATCGGTGACGACAGAGCATGGTACGAGCAATTTGGTCTATGACTTTGGTTCGTGAACGGAACCTCTGGCGCTGAGGAAACCCTATCTGCAATCTAGCGTATTGGCATCTTTGCGTGACGATTCCGTGCAGCGACCCGTTTGCTTGCCAAATTCACTACACCCTAATTTCCGGTAGGTAAGCCCTAGCCGGTGTCACATAAAACACCTCCGCAGTGTATTTGCATACACCTACAGGATACTGTAACTTTGGCTGTAGAGTGTGAACGTGATATCCATTTTTAGCGTTGGCGCCATCTGGTGCCAGATTGCTTCACGTCACGACCCTTGTTTTCACCGATTTGGGTGAAACTTTTGTAGGGGTTGTTTAATGCCCTGATTACGAAAATCACATTCGTTCTTTGCATTAGCGTTGTTCAACGCCTATTTCCCAATCTATCCAGTGGGAAGGCGCGGACGAGCAGAAAATATGTGCCAAATGGTTGCGGAAATGGAATATAAAATTCGTGACTAGGAGACCGAACAACCCCTAAACGGAAGTTCATACCAAGTTTCGTGAAAACGGCTGTCGTAACAAGGTGACGCCAACCGGCGTCAGGTGACGCCACCGCTCAAAATGAATATTATTTTTGTAATTAGGGCACCGAATTACCTCCATGGACAAAGTTACGGTAGTCTCTTGAAGTGTAAACATTTACACTACACGAACGGAGGTGTTTTTACGTGACATTGGCTAGGGCTTAGGCACTCGAAATTAGGGTATTTCTTGCGCTGGGACTTCACTGACGTAGTCTTGGATTGTGCCTAGAAACATAGATAGTTCCGTCCAGGATCGACTATGCGACTACCAATTTCTTTAATCCATACTACCTTTCTCTTCCAGATAAGATTCCCATAATCTCAACGTGTTCCCACTCCCATCTCCAAAATTCAACCACTGCGTCGAACAGGAGTAGGGGGACCTCATGGAAGCCAAATTACGAATTTGCCACCATAAAGTCCCTCTACTAAGTCTTCAAATTGGCGAGTTTTCGGAGAGAAAATCCCCATAGCATATGAGGTTCCGTTTCCCAACCCTACCAAGAACATACTCACAAACATAAAACCGTTGGGAACCGCCCAAAGGATTTTTGACCTTGGTTGCAAGAGCTACGATGGCCGTCCTTTGCTTTGACTTTTTCTATGATTCCTCATCCTTCACGTTTTGAGTTACGTGAGTGACACTACTGGTTTCTTTGTTCATATTCACTCGTATGAAGAAATAACTGAATAAAATGGAAACCGGCTGATTTCCTAAAGAAACTCCAAAGTCAACGAACTTCACGAAAAAAGGCTCGCTTGGCAAATGCCCCTATCTAGTGACATGTAGGTGACTACAGTTTGTCTGCAAAGGACACATGATTACCCTAGACGGAAGTGTATCTGTCAAGGTTAGCGCCGACACGTACAAGTTCGCCGACAAATTTCCTATTACAGAGTTGTGGCTTTTTGAGAACCGAAGAGCGCCTAGAGAGCGGCGGCGATGGTCACGTTGATGGTGACGGCTGACAAGCGCCGCTACCGCCAATGCTCGTCAGTTCGGCGGAAGGCCTTGACACCTGGGTCATCGGGGCTGCAGCAGGATAATTACCTTTACCGAGTGGAACATTTCCTGTGCTTTTGAAATAACGCTGCTGTTTCTTTTGACATGTCAAAAAAAAGCAAAATAGGGCCAATTTAAAGGAAGCGATTACGATAAGGGATTATCGCATCGAGGGAGCACCTGCGCCACACGAAACAATTACTTGGCTGCCAAGGAAGCGATAAGTGGCGCTTCCATGGCGAAAAGTGCTGCGGTTGCTGAGCAGAACCTCCGAAGCACTCCGCCCCCATAAGCGATCCGCCCACTAGTCTGTTTGGTGCTTTGGACGAGCGGCCTTGCCGGGAGCGGCCCAACTGAGGCAACTCGATTGGTGCATGGCTCGGCATGCTGCCACCGCACGCAGTGCGGTGAACTCGTACGTACGCCAGCTTCCTGAGCTGTTACCCGTTCGTAAGTGAAAATTAATAGCCGATAAAGGAGGTCCCGTTTTACGTTTTCTAAACGGATTTCTCTGCTTTTTTCGCCAATGGCGTACCATTGAGCACCATACCTTATCTCTGAAGCCTACTTGGAAATATCGTAATCGCTGCCTTTAAGGAAACCGAAATTGTGCGCTATCACAAGATACGGGAATATCACGGCGGCAATGCATTTGAAACCGCGTAAAATATGCCGTTTTCGTTAGCAACGTGACAAGCCTTGGGTGAAGGAAGACGGACACCAGGGTGCGTAAGCTATTTCCGTTTCCCCAGGAGTTCCTGCCTTCTCTTACATAGATTTGATATTAGAGCATGCCCCGTATATTGCGATAGTGCCCAAAAATACAATGGAGTTCACGCTATGAAGTGAAAAGGGAACGAAATCAAAGCCGCTGTCACTTAAAATGCGAGAAAAGCTGATATGTTCCTTCAGCGTCTACCTACTTCACAGCAGTGGGCACCAGTCCCCCACGTACATACATTTCGCGCCTACCGTATTCAAAAAATCGGCGTGCGCACTCGACTAACATTGCTACGTAGACTCAAGAAAACAGTTGAGACGTGGTCGCCATTGGTGCAAAGTTGCCCTTAGGGAGTGTGCGGTTGACTAAAAGATGATACGGTAGTGGGAGGAGCGCGACCTTATGGGCGGGGCTGGGTGGAGCTTATTATCTGTTTCCGCGCAGAGGGCTCGAATGGGGTTGGGAATCGCCGTGGCGGTTGGGTGCTGCAGTAGAAGTGAACATCCCACGAGGCCACATGCTATCGATCGATATCGATTGAAAATATCGGTTCTTGCGCAGAAGATCTGAATGGGGTTGTAAGGCACAGCATTGACTGGATGCTGTCGTAGAAATATTGGATTTCACAAGAGAGCTGAAATAGATAGCGAATTATGTACTAACAAGTTGAATCCAGTCGGGAAGATGAGAAGCTCGGTGAAATTTGATAGAATTGGGTACGCTAGCAGCTGACCTAATAGTCAGGTTTTCCAGCGTAAGAGAAGCTTAGGGTCAGTAAAGATTGGTACGCCTCACACCTTATTAAGAATGCCTCGCTCGGAGGTGCCAGGAAACGTTAATTATGTGCGAAAACTCTGCGGACAACTGCGAAGTGACCTCATTAATGATGACGCCTTCGGGGTCACAACGCAATTCAAGCATCTGTACTAGTCACGTGGAAACGGCACTCAAATTGGAAAAAAA
>KZ345071.1:193003-205427 GCA_002352805.1 Teladorsagia circumcincta | reverse complement strand
CTGTGAATACGAAAGCCCCTCCCCCCCCCACCCCAACCATCGTTTCGGAAAATGTCGTAGTGGTTTACGGTCAGTCGAGGCAGCCCGGTGAGCCCGACGGGTACCATGCTTCTAGAGGAGGTTCTTGTGATGTATTCAGTGTGTTAGACCTTTGTGAGGTTTTCTCATGAGGCGGAATATGCTCTTCAGGTCTCAGTTGGGAGCAGCATTCGGATGAAAGTTAGCATTTGGCAAAAGGTCCGTTTCAATTCAGGAGACAAAATGTCTTTTCTCACTGAGACTTCCTCCGCATTTGAAGGCGCACTTGGTTCATATAGTGCCTTATGAAGTGTGCTTATGTACAAGACAGTTTCGATTCTTCCTGTGGGTCTGAAAGGCCACTGTGAAGTTTACCTCAAGGTTTCCATCAAAAAAGGATGAAGGTTTTCACAAGCACGAATAACATCCTAGAAGGACAAACCTGAGATTGTCGTCGTAGTCATAACAAACACTCGGTCGGAGAATCCTAAAAACATTTGGTGAGAGAAGACCTAATATTTTTATATGGACCGTCCTAGAAACGATGGCGCCTTCTGGGGCCTTCTTCGAAATCTCATGGTTGGCTGACTGGCCGAAATATCACATACAGGGCTGATGACCTCAAGGTCAACGGCGCCACTTCACCACGTACAATGGTGTTTTTCGTATTGGAAGCGGTAATAATTCTAAACGAAGTGGAAGAAGTTTCATCGAAAAAAACCGCATTCAGTGGATGAATTCGCCGACGGAAGAGAGATTCTGAAACGGCTATGAATAGAGCCGTTTACACGCACCGTTTCACGCGCGCTTCGTTCGTTCAGTGTGATACGGCGTGGTTTTGTCGTGTCGCCATCAGCTCAGTTCTTGAGACCATGGGATCCGCGGTACCAATCACGCGCTATGTGCAGCTGCTAGAGAGCTAGCTACGACGTTTTGAATTCGACATCGCCGCCGTTATTCAATCAGTTTTTGAGAAACGCATTAGGTTTGACCGCATTCGTACCGGTACCACACATGGAACAGCGGCGGCGGCCGTGGCGCTGACGCTGACCACATCTTGTACTTTTGATACATCTATGCCACCGAAATGGTCGGCTAGTTTCTGACTGACTGACCGTCTCGGCCATCTTCAAGACCATTGACCGACAGCAAGTCGCACTGGAACAACACCATTCTTCCACTCGTTAACGAAATAGATGTGAATGGTAATCCTCTCAAGTCTCTCGCCTTGCTTGAGGCCATTACTGAGATGGCTGCGATTCATCTCACGTTTCTATTAGACGTTTCAGAAAGTCCTGTCGTTTCTCGACCTCTACATAATTCCAACTGCATGTATCTCGGCTTAAACTAAACGGTGAAAATCCAGTTAGAGGTGGCACTCCATTGAGTTCTTCGATTCTTAGGATAAGAATGATGCGCTCATGATACCTTAACAGATCATTTCAGTTGTACTTTCGATAAGTGTCGCTCTACCCTAGTTCAAGGGTGGAGGAGTTCCAGGGTGGTTATCACGTGGAACAAACTGGGCAGGAAGGGGGCAGAATGCGTGTAGTTTGGGACACCCACCGGTCCTTCTCAAATAAACACCACAAATAATCCATTCGCATGTTATCTTATCCTTGTAGTAGATAGTCCACAGAAGTGCTCTCCAGGACTAAGGATAAGATAGCAAGGGATGCCCCCCCCCCTCCAAAATGGATTTTCACCAACTAAACTAATCAACATGGAATGAAAACCGTTCGAATTTGCAAAGCTTTTGCTATAAGATGCCGCTCCGGTGGATACATGTGTTTGGAATGCTGAAGCTCCGGAGGCGATGAACTGACGGAAGGTCATTCCACCATCGTGTTGGGTGTTGATGCCTCCCTCTTCAAGGGAGCTGCCTTCCTTGAAGCGCCAGTCGAAAATGCAAAAATTTGTCGCTCCGGGAAATCGAACCATGGGCCATCTTGATATCCCTTTCTGGCGTTCAAAAGGCCGCTCATTAAAAATGAAACACAGTTCTATGTTTATGCTCTTGTCTCTACGTGATGCAAGGAAGTATTTTGAGAAAGCGCGGCATGCTCGGGAAGACCTTCCTTGTAAGAGTGTTTTGACATATTGCCAGTAGTACTCCGCCACTGTAACAGTTCCACCTGGTTCCAAAGAGCTAGACCAGCCGATGATCTTACGAAAGTTGCCATAACCCTGACGACCCATTGAATTGGGGCTTTGTCGCGGCACGCCCCTATCGAATTTTATGGACTTTCCAGCTACTTCCACATAGCTTGGCTCCACAAACCATATACGCTCAGGTGGGGCAAAGCCTTCTCGATAGTCCTGTGCACAAATGCTTCGATCAGAACTTTTCCTATCTTATCCTTAGTCCTAGAGAGTACTTCCCCTTTCTTCCCCTTCTATCACAAGGATAAGATAACATGCGAATGGATCATTTGTGGCGTCCATTTGATCAGGACCGGTGGTCCCAAAATCCACGTATTCTGTCCACTTCCTGCCCAGTTGTTCACACGTGGTAACCACCATAGAACTCCTCTACCCTTGAGCTTGGGTAGAGTGTCCGACCACGTGGTCCAGGACCCTTTCCTTGGACCATGGCAGGTACAGATATAGAAGCACTTCATGGTGTTTCCACAATACACCGGCAATTATCGAAAGTACATCTAAAATGATCTGATAAGGTTTCATGAGCACATCGTTATTATCTCAACTAAATGGAGTGCCCCCCCCCCCAAACTAGATTTTCACCCTTTGGCTAATGGGTGGCAACGTCCGAGATCCGACCACCAAGCTCATCATAACCAAGGCTGTCGCTTTCGTTACAACAGCTTTTTGCACTAATGATATGTAGCATATTCCGCACGAATCTAAGCCAAGTGCATCGATAATATCTTGACCTCCAGCTACTTTTGAGTCTATTCAAGGCCAGAAAAAGAAAATCATGCCAACTTGCTGATCAAGTATACCGCATACAAACCATTGTAAAAGTTCTAAGAATATGTTTCAGAGTAAACTGAGGTGAGCTTCGATAGAGCTGGAAAAGCTTTACAAAATGATACGCGCACTGATGACAGTTTCGCTTAAATTCAAGGAAAACTGTAAAGTGTAACTGTGAAATGTCACAAACGACAGAACTTTCTGAAACGCCTACTAGATCTTCAATGTTCTTGTTTTCAAAAGCGCTACTGCTACAAAGGACAGTCAATCTCTTGATGATTCATCGTTTTTGCAGGGTTCCACCGTCAAATGTTACCACGTACCACCATCACAATGTGTTGTGCTCTTGACCCATCACCTTGACGAGTTCGATCTGACCCAAAACTAAGCCTCGTAAAGTACAATCTGTCTATGAGAATCGTTGGCATTCTTTGACACAAACACACGTCAAGTGTCGTCCCCACGACACGGCCAATTCGGACAAAACGGGACATGTGGGGGGAGCGGAGCGCTCGTTGAGTCAAGCCGTTGGTAGCCCCAGCCCCGCTAATCGCTAGTTTCTATCGGTTGACATCTTTGCACCTTCCAATCGGAATCAACCATCTCTGGACTTGCGCAACTCTCCCAATGCGATCAGAGGCCCACAGATCCATCTTCGTGCCGACGTCGTGCCTGCAGTTGCGTCATCGAGCCAATGACGGTGAGGTCCGTCTCAAACGATTTGATGGTCCCATTCGCGTTTATTTAGAATTTATGGCGAGCAACAATGAAAACATCGGCGATATTGCCGCCTCCTGTACCGTAAAACGCTCTAAACCCCGCTAAGTCACCTTGGCATCTCGCCTAGCCGTCTGTGTGTGTGTTTGTTCTTGTCATCGTGTGGACATTATTCAGACTTTTCCAGTTCAAGGTGACATTACTACCTGAACGAGCGATGACTGGACTTTCTGCGGATCGCTCTTTTCACAAGTTTTCATCTTAGTCATACTGTAATACTTCATGAACTTGATCTGAACTCTCAATGGTCCCTCACTTTCCTGTACACTTCTTTGTTACTTTGTAAAGCTACTGGATATTTTCTACTATCCATAAATATTAAGAAAAAAGGGTAAGCTGTAATGAAATAAAGAATAGACTGGAAAGAACACTCAACTGATTCCCATCCACTTCCTGGTTCCCTCTGCTTCAGAAATTGAGAAGCGCGTCGAGTGCAGACCGCACACCATAACTGACGATGCTATAATTGTATGAGTTTTAACGGGAGGGGGGAGGGGTAGATTTAAACCTACCAGTGATCCAGCCATTCGGGTGTGCTTCAAGAAGCCATGGTATGGCACAAAACAAGCATTCATACCCCGCTCGACGTCCGCGGTTCAATGCATGGGTCCAGCGCGCATCCAAACGCGTCTGCAATTCTGAAAGAAACGCACGTCCACGGCGCACATCAAGGAAATTGCTCAACTCTGGCTTTTC
Source organism: Teladorsagia circumcincta (assembly GCA_002352805.1). Lineage (NCBI taxonomy): Eukaryota > Metazoa > Nematoda > Chromadorea > Rhabditida > Trichostrongylidae > Teladorsagia > Teladorsagia circumcincta. Next base: position 201,002 of record KZ345071.1, on the reverse strand, counting down.
ACTCATAAAGCAGGTCACTAAAAAGGAGTTTCGGATAAGGTAATGGGTAACATTAGTCTTGTGCAGTAAAATAGTGGTACTGTAGGTTGTACTTATTACATACGGAATTGGAAAGCTGACGCATTTATGAGTACCCCGCTCGGCAACCGTGATAGCACCAAAAAGACCGACGAGGCTATTTCGTTAAAAGGGTTCAAGTTGACTTTCAGCGAAGATGAAGAGATTCAAGGTCTACTGAAAGAGTAATAAACACCTCCGAACACCAGAAAAGGCATGACTAGCTCGGCCTTTTACGACCGAACAAATACGTTGTTAACTGCTCGTTATTTGAAGAATGTTTGTTTAATTTCATTTTTTCAAGCCTTATCCAAGAACTTTGCAAAAATCTTTGCCGTTCAGTAAATAACAACATTAGGTATCTATGAGCTTCTTCCCGTGAATTTTGCTACAGAAAGTGCTCAAATGTCACTTAATACCTTTTCATGCCTGTCAATAGCGCTCCAAGTGGAGATGGTTCTAGGACGGCGCACAGCCGAATCTAGTCATCTATAGTATGAATGGGTATCAAAAGGGTAGAAGGAGGAAACATTTGATCATTCCTTTTTGGATGTGGCACGCATTCTATTTCATTTTTTCATTCGCAGTGGCAATTTGAATACCATTTGGCCCACAAAATGACTTCTGAGGGCCAGCGCTATAAATGAGTGTTTATCCTCCCAGACAAGTGTGGCACCAATTGAGCGATCCCAGAGGGTTGGAAGGCCGAATTGGCCTGGACGACGTACGACTCAGAATTTGAACCCCGGGCCGCGCGCATGGTAAAATGCGCTGCTTGCTAGTACACCACTTCCGCCCGATGAAAGAGTATTACCGTAAGCCAGCAATGCTAAAATTCAAAGACTACGTTTCGGAAGCGACCTATAAACGGACAAGGACCGAACAGTAGCAAGCGGCACTACTAACCCACGTGGGTCAACCCCAAGACTACTCGGCAAAGCATCGCAAGGGATAGCATGCATAAAAAGCCACAAGAGCTCTGCACAGAGGTCAGATTAAAATACCAGTAATAAGCGATTTGCCGTTCCTCGCGACAAGTTTACTATCTTAATTCTTTTGAAAATCAAATTGATTATGCTACAAATTGCATAAGAATGCACGCTCAACCCATCTGCGACGGCGCAGGGTTTTCGAAGTCTGCCCCTTCGGACCAGCTCCGTTTGAGGCGATCGCAAAATGGCAGTCACCGGTGGGTGTCAAATCCCTCGCGACCCTTTTTGAAGCGGATGAAGTGGTAAAATCAACAGTTTTTGTTGAAACTTTTCCCACGAGGGCCACCGGTGGATGCCGTGGTCGCAAAAGAGCATATTCGCGCCAGTGGCTGTCATTGTCCCGAATGGGTTAAATAGATTCTTCACAGCCTACAGAATACTCCAGTCAAGTCAGTAGTATGCCTTTTTTACCGTAATGCGTATACGACCGGCCTATGTTGGAGCCGGGTTATTTTCTTCTGATACAAAAGTTTTCACTGAGAAAAGAGATATTCCTCATACACGCTGCGGTACTGCTCACCTTGAGCGACGAGATGCTCGGGGTGTTCACTGGCGCGGACCTTCGGCTGACTTCTGAACAGAGTCAAGCGTTTGCAAGGTTTTCTCGACTGTTAGATCATATTTGGTTCATTGGAAGGAAATAGTAGCATGAATTGTGCTCATACTGTTTTTGTAATTGTTCAAAGTGTTCATTGACTTATACCATTCCCATGAAATTTTTAGTGGGAGACGGGGCAAGAAACTAGAGGAACGAAATAGTCAAGGAGAACTCCTGAAAGCTAGGTGAAGAGCGGGGGGTCATATTTTAGATTATCCTTAATCCGAAGAGCCCTTGAAAGAGGGCTTCAGATCGTGTACCTATCAGGCACGATCACTGTAATTACGCATCATCGGATGAAGACATGAATTGCTTTCCCTGGCACAATGCCTCCTTTTTTCGTTTTCCACGTTCTCCGACGTCTACAAGATTTCGATTGTTTTCTGAAGTGAGGACAAATCGATTCCACTGTCAAGGTAAAAGGAGGCAGCGAAGGTATCCGACCGGGAAGGCTGCCGTTTTATGTTTGACAAATCTTTGTTTTTTCTGCAAGTTCCGCGGTTACCTGCGAACGAAGTTCACAGGGTAAGTGAAACATGGGCTTTGTTGAAGTTAGATTATAACCCGGGTTACGGCAGGTCGATCTTTTATAGGGGAACATCTCCAACCTCCAATGGTGAAAGACCTTTGCGATAATATCTGACCCAGGAGAGAGATGGAGAGTCCAGCGAGAAAACGGAGCTAATAGACGTCGAGAACGTTCTCCTAGGGAAGAGGATGCAACGACGATAGGGCTGTAATCAACACTTCGAAGTGGGAAACCCTGGAGTGAGCTCTGATCGGTATCCTCTCAAAATTGAGAGGCACTCTTTAACCCATTCGCAACCGCGCAAGAGTTTTAATCACCCGTTCGGGCCAGCTCCGTTTGAGACGATCGCAAAATGGCAGCCGGTGGCCGTTCTTGTCTTTGCGATCCTTTCTTGGAGTGAGGTAAAGCAGTAAAAATCAACGAATTTGCTAGAACTTTCCCCATGAGGGCCACTGGAGGATAAAATGGTCCCAAATGGGTTAAGGGGCGAACACGGCCACATAGTCTTCTTCGAGATCTCGCCAACCCAACGTGTCACCCATCCAGCAATAAAAGACGGACCTAGGGAGAGAATCCTGCTCCTCTGCTTCAGCCAAGCCTTCTGGTTCGCAGGGTCCAGGAGACGAAGTTTTTGACTCTCTGGTGAGCTCACAACTGGCTGATGACCCTCTGAGTGATGAAAACCAGTAAAATGTAAGTTGCTTTCTTATTCTCTAAATCGAAGAAGATATGAGGGACTGGGGTTACTGTCTCGCGTATTTTTTTCTGCGATCATTTTTCAAACGCCAAATTGACCCATTCCGAAATGACCATGCACCTCGTTACGCGCCGATTGAGGTCATTAGCCTTCTAGCAGGACCACCAACTTGCTCGGCGTCTCGAATCGCCAAGAAAAAATCCGAAAGGCGTCGGTTTTTTTGCCAGAATTTCGGGAATGTCAGGAAGTCGAAAAGGTGCAGAGCCTGAATTGCCTTGACTGGGAATGATCAGTTGTTTGATGAATTGATAATAGCCCCTGATTGAGCGGAAAGGAGGGCTGTTGGGAATGTCGACTTCCGCGTTCCAGGGTTATCAAAATTGCGAGGTTGACGAACTGGTACCAGTTTTCTTTCAACTAGGAAAAATGGGGAGGGGAGGAGGGTTCAAAAAAATGGCCCACGAGCTCGCACGGGAGGTCTCTCTAGAAATGGAGGGCTTTTCCGAGATGGTTCCTCACATTTCACAGTCTCATGTGAGGAATACAAAACCATGGTCAGTTTTTCCTGAACGCTTCCGGGAAGGCCAAAATTGTGGTGAAGAGATGGTCCCGAGTTCGATCCTCGGTGATTTTTGCAATCTAGCTTAGCTCCACTAGATAGCCGTCAAAGCACGTCAGAGACAAAAATGAAATCCATTCTCATAATTTAGCGGCAGTTTGGAGGCACAAACATGAATTGCAAAAACTTGTCACCACGTAGGATTGAACTTCGGACCATTTCTTCACCATTGTTTCCACGCTCGAAAGACCCCTCTCGTTACATTTAATTTACTTGTTACCCAATTCTTCATCAGATTACGGGTACAGTACCTAAGATAAGAATAGGACCCATTACCGTTATTAAGAACCATCTTAAGGATGTTATTCGTCATCGATCATCAGCATACAGCAGTCATGACCGAGAATTTACGACCGACGATTATATGAAGACTATCGAAGAGCCTCGGTCAGACCAAGTGGAGGGAGGAGGAGGCGCGGCGGAAAAACCATGTTCGACGATTAGAGGACTAACGATCCTCTAGCTCGACGACGCGACCGCCATCACTAAGCCCCGGGTAAAACCTAGCTATCCACTTAGACAAGATCATCACTCCAGTCGATGATTGAGCAACACCATTCTCACCTTCATGACATGTTTGAGTTGCTCTGACTTCATGCTACCGTAACCCATTTTAGTTGCTCGTAAACCTCGCTCTATATTGGTTAAGGCTCACAAACGTGTGTGTGTATGTTTGTATATGTGTATGGCAACCGGCGCAATATGGTACGACTCCTGTGACACAGGTGCTCGTCTGTGCGGCTGTGGGGGGAGGCGTTGTGGTAAAGGCGGCCGATGCTGCGGTGGTGGTGGCGGTCAACCATTTCATTTCGTTTCTCATGTCCTGACCTTGAGTATCCGTGCTAAGACAAAACTCCGCCCATACACCTCCCAACTCTCCGAAATGGGGGGAGAGTCTCGAGCCATCAACGAGATTACCTCTGATATCTCGTCGGACCTTGAGCCTGGTGTCGCCTCGCCTTACTGAGAGGTTTATTTTGCTCTCTCTACTGAAAATTCGTCCTCTTCCAACAGTTTCCAAGCTATTCTCTGAGAGCTTTCCCCCACCGAGGGTAAAAAGAATCCTCTCCAAATCTGAGGGGAAATCGAGCCTTCAAGGATCACGTTTCTGTTCTTTTGCTTCATCCACCCGGTTGTACTCAATGCTCTCAATTGGCGTTCTTTCATGGATCTTCCTCCAACGCTTCCGTGAATGTAATGCTTCACAGCAAGCAAATCAAGCTTCTCCTCTATTCTGAGCTCCTCTTGTTTTACACACCTCTGCCGGATTTCGCAATTTTTTCCGCCTTTCAATCGAAACTTCTTTTTACTGATGGTAGGTGAAGCTTCTTTTGACAACTGTGAGATCTCTCGTTTTCATTTGTCTCCAGTAAGATTACTAGATCTTAAATGACTTTTGGGAATGATTCTCGCTCTTCTGTATTTTTGCAATTTTTAAGGGTTTCTTTTTAGCACAAGTATGGGGAGAAAACCTCCCAGAAATACAATACTTCACAGTGCGTTTCTAGTATTGTATGTATTTCAAGAAAATATCAAGCACAACATAGCGTCGTGGGAGTAAGTTGGCCACTTTAATTAGTAACCTTCACCTGATTTCCCGCCAAATAAAAAAAAACTTCCTACTTGACAGTGTGCGGGGAGGTCTATGGGAATCCAACCTTCTCATAAAAACCTCTCTACTGGTGGAACTTTGCACCTGCTTCTTCTCTAGGTGGCAATTCCTACAGTTATCCAGAATCTTCAGCTTTACCTTTGATAGGATTTTACTTAAAAGTCACTAATTAGGTAAGGACTAACCCACATTTATGGAACTTCAAATAGAAACCTAGGTAATCTGATAGCCCCTGGTTACAAAAGTGAAGACCAAAATTGCTACGTGACCTGCCAAGGAAGTTGTTAGCGATCACAGTGCTCTCTAGTTTGATTCCCCGCAAGATAAAATTTTGCATTCTAGGTTGGCGCCTCCAGAGTGGTGCCAAATGGGGTCCTACATCAATACCCTCTTTGCAGTAAAAGCCATCAGTATCTCTTACGAGTAGGCTTTTAACAAATGTTTCACAAGAATACTGGGTTGTTAACAAAACTTTCGTCCCAGACGGGACTCGAACCCGCATCTTTTGCTGTCTGGGCAAGTGTGCTACCAGTTACGCTACCGAGGCACCATTTCATTCCAACTTAGCTTTTCATGGTATAACTTCATGATATAGCAAAGCTTTTAACAAATATCACTATACCAACGCTGTTAACAGCCAAGACTGATCGCTCAGAATTTCCTCGGCAAGTTCGTGTGGCAGTTTTGCTTTTCATTTTTGTAACCACCACTCTAGGTTCTACCAATTTACCTAGGTCTTATTTCAATCCATGGCAATTTGATCACCTTCCTGGTAAGGAGTCAAATTTGAAGTTTTTTAGGTCTTGCATAGCTTCTACCCGTACTTTATGCTAACTATTCAGAATTACCTTGCTCTATTACTTAACTATTCTGAACAGCATTAACATTATGTTGAATTGACGCATTGACCTTGTACCGCGGTTTTTAATCCGACATTTACTGGGTCGCTGAACAACCACCAGCTTGGCTATCCACTGCCTTGAAGGAGTTCTTTCTTGTTATTCGAAACTGAATGCAACCTCGCCAGGATTACCTTAGTCGATAGTATGGCCAGGTCAGACTTTGCGAGTCGCTACTAGCTAATCGCTCGATTCATAAAGTCTGACAGCGAGCGGTCTGATGAAGCCGCAGCAGTGTACTAATTTTGCAGTCACGCTGGTTCACATGCTTGGTGACTTCATCTTCCCAAAGAAGATATATCTTATCCTTGCAGGTCGTCTTAAAAGGCTGATGTCGCCTGGGGAACCTGGTGTGGTAGCAAGTAGCAAGTACGCCCGCTCACCACGCACACGATCCAGGAATCAAATCTGGGACCAAATATCACCCAACTCGACTTATCCTTCCCCTATTGGGACCACCCTCGCCTGGAAGGAGAAAAACACTGGTGATGAGTCCCCATAATTCTGCACTGCTGGGCTTTCCCCTATTCTGGACCACGAGTCTTGGTCATCAACCAGAGTACAGAAGCAGAGTTTTAGGAACAATCCCCGCGTTGCGGCTTGCTGCACCCGGCCCAGGACTTGTACACCGGCAGCCTCTTGCAGTTCATTAAGCCATACCGCACTCAAATGCTACAAAGACCCTGAATAGGAGCAGAATGCGTGGCGTATCTGAGAAGGTGTGATAGTTGAAAAATTTACCTTTAATCTCACATGTGAATCATCTTTAAAAAGATGTGGATCAAAAAATTGAGGAGATCTGGAAAACCCTAGTGGACATAAGGTTTACATGCAGATGCAAGAGAATATACAAATAGCGGTTGGGCTAGCAAGAAATGAAGAGAGTTGGAATGTTTCAAGAAATTCGGGAAGAGAAAGATGAAAAAGTTATGAAGTTGGTAGAACCAAGCTCTTATTCTTAGCGATGCTGGTGAATGGTGTTATTAGCCGTTTAGCTGTTAGCGCATTTACGGGCTTCGAGCCCCGCAGAGGTGGAAACCGGGTCGAGATTCTCGACATGACTTAAATCCCATCCCTTTGGACTCCTACGGAGGCGAACTTGGAAAATTGTAGCTATCACATTCGTTGTCTTCTTCATTTGGGGTCCGAAACTACGGAATGCGAAATTCCTACCATAGAAGGTCATCGAGATTAGAACACAAAAAACCGTGAACTCTGTGTCAGAAAGGAAGCGAAGGATATGGATGGGTTGATCGGCTATCCGATCACAAAGTAACACTACAAGCTGATCCGAGAGTCTACCGTGCCCTGAGTACGGTCCTATCTCCATCAGAATACATCAGGCAAAGCAGAATTTATCAGTGACAGCATACTAGCTAGAACTAGGATTCCTTGAAAATAAAACCATAGCAGTGTTATCGCTTTCAGAGGATGATAGTCTTCCGCCATTTCTCACAGAAACGTTTGGACCTTCGCAGTCTTCTTTTTGAACGTCTCTAGGCCGTCTATCGATGATCATTGGGCAATGAGCCGATCCATAGCCACAATGTTCGATTTTTGTAGCGCGGCTACGGTTGACAGCGGTTGCACAGTATGAGGAAAAGATGTCGGTGCATGGCTCAATGATCTTCCAACTATGTAGAATCTCCGGATCATTCACTGAAGATAGGGGTGGTATCACCCGAACGGACCTTCCTCTTGAGAACGGTGCGGTCCAATCCGTAGAATGGAAGAATGAATGTAGAACGTCTTTATAAGGGAGGTCTTTCAGGACATTCAGCGCTCAAAATGCCTATCAGCGCTTTGTAGAGACTCATGCGAGGAACACAAAACCATGGTCCATTTTCCCTGAGTGCATCTAGGAAGGTCAGAATAATGGAGAAAAGATGGTCCAAGGTTCGATCCTCCGTGATGACTAAAATTTTGCAATTTATGTTGGTACCTTCAAGGGGCGGAAGTGGTGTAGTGGCAAGTGGCACGCTTACCACGCGAGCGG
>KZ345071.1:176373-189336 GCA_002352805.1 Teladorsagia circumcincta | reverse complement strand
CCGTACCCGACGGCGGACTAACGACCCGCCACCTCCGTCGTTTGTCGGTCCAGTCCCGCCTGGGGCGAAAGTTTTGTTCACAACTCAGTATTCTTGTGAAACATTCGCAAGGCGAACTGCGGCCAAAAACAGCAGTCAACAATCAAAAACAAGTCTAATTGTTTGAGAAAAATCACGATTTCTTCAAAATGCCACCTGCCAATTGTTCCTGATTTGTGATAGTTGTCCATATTTTTTCAGTGTCGAATCAACAGATTTACATTTACACGAGATCAGCGTACTTTGTGACGGCAAAAGTGACTGCTATCAGAACCCGGCGATGCACGATGAAAGCTTTCCGTACTGTGGTATGTTGTGTTCCATATTGAGTTTCAAGAGCCTTATTTGGTAACCCTGAACCGTTCGAATGTATTTCTATGCACTATTTGTCAGTGCTACATGACCCTGAATCAAGAGTTTTGGCCACAAGAATGCCAGCCGTGTATGCGTGCATGTTTGTAGAATGGCATATATGACCCAGATATCGTAATTGGTCGCGCGCGTGAGCGCGTAGACGATCGGACGTCTCGAGACTCATCAGTAATTGTAAGGAGTCTGCATGGCAGTAGAGACGAGACTACCAGTAGGTAGTAAAGGGGTAGGTAGGAAATTCACGGAGACCTAATTGCTCTCGCGTCTCCTTCCGTGGTTTTTTCTCTAGAAATGCCAGGTCAAGTGGCTTCGATTAGGGGCAGCCAAAGTGCATTGAGCCGCTGTAATACCTAACAAATTCATTTTCTCAGAGAAGAAATCGATCTTGGAATTTCCGAATCGATAGTTTCGCCGCTGGGCTAATATTTCGAAGCCATCAAGATATCCCGTCCAGGTTTGCAGGGGTAGATGACCTCTATGATGTTCGCCACGTACTTTACCAGAGTAAACTAGCTGAGTGAACTATGTTAAACCTTTGTGTTCATTTAGAAGTATCCGCCAGTTATTTTTCGAATTTCATTCGGCTTTTTCTCAAAATTCCAAGTATAAAGCACGATACTATGAGATAGCAAATGCATGGCGCACTCCGTGAAGACTAGAAACCGCCGCAAATATTATTTTTTTAAATATTTTATTTATATCAAAGGGAACAGCGTGAAAGAACCGCACAGTAACCTCATACCATTTAATACCGTGCATATGAGATCATGGGACGGAAGATGGGTAGGGGGGGAGGGGCAAGGGGCGCTGCGTACCAGATGCACCGGCCGTTGAGCAAATCCCAGCTCAAGCCTCGCTTAGGCCAATCAAGCTTTCCTTCCCTTTGGGAACGGTTAATCGGTGCCAAATTCGTCTGATTGTGAGAAGATAAAAATACAAGCATATACATCGATATTTCCTCAAGCTATGGCTCATTGGCACATGCTACGATATTTGAGGTTGATCAATCCTTTTGGTCGGTACAGCATAGCTGTCCGGTGAGGTCACAGATTTCCTGTTCTCTCGGCTCCAAAATGCGCTATAAGGGGGAAGGGGGGCTAGGGCTTCCACAAGATCGCTCAGAGATATTCCACTTTCTTCATTCGCAACGTGAAGATGTCTGCGCCCTCCCATCCCTTGTACTCTCTCGCTTATCCTCTCCTCTCAACGCTCCTTGTCTGATCGTCTAAGCAAAGCTGAATTGCAAAAGCGAATGAGCCTTTATTTTGGCCTTTCCGAGGGCATCTTTTCCTTTTCTCAAAAGGGGTTTATTCTGCTTTCATAATCTTCTACGATGAACACATCCGCTCGATCGTGGAATATGTCTTCCAAATGGAAGGAGTACCTTTCTAAACGGAAGGAGTCCCTGTGTATTTCAGAAGAGACTAATCAATGCCAAACAACTTCATCTTCTAATTCTAATCACCATGATCTATCGCGAATCCATGCCTTGCAACAAAATGGTGATAATCGATTATCGATCACATCAAGTGCAGAAGTCCACGCGTTGCGTTTCGCTAATCACCCATCACAGTTCCTTCACCATAATAGCGTTTCATTAGGAGACGAATCAATCTCGATAGTAGCGCGGCTAGCGGCCGATTATAAGCGATCCGAACGATTATGATGAAATTTACAACTGGCTATCGGGAAGTGACGGCGACCTCCTCGCTTTTACGCCATGAAAACTCCTCCACACAATGCCATTAGCATGACGCCGACAGCGTCACACCATTGGATCGAGACTTGATCCGATACAATTGCTTTTTGCTGGGTTTAATAGAGGAGCCTGGCTCCAAGATCTTGGGAGCCGTCTTAACGACGAGTCGATAGAGTTGTTCCTTCGAATCAAAGGTTAGCAAATCTATTTTAATCAACGGAAGTTGAATTTTCAGGAATAGCAAATTGTGGATTTCATCAAATCATTCGTTACCTACCCACCCAATAACTCATTCATTCATTGGTCCGCTTGTTTGGTGGACCTCCTTCTTTTTTTGAAACCCCGCCCTTTGACCGCAGAGGCTCGTGCACATCGAGAAAGGCAACCATCTGGCCACATGTGCCCAATAAAATCTCATGTGTATTTCTACAAGAATAGACGGGCCTTAGAGAGCGATTCTGCTGGCCAAGATGGAGCATAATGTTAGGAAATAAATTTTGCTACAAACAGAGATTTTCTGGGTCATTAAGAAGCATGAAGCTGTTCTCATTTCTTACATAAGTGTTTATCCTTACAATTATTTTACCAAATTCATAGAGTAAATGTCGGATCGGAATGCTCAAGCCTTCCATAGCTTCTATAGTCGGTAATTTGCATCCTTTTAGCGGTTAAAATATGTACATTTACTGCACAAGTACTTGTTTCCCCACGAAAGTTATCGCTAGAGCGGCACCTCATTTAAGCGCTATGCGATTCCATGTGGAAGTGGAATGTATGGCGCATCCAAAACGATTTACTAGCAACTACGTAATGCCTGTGTTGATGAGATTGTTCTAGTAAAATAAATCATATTTACATGTGGCCAGTGTCAAACTTTGGAATCCAGCGATTCGCTTGTAGTGTTGGCTACGACCAAGGGCCCAAGGGCCGGGTGCCCAATTCGGGGACGGCTCCCCAAAACTCCGCAGCTCTGACGTTTCCCCTATTCTTGTCCATGAGAATTGAGTCATGTGTAGAGACGCAGAGTTTCGGGGACCCATCCCCGAGTTCGGGCTTGCTGCACCCAGCCCAGGATAACTTCAGCGGAATTCCGTGCGCCAGCAAAGTAGGAAATCAGAAATAGTTGAGAACTTGGAGAATGAAGCGTATTTAAATCATGTATGATACGCCGCAAACTGTATCCCTATCGAAATTTCTGAAGGTATTTCAAATAAGCACAGGAACCTTGAGAGTTAGCCTTGGAGCCTCAGGTTAGGCTTTCATCACCTTCAAGATGACATAAATGCTGTCCAGAGATGGCACGCTCAGCGTGACCAGAACGGATCGTTCCCATGAAACTTAAGCGGGGATGTACCCTTCAACCATCGTGTGACAACGCGGTAAAGAAATCGGAGCCTAACTTTGTTCTGCTTCCCCCCCCCCCCACACTCGGTTTACGCACTTCTTGAAATTTCGTCTACAGTCCTGCCACGAATGGCGAGAGCACAGACGATGGAGAACGGGTAAAGAGCTAGGGCTAAGCCTTGAAGAGAGGAGAGATTCACGCGAGAGCACAGGCGGGAGCATCAAACTGGAGCGGTTTAATACCGACTTCGAGTAGTCCGCGACCACCCCCACCCCCCCCCCCCCACCCCACACCCCTCTCCCACCCTTCGGAACTCTTCCTCTGTCTGAAAAAGGGAATGCAATAGTACCAAAATTGAATCCAGTACTTTTCAGAGCGGAAATGTAATTCGACATGCAGCGATCGTGGTGCTTGTCTCTACGACGGTCAAAAACCGCAATGCTATTGTAATTCCGGATTCTCAGGGCCAATGTGCGAAATCGTCGGTAAGACTTTGATGTCTATAATTGTCTCGGCTTGTTCCGCATTAGGAATTGCAGTCACATTCTTCTAATTGCCGTCGTTCAGATAAAAACGAGTGCTTGGACAAACCGTGCCATTGGTTGGCTCATTGCCAGAACACCCTCGGATCCTACGAATGCGCCTGTTTCCCAGGATTCCACGGCGACGGCTATCAATGTGCAGGTGAGTTCGGGCTCTGTTTCATGATTGGGAATTCCCCGGAGGTTTTGCAGGGGAAATTTCCACAAATTAAATTTCTAACGAACCAATTCCTCGTCGATTTATTTCAATCACTTACGTGATTTCCGAGAAAGGTTGTGTCTGTCTAAGTGCCAATGGGCGGTCGAGATGCCCTTGGCGCACACTTAACTGGCCAAAACGGCCGTGCGCAAAAAAGAAGCGTCAAGTGGGCATTGTTGCGGCTTCAATTGCACTAATCACAAGTGATGAGGCGTAAGGTCAAATTCCTTACACCTTACAAGGATCGTACATTGCCGCCGACACGCCACTAACCACCACTAAATTAGAAGGATCACAACCGCCGCTTCACGACTTGCGGCCCCTCAACTCAAAAGGATCTAGAGAGGGTTAGGAGGGGTACACCTACCTACGTGACAGAAAGCAAGGGCTCCTCCAACTGCCTATCCCATTTCCTGGTACTCCGTGTTATAATAGGCTTATGGTGAGAACGGGATCAATCAGAGCATAGGAACTGTCCTAACTCAAATGACAATGGGACAGATTAAGTGCACTTATTGCGATTTGAATGGTTCCTCTTTTTCCCTCAGTTCCTTGGTTTGGATGAATACAAAAGGCGTAACCGCCCGGGTGGGTCGGGTAAAAATAGTGATCGAAAATTCGCAGGTTCGACCACGGTTGGGTATAAATAGGCCTCATAAAAGTTGGCGCCATTGCCAGATACGGGGGCATTTTTCAGGGCTGAGCCCAGGAGAACTTATGAACTTTCGTGGGAAACGAAAACTCTACGCTCTCTGGAGTCACTTCCTCTGCCTGAAGCGTGGTCCCACTTTCAACGAAAAGGAGATGTTCTACGCGGTCTTAAATGCGTTACAAACTCCCCCCGTGCGATTCTCCCGCGATTGAACTCCCGCGATTGCGCCTGAATCACAGAAGTTCTACCAGTGCCTGGTGGATAGGCCATGAGTGGCATACCTAGCCGAGAAACATGGTGAAAGAAAGAAGGACTGTGCAGCTCGGAAGGCGAATGCACAGCTTCATGGGAGGGGAGAGTTTTTGCAACTACAGCCTCAGCCTTCCCCCCCCCCTCCGGATGATACCCTGGGTGCTGAAAGGTTTACGACCGAAAGCGAAAGAAACCACCACACTGGAAATAAGACACCTCTTTTACAGTTGATCTGTAGCTCGAAAACCGCAAACTCATACATCGAAAAAATGCACGGCTTCGAGAGATGAGAGAGAGTGAGAGATTCTGACGAAAAAGCAGCGAAATATAATAGGGACAAGCGATACACAGACACTGTTGCGACTCCATCCATGAGGCGAATACTGGGGATAAGGTGGTTTTTGCGCGCGAAATAGGCCCCATTGCCTTCAACACACAGTTCGATGGTGGAAGTGGCAGAACTTCGCGATTGCGACCGTTGAATGGGTTCTGCCGCCACGACCGCTGAAGGATGAAGTGAAAACCTACCTTGGGTTCTAATTCAGTGAACGACGGGTTCCCTATTTAACTATTTCCTTATTACACCTCTGCAAATCAGTATCAATGGTCGTGAGACACTCAATTTTTGGCAAAGCGGAGATGTTCGTGCCAATATAACGCTCTACTCTACCGGATTCTTGATCACGATACTGATCTTTCCCAATGACCCACCAACCATGTTTAGCTATGTATGAGTTCGATGTCCTTCAAACCTTGTGTTTGCAAGTGGACGGCACCCTTTCCTTTAGTCAGTATGGACGATTTGCTGGCGCTGTTACAAAGGCACAGAAGGTGGCGGTATGAAGGTAACCAATTTGTCACGGTCTTCGTGACTGGTGCTCAAATTACAGTCACACACCGGCGTAACGAGATCTAAGGTCGTACAGGGTACTAGAGGTAAACCTCGAAGAATGACCTTTCGGCCATTCAAGAAGAGTATCCCGGATAAAAGAAAGAAACGATGATCCGGAACTTCTTGAAATGTTACATTTTCACTACCGTAATCATTGAAAGCAATTCCATCCAAGACCAATTACATTTTAGACATTGATGAGTGTTCCATGAGCAAGTACAGCTGTCCAGAGAATTCCGTTTGTGTCAATTTACCAGGAACATACTTCTGTAATTGTACCGAAGGTTTTGCACCAAAAGTAAGCACTAAAAGTAATTTTCTGAAGAAAGGACAATTTTAAAAAAAATTCATTTCAGGGTCTTCCATTAGAAAAATGTGCCGATATCAACGAATGTGAAATGAACCTTCATAACTGTGGAGAAAATCAAATGTGTCAAAATACGGTAAGTCATCAAGCCACTTCAACTAATCGATAGCGATATCGATCGATTTCTAGACGGGAGTTCATCGGCAGATTTCACCGTTTAATCGCATTCGTATTTTGGGAACGCTCGATGAACGAAATTGGATTAGCCTACTTTTCACGATAACCCATTCTGTTGAAATACCCATGCTGAAAGAATGCTGAGATCAAGCCACAGCATCGTGCTCGATAGGAGGAAGGGGGAGCAAAGGTATTTCTCGCGAAAGCTGGAAAATCGACCGGGAATTTTTAAGGGAATAGTAAAAAATTGTACAGCAATATAACAGTTAAGATCTCAAAATGCGAGCGTTATGCTATTTTTTGAGAAGCTGCTAAGTAACTATCAGTAATACAATTCCAAAAGTTTTTGGTCCCAAGTATTATAGTTCCAGCCCAAGAGATAAAAACTTGGCATCGAAAAGTGGCTCACTCTAAGTTTTGAGCGACGTGGTACACTTTTAATTAAATCAACATTTCCGAGAAGAACACGAGTGCGTGGCACTTTCCGGGCGCTGTTGTACCTCTTAAAAAAACAGTTCTCATTGTTGTTCGATATACATTGTTGTTTGATATAGGCGGTCACGTTAAAGACTGATATGCTAGATATCAACAGTATTCTAGTGCCCTGATACATCAATCTTCATTTCACGAAAACCGTCGTTGACATACTAATCACTCACTCATCGCCAAGACAGCCGTGGCATTACGCCGGCTGTCGCGGAGATCTGAACCGAATTATCTGAACTGTACGTCATATGTAAATTAATTTCATACATAGTAGGGTAAAGAGGTAGGACTGAATTCGCAGGGCTGGGATTCCATTACTAAATTGAAATCGGTAAAGTAAGGTGGATAATTTTTGGAAAAGTCTAGTATTTTAATCCCCATTATAGATTGTTATGTCAGAAATAGCTTTCTGTGTCACGAACCCGGCAATACCCAGAAAGTTCTTTAGAAGACGTCGCCAGTTTGGTGAGAGCGGAGTATAGTAAATGACGCACGCATACCCTCTATTTCGGAGAACAAGAAAAGCGTCAAGTGCGGACCATACACCACAAATGGCGACAACCACTTTTTTCTTTTCGACGTTTTCCTTGGCCGTGTGGTGTGCGGTCAATACTCAACGGTCTTCTTGTTTTCCGAAAAGGTGGATAAGCTGGGCCGAGCTCCGCCCACGGTGGGTGGAGCGTGCACCGAAGTAGACATTAACAAGTCCGGGCATCTACGGTTTGATTCCGGAGCTGAAGTTGCGTTGCAGGTTGTAAGGCTAGGTGAGGGAGGAGATATGATTCTTTTATGTTCGGATCAAGAAAGACTTCCCCGTTAGTGAGTTGGTGTTGGTACTTGAGAATATTGATGAGAGAGCTAATGTCTAAGAGAGATTAAACACGTCTGAAATGTCCAAAAATCAGTCTGTGAAAGGGAACGAGCATGTGCAAAGTTTTGCGGAGCTAAAACAAATATTCCGGTGTGCAGCCAAACTGGTAATGAAATGAAAGTAACGTGTATAGTGTTTAGCAACCTTCTATTAAAGATTTTCCGAGCATTTCTTTTCCATCTGCATCTTATATGGATTTGTATTCGGCCTGTACTACTACTTGCAACTACCTTACTACCTTACTTGGAATAAGGTTGACCTGTGCGGCACTCGATTCCGTAGAACATGAAGTGGAGATGCCGTGTGGTGTTTCTCAGCACATCGAAATCATACGTCCAAGACCAAGCATTAAAAGATCTCTTCCTTCAGGTTGGCGGTTACACTTGTGTTGATCGTTGCTCACTCGGTTACGAATATTTGGATGGTGAATGTGTGGACGTGGATGAATGTCGGCTGGAAAATGTGTGTGATCCACGAGCTGAATGCATTAACACTCCAGGAGGATTCCAATGTAAATGCGATGCCGGTCTGACCGGAGACGGAATCCACTGCGAACGTAAGTTCTTTATTTGAAATTCGAAACTCCTTACATACCTGTGTTAAGTTCACTCTTAATTGCACCAGTTCTCCTTGAAGGCACGGGTGACGATTGTGCAATAGAAGTGCTTTATCCGAGTGACGTAGCAATACCCCTAATTACGGAGTGGTGGTGCTGTCGAGTACTGCAATGGTACTGTTGACTCAAAGAAGCGTGACGGGAGCTAATGCCTCCGCTTGACAGCTGCAACCGCTGCCATTTTTATCTAACACAGCATGCGTGGCGTAATCGCCCTCTCGCAATTTCTCTATATTCGCAACGCTGTGTCTCTCACTTCACAATAAAAATCTCAGTGTTCTATATGGTTCTTTTTGCCTTCTCCCCCACCCCCCCCCCATTAACACTCCTCTTTGCAACTTCTTGTTCAATATTCGAGCAAAATAACAGGCCAACTCGATCGCGACCCTCACCTTCAAGTGCATGATTCCCTTCAAGATCTTGGAAGCAGTCTTATTCGAATACACGCACTGCTGCGGCCGACCGCAGCTCCATCATCTTCTTACTCTTAGTGTCGGCCCTGTGGTGCCTCAAAATACGCTAATCTTTCTTAGAACCAGTTCAGCGAGAACTTGTCTTACTGCAGTGATCCTCGCGATAAGGCCGGTCTAGCCTTGTCCCTCCTTCTCAAAGTCACTTCGGGCGCTATCGCGAAATACGGGAGCATGCTCTTGTATCAAGCTCAAGAGGGGGCAGAACTCCTTGGAGATGAAAACGGTTTCCTTTCCGACCCTCCAGCTCCGCCTATCCTTTGATACTTCTTGAAATGGGCAAGACTTCCTGAGACCCTCATCGAATACCCCGCCTACATTTCTATACCGGAAATGAAGTTATAAATGTTGGAACCTCTGATGGAGTCCAATACGTTCCCCTATACCACGACCTCAATGGATCCTTGACATTGATGAAACAATGACACAGAATCTCCACTATAAGCCATGCACAATCAAAGTGCATTGGCGACCTAACTTCTGTTAAGGACGATGCCCAGCATTTTTCTGTTTTCTGGAGAACTCCCTAATAGCTGACCAATTTCAGCGACCACTGACTGTAGCCAACAAGAAGATATTTGCGACCGCCATGCGTTTTGTATCAAATCGTTGAAGTTGTGTCTTTGTCAAACTGGCTACGTCGGCGACGGAATTACTTGTAATGGTAAGTGAAGCCACAGAAGCATGGCGCATTCTATTGATGCATTATCCTCACTTAATTTTCCCCTTCAGATGTGAACGAATGTGCATCGGTGGAAAGCCCATGTGCAAATCAAACGGGTCATCGTTGCGTGAACATCAACGGCGGATACATCTGTTGCGACGACGATGTGGATGATGACCGCTGTATCAAAGGTGAGCTCCCTTCTGAAGTCATCTCGGACTCTGAAAATCCTACTCTTTCCAGAGAAAGGTGCCTTCTGTGCTGGTGGATGTGGGCTGCACGCGGTCTGCTATAATCAAACCTGTCAATGTATGGAAGGGTTCGTCGGGGATCCCCACACAAGATGTATAGGTAAGAAATGACTGTATATACAGTTTTGATAATAGTTTCGGATATTTCTTATTTTGAATTCGAATTAAAAATGCTTATAGATGTGAACGAATGCGAATCGGACAACATGTGTGCTGGAGTGGGCCAGTGGTGTGTTAACAAAATGGGTGGACATCTATGTTGCTCTTCGGAAAGCGAGGAACCTGAATGTCAGGTATGGCACATTCTATCTATGGAATAACGACAGTGTGTCCTTAGGTCACGATGCGGCGTCGCATAGGTCTGTCGCATGCCGCGTGCGCGGCTGTTGGTCCTGCGCCTAGTTGATGTGAGAACCAGTGTGGACGCGGAGATCACAAAGTCTGAAGTGGTTGTAAAAAAAAGTTAGAAGACTGTTGCTCCAACAAAGGGCCGTGCAACATTACTGCGCGCGGCACATAGCAGATGCGCTCGACGTCGCGTCGTGACCTAAAATGAACACTTGATGAAGTGTTTGGAATCGTTATAGAATGCGTGGCGTATCTCAAAAAGGGATTAATGAGGCCGAAAACATTTTGAGCTCAAATGTCATATGCTCCTAGATCGCGTTCGGGCAGGCTAAACAACATTCGTAAAGCGCAAGGGAAGCCTACGAGTATCCGACAGGAGGCTCGTGACGCTGCGAGGCAAAAAGGCGCTGACGGGTCAGCGGGCGAGTCGCAGTGCATGTTGTACGATGTAGGACGTTTTGTAGCATATTCTGCTTGATGCTAAACCGCTACAGTACGCGCTGCGAGTCGTCCACTGACATGCCTGTGTCTCTGCATTCTCGCTGCGCGACGGGTCTCCTGTCGGGCACCCGAACACCTATAGAGTAGCGTTGCGCTTTTCGTGGGGTTTGCTAGGCGTTGCTTCAACAAACTGTGGATAACAAGAGAGAACTGACAAAAACATTGAGGAATCTTCAAGGCGTGCTAAATTAAGTGCAAAGGGTACTGCGTAACGCTATGCCTAAGATCACCCTCTTTTAGGCGTAATCTTGCCTTCTTCGAGGTCACGTAATCCCTGTTTCTGCTAGGGATACCTTTGGAGGGCATATAAATGCTCACTTTAGGGCATGCACGTGTTCAAAACCCACGATGGTGAAGTCCTATTGGAGTATAACTCTACACATGGCGATATTCTGATCCACGAATCAAAGGGCTCATGGCGTAACGAGTCCGGTGGTCAGTCAATTATCACGCGTCATGGATTCCTCAAAGGCGAAGGACTTTTTCCGTCTGTTAATGTGAATCGGAAGAACGGTAAGTGGCTAGCAGTCCTGTGATCACTTGAAATTCTGCAAGGACTCAATTCCAGAATTAATGTGCACCTCATACTGCCCGGCAAACTCGGAGTGTATCGAAGGTATTTGTCGTTGTACCAAAGGATTTGGAGGCAATCCACTTTTCGGATGTGAAGGTGAGCCATTTCAACCCTTTCTTCGCATATGTTGCGGACTTCGGAGACGTCCACTGTCTTCATTCAGATATCGACGAATGTGTGACTGAAGATCCTTGCCCGAAGGCAAAATACACGTGGTGTGTTAACACCATTGGCAGCTACCATTGTTGCACTCCCGAAAGTCTCAGCACAGACTGCATAGGTATGTTCTACCCGGGTTACGATACTCAGTAACGCATGTATCTTCCTTTCAGGTCTTGAAATCGCTGCAGGACCAGGAGGTGGAATGAAACTTATCGGTCTTGGGAAGGAAGGCGAAACTTTCTTAGCTGCGTCTATGAACGAATCGACTACTGGCGAGACCATTTCCCAGAGTATACATGAGGTAACTGATTGATTGGTTGGCTTATAAAAATTTTTTGTAAGTCCATAAGCTAATTTGAGCTTCCGGCTAATAACTTATAGCAATACTACAATTTTCAAGGTCCGTAACTTCTCCGGAGGTGAAATTCTCATCGTCAAAAACAAAGTGAAAAGCGACATTTTCGATACAAAAGCGAAGGAAGGCGAAGTTGGGCTGGAAATCTCAGGCGACAGCGCTGGTGCCGCTAAAAGTGAGTGCTGCAACTACGTTCAAGTGAATGACTGGGTTCCATAATGGGCTGTTTCAGAAGCCACCTTGGAAACATTCCCAATGCCGGCCAGCATTTCATTTGAATCCACTACCGCTGAGCCGGTTATCACTGTCACATTGCCGGGAGTGATTTCAACCCTCGGTGGAGCATCCACATTTACTACTTCAATTCCAATCACTGAAATACCAGTTCATGGTTCGAGCTCTCCGACACCGGTAAGTTAGGAAGCACTACATGAACTTCTCAGATGACAAATCAAGCTCATGAAGCCAATGTGCCTACTTTCAATTTGATGGTGGAGTTTACGACGAAAATGCAGCCCTTAAAATTCAAGGTAGAGGTGGCAGGAGGTGCGAGGGTGAAGAAAAACTCATGAGAACTGGCCCAGAACCCGAGGAATACAACCCCTTCTTTGTCCGTTGATTTCCGCATCGATGCGGCTCTCGTCGTTGCTGCCCTCCTCATTGCTAACGCCCTCTTTCTCTGCTACGGTCAGAGTTAGACGGCGAGGGACTGGGCGTGCTGTGGCGCGCCCACTCTCTCGCCGTCTGACTCTGGCCGTTAAGCACGAGCTATGCGCAGCTGAGGCACTAAGGACACTTCGCTGCAAACGCGCTTCCTCCGTACCCTCTCAAATACCCGCCCGCCTTTCGATTAGGCATATTTCCTTTTCTCCGACCTCTTAGCTTATCGTAAATCCTCCTTTTTGCTCACGAGAAGAACTTTGGGCTAGGCGTTGACAAAGGTTTGATGTGCTTTATCTATTCACCCTAGAGTATCTCAGACTCCCATTCTGAGCTCAAAAGGTAAACGAACATAGGATGAGCCACACATTTGGTTTCCATTTAGAATTGTACTAGTGTTTGTATAAATGCGGTTTGTCTGCAGAATGAACAGCAAATTCTGAGCTCATTCACATGTGCTATCTCAAACACGCAATAGAACCACCCGTCACTTTCTCACTTGCTATCGACATCAACTATCCTTCTGGCC
>KZ345071.1:92885-121462 GCA_002352805.1 Teladorsagia circumcincta | reverse complement strand
GCATTTATTACGTCATGAGAAATTGCATGTCATGTTTTTAATGACGCATATGAAGTCGTTGGATTTTGATATTCTGTAAAGATTCTGACTAGGCTCTGCTATAAAGTCAACAAGTGTAGCAAAATGTCTGTGCAGTCCCGTTTTTGAGTAGTTTTCAAGTAGTGAATACACACTGCCTGTTAATCGCTTCTGCAATTTCCCAATTTTTCACTTACTCTAATTTTTTTAAATTTTTTATCGAGTATGGTGTCGTTCGATTCCGATTAGCATAGAAAATGAGTACACCGCGTACCTTTCAAAAACTGGACCGCGTCAAAACAGAATGCTATTGTAGGATTTCTTGGAAATCTCTCTTTTATTACTATACGTAGTAGGATTGTGAGGATTGTGACAAAATAGGTAAAGATGATAAAATCTCCTACTTATACATTTCACATAAGTGGTTGACCATGTATAACTAGTTAGTTCGGAATATTAGCCCTTGTCCTGGATGGCTCCAGCAAGGGAACGCTTCATTAGAGGAAGTTCTGTATTCCACTCTCAAAATACCTCCTGCTGTTTTTATCCAGTACTCGAGAGCATCTACAGGCAAAATTGTAGACTTCCACGTGCTCCAGTAACCCTCAATTTCACCTGGCGCAAAGGTGAGAAGTCACTTTTGTTGAGATCTCGCTGCTAACGAAACTCTTGCGCCCATGCTCACATGTCTCTGTTCAGAGAGAATATTATTCGCACCTACTATCTGCCTGGTATTAATAGTTGGACAAGATCAGATTTTTTTTCTGGAAAAATCGGCGTACCGAGTGAGTGAAAAATGATGGAATGATGTAATGTGACCTGTAAGGGGCATCGACGTGGTGGCAGACTGTTGGCTCACGAACTTTTGCAGAAAAATCCGGTCGAGTGCAACGATGACCGGACAGTTAGTAAGTACTAGCATTGTTACAGTATATCATGTAGTACTAATAATCTCTCGGAAGAGACGTGAGCATGAACGCTTCGTGAAAGCCGAGACTCCAAATAAAGTTATCTAATAATACATTATGCGCCAAAAAAAGTGAATTTTAGGAATGCCGGATTCTCCAATGTGCTCCTATATACTTCTCGAAGTCAATCGAGAACCTAGGGAACGACCGCACAAGATCAATGTTGGATAGAGCTTTTTCTCTCGTAAAGCGTTTTCGTTAAACAGGGTATGGCTGGTATTCCGAACTCTCTAGTTATAAATAGTCAGTTGCTTATATGCGTTGTACAGGGCGGGATTTCTTCATGTCTACTTACTATACGGAGAGTAGTTAAGTAATGAAGAAGAAAAGAGAAATTTTCAAAAAATCTCAGGATGTTATAAGATTTTGCAATATCGAAAAGTACGCAGTAAATTTAGTTCCTACGCTAATCGAAATCAGTCGACATTATTGTTGTTTTTCGCACACATTGGAAATGACTTGTGCTGATTTTTGAAAGTACCATCCGAGTCAGAGAATCGAAAAATCAGGGGCATAAATAATCGACGGGCAGGCAGTTCGGATACTTTCATTGAGTAGGATCAGCGATCACATCGTTACCGCTGCCAGGTCCACCTATACAGGGTGGCTGCTAAATATTGGCGCATGGTTTGTTGAAAATATTTTTAAAAAGAGAAGCTGTCAAATCTTCAAAAGTTTACTGTTACGTGCAATAAAACATAACAATACATTACTTAAGAAGATGTTCAGAATGGCCTCCTTCTATAGTGATACAGGCTTCGAGTCTCTTCTCAATTGACATCACCGTGGGCCGCAAGCAGTCATCGTCGACTTTTTCCCATAAGATCTTCACACTGGATGTGGCGCATAATTCTCAAAACGACAAGCAATTGTTGGATCCGACTAGCAGACATTTTGCTCGACGCCGCTTGCACACAGGGAGCCCATTTCTGGAATCTGCCTTGGTTTGAGAAGGAGTGACTTCTGGAACCAAGACAATGCTTGTTTTTGTGCAAAAATCCGTCAAAACTAACGCCAAGATGTACTGGGGAAGAGTTTCACGTGATGTGAGCCGTCCGTGGACTGTTTCGACTTCCAGCGGACGTCACTGTATTCTTCAGCAAGACTGGGCGCCTGCACATGCCCAAAATCTACGCTGGAGCTGTGTGATCGTCGTTTCCAGGTCGCTGGTCACAAGATATTTGGCCATCTAATCGCCCGTCGTGGACCAATGGATCTCGCGATATGAGGCTCCTTTCAGCGGAAGGTGCCTTCTATGCAACATCGAAGTTTGGACCCCTTGAAGGCTCCCTTAAAGAAGGCGTGAAAGGATTCCGACGTCAGCTTTTTGCTGCACACTGTGATGTCAGTTGAGATGAGAGTTGAACCCCGTATCGCTACTAGTGGAAGCCATTTCGAGCACCTTCTTTAGTGAAGTATTGTCACGTTGCATTGTATATAAAAATAAACCTGTGAATATGGAATAGCTGCTCTTGGTGAAAATACTATCAGTAAACCATGCGCCAATATTTAGTAGCCACCCTGTATATTTGAAAGCTGAACTGAATGTGTCTGTGAGATGAGTATGAAACTGTGCAGAATACCCCACCAAATGTTCAAAAAGAGGTAAAGTGCGGTAATAATTTTCTGCAAAGTCCTAGTGACCCTCTGATATGTGGTATGTTGTATTCTGCCTATGTTCAACTTAGCTGCATGGATCCACACTGTTTTATTTGCATACCTTTTCGGAATTTACAAAATTATTTTAACAGTAAGGTTGACTTCCATCAATGTTTTTTGCATTGGCAGTCCTTGCATCTGCAGCCAGGATGATGCTTCTTGGAAAGTCCGTGACTGCTGTGTTCATGCTGCAAAATTCTATCATTGCGTAAGAAGCTAGCGGTCATGGTTCCGGCAATTTCTAATAAATGATTTCCTTGAACAAGAAGTTGCGGGTCAGAAGAATGTTCCGCACTTTTCTTTCTTTTATGCAAGCGCAAAAGATTGCATGATGCGTCACAAAAAGGGAGCGATCAACAGTGAAAGCTTCATTATTTTACCCCTAAATCATCCCAAAAATGTTAGGTACCGGATATCTTAATGTCGTTTTTCCCAGTTCAGGAAGTTTCGAAGCCGATTACCATGCCAAATCAATATCTCAGAAAGTCTTTTTTGCTGATTAATACTGTGTAATATGTTGCTTATAGTTTCCTATTGTTGATTCTCAATCTAACTTTCTAAAAATATTTATACTTTGTTTGAAATCTCCCGTGCCCATTGTGCAAATTCGCATGTGTGAGCAAATGCCCTCACAGTCGGGCTGTAAGCTGCAAATTCCGCCAACCAAACCAACGTTGCTTTTGTTGGAGGGACTACTACCGTTTGGAATGCTCGTTGGGTTTTCACAGTTTCCTTAGAAGACAATGGAATCTTTGAAAGGATGCGTGCAATTGTCGTCAAAAAGGAGGCTCTAGTTAAGCCAGTCGAAAGAGGGCTGCACCAGACTTGTGCTGAAAGGTAGGATACTTTCACTGTGATGGATAGATGATGCGCAAACATTCCCACGAAATTCATTCCACAAGGTATTTTGATAAATGTGCACACCTGCTATTTTTGTGTGCACAAAAAGGGTGCGTTTTCGGCACCGTGCTGCAAAAAAGACTCCGTAAAAAATTGTCCAGTTGGGCTGAGAAGTTCTAACTTTCCATCATATAATACAGACCTTACTATAACTAAACGTATACTCACTTTGTCTATGCCTTTCTTTTTAGCAAGTGAGAGGGATGATGTGTCAGATGATCTCAGAGCCGACCTGCCCCTCTTTTTTGTCTTAAAAGATTCCGAGCTCGAGTCGGATGAGCTTCCCACTCATACTGTTAAATGAGAAAATGTTGATGAGTCATTCAATATATATGTTGTTTTATTCTGACTCTGAATAAAAATATTGCTGATCCAATACCCTTGGTGAAAAAACGACATTAAGATATCCGGTACCTAATACCTCCTTCAGGGCTTTGTAACCTGCTTGTGTTGGACTCCGCAATTCCACAATCCCGTGAGACCGTGGATGCTACATATGTAATTGTAATTCGATTGCTCGATTCCGATTACATAACAGTAAGCTTTCGTAATTGCCAATTTACCTGCATTTATGCATAAAATGATGTTTGGCTTTCAGTCAACTAAATAGTACACAAAAGATTCTACAGTAGCAGATTCTAGGATTAATCGCAGTTTATTACGTAGTTTCTTGAACCGATTCAATGATGGATAGTTTCCAAGGTGCATTAGCTCCGACTACACGAACCCCTCGAAATCCGCCTTTCAAAAAACCACGTAATGGTACACGATCCGTCGAGGACTTTATTTAGCTCGACCAGTGAAAGAGAGCCTGCGTCCACTTATAGAGGGAAATCTGAGACACTCAATGTTGTTCAGTGCACAATGTTCCCGAGGCAAATTTTTCTGATGCCGTCCATAGGTAGTCATCATGAAGATTTTCTTATAAAATCTAATGTGCTCCTTGATTCTAAGTTATAACCACTCGTATAAATTGGGCAAGTGCGACTAAATCCATTTGTACGTGGAGACAAGATGCCTTTTTTATTGGCCCCTGCGGTTCCAGTAACAAGTCGAGTGCAAGCATCTCTTATAAATGAGCGTGTCGAATCCGATCATACTCAGCGATTCTGCTGCTGTTCCAACGCTACGACACAAACACCATATGTGTGTAACTCCCAGTTGAAATTTCTCAACTACAACTAATTTGCTACTGTATTCTGGCGCACCATAAGGCAGAACACTAACATAACAGCGTCACTTGAACGGGTGGTAGTCAGCAGGTCATGTTCTGGAGCAGCGACTAAAATGGCGCACCTAGTGGCATTGCGCAGCACATGCACTACAGGTGGCAGCGACGATTAGTCGTTATGCAGCCGCGCGAGCTAGACTCCAAATTTCTGCGCGGCGCCGCAACGCGGACCTTCTGGCTGACACAATACTTGTCTGGTCACAATACTGGTCTATCTCCTGCCTTTATTCCGTCAATCCCAGCCCACTTGTGTGCTCCAGGGAGCTATAATTAGGTTCATCTTAGAACGGAGCTGAACGAACAAACCTTTCTCCTTAGGAGTTATCTCGTTTACATAGTGTTTTATGATCGCTTACCTGCGCGTGATTGTGTGATCTTTTCTTTATCTTCACTGGCGGTAACTTTTGCACACGTTTGCTGGCAGCTTGTTGTGGTAGCACTCTTTTACTTAAAGCGTGTAAGTCGGTGTTGTGCGTGCCTGATGTCTGGAAACAGTGTAAGAGGGATTTTTTTTTGAAAATCATGAGGAACTATTCAAATGACACTAAATTTGGAAATAGTGCTAGGCGTACGCGACGGAGCAGGGCTTTGTTATCAATTTCAAACAAGAACTAGGGTCGGATTTTGACTGTGAAATGGACTCCCGCCGCCTCCGACAAGTGCCTTTAGTTGACTAGCTATCTCTGTATATCTTGGATGCATTTTCCTCGATGGAGCTGCTGCGCTTTAAATGTGGAGGTGCGAAGGTTAGGTGAAGAGAGAAAAGGAAGTTGAGAATTCTGAGAATACTGGCCTCTGTCTTAGCGATTGACGAGTCTACAAAAACACTAGGCGTGGAGGTGGGAATGTATAGGGACAAGCAGACACCGATATCAAGCTATATGTATGGAACACTTACCAGCTTTCCTCCCACGACAGTACACAGAAATGTCACGACGGAAAGGGCGATAATCCAGAGACGCATTACTGAATAGAGATTGGAACTCGGAGTTTGGAAAAACCATAACCATGTCATATAGCTGATATCGCAACGACAGCGTATAGTAATACTGCAGCCTAAGTTCGAAAAAGAAAAGTTTGCATGTTTTTCTCACTCTATCGGAGTCACAACAAGGAGCTTCCCGCGGATCGTTTCCAAGGGTGCCAAAAATATGTCCTCGGGCATAAAAACTGCCCTGAGGAGCTTCTTGGATGTGTGAGCCAAGAAGCAGCATAATGTCGAAACTACCACCGTCCCCCTCCTCGCCCTGAGGAGCTTCTTGAATGTGTGAGCCAAGAAGCAGCATAATGTCGAAACCACCACCGTCCCCCTCCTCGCCCTGAGGAGCTTCTTGAATGTGTGAGCCAAGAAGCAGCATAATGTCGAAACTACACGCGCTATGGCAGTGTCAGACTTCGCAATCCAGCGATTTGCTAGCAGTCGCTCCACGAAAACGCTGGTAGCAAATCGCTGGAATCGCAAAGTCTGACACTGCCATGTGATCACAGTGCAAAGGTCACCCATCACTTGTGAACAACAACCTCAGATGAGGTCGATTTTAGAATTTTTCTGTCAATGGGATAGAGAAGCCCACTAGTATCACAGATGTGCTATTGTCGCAGCTTGAAAATGCGCGGCATGGCGCAAGGACCTTACAAAAAGAGCTGATGACGTCTAGTGCGAACATACGGACGAGACACTTCGTGCACGACCCATTATACGTATTAAGGCGTAGCACTAATTCAAATACGCGAGGTTCAGTGGAGCGTGAAGCAAGCAAGCTCAGAAACTCGTCGGGCCTTGTCACTTCCTCATTTCGAGGAGGAAGAGGGAATACTTGTTAACGGGCTCATCGATAGTTCGCTTTGGCTCTGGTCGTTGCTCTGCTGCATTTCACCTTTTTGAATCGTTTTTACAGTGAACGACGCAAACCGCCTCTCGAAAGTGGCCGTCTGTGTGCTTTTGCATTGTAAAGGTATCAAAAACCATTGAAGTTAGTTTTGGTTTGTACAGGGGGTTCCATAAACACTGCAACCTTGAAACTTCTCTCAATCTCTCAAAGTGGACGTATCTTCAACTAGTCGCACATAATTCTTAGTCAGTCATTGATGTGTTGAAAGGAATGCCTTTTACTTGAGAGGTCTCCCTAACGCTTTGAGTATGTCTTGTCGCTTCTTCATGGTTTTCCTGATCATCCTGATGTCAGAACTTGTGGGACGGCTGTAACGACGAATACTTTTATTGTTCTCCTCTTCAGTGCACGGTAGGCCGTGGAGCGGGTAAGAATCCAAAGAAGCGTGATGTTCATAACCAGATGTCCGACCTAGATGTATGAGGGATTGGGACCTCTGCTGGGGTTTGGGAGCACCATAAAATGTTCAACGAATGGTAAGCCGTGCACAATGGCAAGGTTATTCACAGGAGGTTATAGGAAGTGAAGGTATGCCAATCCTGGGAGAAAAACTAAGACACCCACACAATTGAATCTCAAAATGTGTTGCAGTATTCATGGGACACCCTGTACTTCTTCCTTTAGGTCAGATGGATAGCATCCTTGAGGCAGGACTATAGAGAAAACAGTATCGAAAGTGCCGGGGTTTCAAGATGAGAGAACATGAAACTATTGAGTTATTTCTAGTGACATTACTGTCGAGGAGATAATGTGCGCAGTGTTGATTGAAAGATAATAAAGCTCCATACAACTGAAAAACATTTGAAATCAGGGAAACCCGTGCGACAGCTATTATGTTGTGGAGTACAAAAAAGAGTGGGAAATACTCGAATGTGTCTCGCTTTTTGGAACCTTGTCAAACTTGTATAAATACTATTTTCGCGTGTCACCTTGAGATTCCTTCGGTTTCCTATCGTATCGTAGCTAATTACTGGACTGTTTTGCCACATGCCTATTCAACAAGGGTGTATTTCCATCTACCCATAAGAATCGTGGTCAGATCTCTACTTTCAGGAGTTCGTATCACCGTTGTCACTAACTTTCGATTTGCGAAATGTTGAAAGCTCAACGGTGGTGCGCAATTCAACCCTGTACACGCAAGGCTGTGAGATCCTCATTTAGCCCAAACGTGACTATGCGATCAGAAGGCTGCTCTCTAAAGTCAAGGCAGTGGTGCCTGGATTAAGAAAAACCATGAGAAACGGCCCAAAACCTGTGAAGTGAGACCTCATCCTTGCCCGTTGGTTTTTATGCGACTTTCATCGCTGCTGCTCTGTTCAACGCTTGTGCTTCCGGCTAAACTGCTAGAGACCTGCGGCGAGTGACTAGCAGTCGGTGGGCGGAACGTACCGAGAGCCTGCTGGGAAGGCCATGATAATCGACGGGACATATACTTCGTTCCGAGTCGCGTGGCGGTGCGCACTCTTGGGGTCCGCCTGTTTTTCCAGTGACGAGTTTCCGTTTCTGCATCCCTGTCATTATGACCTTATCATGGAATCAGAGCAGAAGCCTTACATCTTCCTTGTTTTTTTTATCTTTAAAAATTGCCCACTGTTTCGATCGCGGCCTACAAATATTGGATATATCGTACCTTTTGATATCAGATACTGTGAATACTAAGACCAAGCGAAGGTTGATATCGATGAACAATTCAGTGAAACGATAAATAGTGGAAGATTCCTGATTAATGAAAAAGTAGTAGTAAAAAACGAGTGACAAAATCTATGTGCAACTAGGTATACGTGCCAGTTTTCAGCTTTTATTCCGCCTTCAAACTTCCAACATTTTGCATATTAAATGGATACGTTAAGTGCTGAGCGCTTTACGGAGGCAGAACCACACATTTTCCAGCAGTTGCTTTGCATTTTGTTTTCTATGCTGTCAAATGTGAAGAAGTAGCTTGAACAATTTTAAAGACCGAGGGACCTAGATTTTACTTGAAAAGGGTTTGAGCACATAGTTAGTAACAGAATGAACCCGGCGTCTTCGACCTTTTCATTTCTCTAACGCTTAGATGTGGTTGTGCAAGAAGCCAGTGACACATTCCTCCCAGGCTAGCTAGACTGCTAAAAAAAACTGGCTTAAAATGTAATTAATTGCTTGTACAAAAATAAGGATCAGAAAATAGTCACACAAAAATTGTTTAGTCAATAAATCTGTTATATGTTACAAAATTACTAATATTATTTTCTCATTCCTTTGCATCCTAATTTTGAGTTA
Organism: Teladorsagia circumcincta; assembly: GCA_002352805.1. Classification (NCBI taxonomy): domain Eukaryota; kingdom Metazoa; phylum Nematoda; class Chromadorea; order Rhabditida; family Trichostrongylidae; genus Teladorsagia; species Teladorsagia circumcincta. The sequence goes on along the minus strand of KZ345071.1, from coordinate 112,535 downwards.
CGGTTTGGTTTTATTTTTCTACTCCCTATCTATGATCTGCTCCGTTTACGCTGCATTAACCACCTCACTGAGTATTAGATTCAGGTATATAAGGTAGCCTAATAGGAACACAAGGCATAATTTTTTGTATTTAACCTTTTGTTCTAACACATTGCCCTTCTGAATTTTAAGCATTATACACATATGTATATTCTTCTCTGTACGCCACCATTTGATACATCTCTTTTATTTCGTCAACCCATCCTCGCTGAAGAGCCTCTCGGGCTGACGAAATACAGTGGATCGTCTGAGTTCGGAGGCAAAACTGACCACATATGCATTTGTTATTATAAATTCCTCATATATAGTAGTTTTCTCTTTTCTTCATTGGACTTTACTGGGAGTCACTGCACATCGAGGGTAACCCGTTGACAGTGTTCTTTCAGTAACGTCTTACGGCAAATTTACATTTAATACATATATCATTCTAGAGGCTAAAGCCTCCTACCACTGGTGGTGATTTCTTTGGAATTGGTGGTCTATAATTGACGTCGATTGACGTTTTTCTTCTGTTGACTTTTTCTTCAATTTGATTGTTTCATGAATCTTGCTATATACCATATTGTAGAATAATACATATGGACTGCCTCAATTTTATTAAACATTCTCATACATAACATTTTATTCAGTAAATGAGACCCAACATTAAAACTTCAATGGACTGACAATGATTGGCTTATTCTGACATCTAGTTTTCCTCTTCACAACGAGCTATCTTGTTGCGTTTCTCCAACTTCACTTGAAACCGTGTCGACATAATCCCTTTTCTTTTTTATTCTTTTCCTTAACATATCATATCAATAATTACATTGCATTACATGAGTGTTTTTATGTATATCTATACTGACAAAAATTACCTCACTAGTGAAGTATTGTTCATTTTTTTCCTGGTATTCTTCGCAGGGCTTAAGAAGCATTTCAGATCGAAACTTCCCCACAATAATTTTCCGTCCTGAAGTGTTGAACCTCCGCTGGTTCAATTGTTAGTGTGATTTCCAAACATACCTCATACTCCTTCAGTTCTTTATCTAACATCAAGTTTTGATTGGTGTTCCTAACCATTCCTCTAACGACCAACAAAGGCATATTGCTAACTCCGTACTTTTGAACTTCTAGACATTGCATATATCCATTAATATATATATATATATATTTGTTAATCCAGTTATGACTAACTTACTAGTTAACTAGTTAACTTACTTCGAGTTTCCATTGTATGTTTTTTATAGTGAAATAAGCGTCTTTTACGCTCACTTCTGGGTCAATGGGATTATTTTTGTATTTGTTTAATCTTCTTTCGCAGAAATAGGCTAAAATCATTAAGTTAATCTATACCTCTAGATAACACATACACTTACCTTGAGTTCTCGTGGTCCCCTACATGAATGGTTTGACATCAGATAACGTGTATTTTGGTTTTGTTGCGTTTATTATATTCCACTGAATTTTTCTTCCGTTTTCAATAAAGTTGTCCCAAAAAGTATATACATCTCCGCCTTAATATACTGACGTATATACTTATTTGCTTTCACATTTTTGAAAGAACATTCTTTACCTCGAATGCGATTCCTATTCACTCGAGCCGGCTGGCTTCGCCCAGCTTAGAGGATTCAAGTCATTTGACACATCATATCTGAACAGTCACTTATTGGACTCGCGCTACTGATTAATCTTTATAACGCAACACTTACTTGAGCACTGAATCCAAGAATTTTTCACTGATTCACGGATGGATAGTTCATTTGGATTCGGTATATTCACGACTCGTACGGTTTTCTGCATGACCTAACGATTAATCATTTCTCGGTGAATTTTATGACGAGACACCTGGTCCGCATTTCCACGATCAAATCCCGCTTCCTTAATATAGAAAATTTGACACAAGGTATTTGACTCACCGTATTTGAACACATTGTTTCTTTTTTGCTACTGACATAAACATAAAGCAAATCATGAAACAACAAATTAATTCATAGTACCTACCCTTCATTAGAGCTCGGACTTTTCTTACCTTGCGAGGCGGATTCATCTCCTGTTCCATATACGGTTTGTTGATATGTACGCAATGATAATAGGTCAAACGATCACGATAATAAAAGTGTACCTCCGTACAAAAATGCACTTGTAAAACACTAAATATGCTTACATACATATCTACTTCCTAGTATTAAGGTTCATTGGTACACAATTCTAATAAATATGTGTGTTGTTATTGTAATTTTAATGGTGTGTTATTATATAAAAAACATTAACAACTCAATAGCCAATGTTCACTTACCTAATGGATAATTGAATGATTGCTTTGGTTAGCATCTTCAAAAGACAAAAAAACGATAATAAAAAAGATTAGAGTTCAATTGAATACTAATGATGCAGGCCATCCTGCGTCTTATATATCATGTCTTTCGCCGCAGGACCGACGCATATCTCGTAGAGCATTAGATTGATTGCGCATTATTTTATGCTTATACATATATTTACTCTTGTGATACTTCCACAATGCAATTATAACCTATACAACCGTTTCACTTATTCAACTTTCGTTACTGTTTATTTCTAATGGACGCTTCTATCAAATAGACTTTTCTCCATTTCTTTTTTACTTCTTCATTTTTCACTTCTTCAGCAATCCCTTCCCTTTGAATCCGTTCACCCATACTAAGGAGGGCCATACCCTCGGTAAAGAGTAGAGATTGGCGCAGACGGGGTTGTTCAAGTCAAAAATGGCAGGAGGTCAACTTTTGGCCCTCCCAGCGCTAGTCGTTTCCTTTTAGAAGCACACAGAGTTCGCTGACCCCTAGGCTGCAGCCCAGCCGAACCTTTCGGAGACTTCTCTCTGCGTGTGGGTTGGACCACTCATGCGCTGAGATCTAAGGTAAAGAAAAACAACAAAAATGCAAGCAACCAGGGTCACTACCAATAAAGACTTTTAAGGTAAGGGGGCAGTCCAGCTCTTATATGCCAAAAGATTTTGATAATAATAATGAAAGTTGTTCACGAGGAAGGATTTGTGAATTTGTACAGTTATAGATAATAAATTACATCATTTCTAAAGTAATGGATTCATATTAATACCTGTAAGGAAGCAAATACAAACTGTAATACCAAAAATGTTATATACTATCTCACATGAAATAATTGTGGAATACAACATGTTGGAATTACTACAAGAAAACCTAAAAATAGAATTCAGCTGTCCAACCAGTTGCATTCGACTCGTGAAGGAAGCTCTCTCGCTGCGACAGATGATCGTTGTTGTGAAACAGACCACCCACTTCTTCGCTCTGCCTTCAACATCGCGTCGTCCCAAATTTCAGCAAGAAGGAATGACTGTAAAAGGGAATGTGACCTCACAACTGGCAGCAGACATATAGGAGATATTGAACTTCGCATACTGGGGACAACTTTGAGATGCAAGAGGCAACAACGTTTCTCTGTGTTGAGCAAATGTTGTTTAAGAAATTGTGTAGTCAACGATTGTTGCCGAGTCGTCAATGGGACAGGATCGCGGGTGAGTCGAAGAGCATTTGCGATTCCATCCGTTCATCCATCAATGTAAGTCTTGAGAACAAGATCAATAGACTTGTGGGTCTAGAGAGGCATCGTTCATCACAATCACAAGGTACCACTCCTACCAATTCACATGACCCACAGTCACAAGGGTGACGTAGAGGTTGCAGTTTCTACCAGAGTTACTATTATTGAAGGCATCAGTCTTTCCGATAATGCGCTATCAGTCATCGACCTTGGCTCCTGTCTCACTACTACTCAATCAATAAGTCATAGGGTGTCGCGTAAGATTGTAGGATCCCTGCAAACCCTGAAAGACGGCTCACGACTCAAGGCTAGATTACAAGGAAGCGGTCAACAAAGTGCAGCAAGGTCAACTCTCTCAGTCATCCTCTTTTCTTCCCTGTTTTTCAGACCTTAAGTCCCTAACGCAGCGGTGGGCATCAAGTCCCACCTTTTTGTAACCTCAATCTTTGCCATACTTAGCCGCAACATTCACAGGCGACTTGCATCAAACCCCACCACTGCGCAGAAAGAGGGACTTAAGGAAATGAAAAGTTCCGCAGCCAGCAATTGTATCAAATATCGGTTAGCGATAAGGGAGAGGGTCGTAGTACCACCACAGAAACTAGATCGCGCTATAGCGCGTCTGCATTTGCACCCTTTATAAGCCCTCCCGGCCCCATTCCTTGAAGGAATTCAATGAACAATACCGGCGGCTAAACAGGGTGTGGGTCGAGACAGTGCGGTCTTCGCAACTACCTGAAACTGTAGGCACACGCCTAAAGTGTGACCTCCTCACATGCCCTGCCTGTGCTCTACACGCTCATCAAAACCTACAAACTCTCCCAGGCCACCCTGTCATCAGGCGATCCTGCGGAAAACCGTGTACGGCCAATAATAAGCAGTGTAGGGGACCCCACAAACAGAATTTCATGGCTGCTCAACGTAGTCTTAGTTTAGCTGCTAAATTATATTCCCGCACACCTCACCAATATCAATATGTTCCTCCACCGGTTGCGGGAGGCCAGTCAGATGCAACCACGCCGTGGAACCACTCGACGTCACACCACTCTACACCAACGTGTCAAATGCACCCCGGAACTACTCAACAAACGCGAATCATCGATAATCACTTATGGCCTTTCGATCATCCAGGTGATTTGCCTGATTATTTGTTTTGTGAAATGCGATAGCTGACCTCCGCTAGGCTGCCTTGTTTTGCTGAAGCTCATCGTTTGATCCGCACGGTGGACTGCGAAGCTAAATTGATGTTGTAAACGACCACCATGAATCGATGGTCAGGATAATTTAGCGGTCGAATAATAATTGGTGTTAATGTTTAATAGAAAAACCAGGTATTCATAATAGCATTTTAACAACAACTGCGCGTTCCTGTCAACTCTAAATAGAATGCGGTCGAGTGGAGATGACAGCAAATAAAATTAAACTAAAATGACTGAAATGAAACTTGTTTCTCATCTAGAATCTGGTCTTTAGTGGCCACATTCTTACGCATATCGTTATTATCAGGCGTTATCAGATGTTATCACTTTCTCACCCCCACCGAATATGTCCCGTCCCACCTCTTACACCATATCTAAGGGACAGCAGCTCACTGTCCTTAGGCCATGCACAACCAATTCTACGACACACATGTTCTAGCGCCCTATCAGCCATAATCAGCCGTTGTCACTTTTTGACCCCCACCAAATAAGTCCCCGTCCCGTCCTCCGCATCACTTGTCGGAACCAATGTCTCACAGCTCCCGGGACACCCACTGTGAATTTTGTGAAACTTGTGTTTCAGCGCCTCTTTGCGGCCCTTATCAGCTGTTATCACTTTTTGACCCCCACCAAGTATGTCCCCCTACCTCACTCCACATCACGTGTCGGAACCAAAGTCTCACTGCTGCTAAAACACCCACTTTGAATTTCGTAAAATTCGACTTCCAGCGACTCTTGTCAAGTCTATCAGCCGTTATCAATTCCGTTCCCTACCGAGTATGCTCTGATCACACCCCCTATATCACATTCGAAATAAGCACTCCATTGCTGCAGGGAGGTGCGTTATGAATTCTGTGACAAACAGACGCACACACACGCAGCCACATTTAGCGAATTATATACAGTAGGATGACGAATGGTGGTGAATGGTTAGGTTGCTTTCTCTTGCAATAGTGATATTTTTCGTTAAATACAAACCAAAACCATTTGACTAAACGTACTGCTGGATGCAAAATTCCAGCCATTCTCTTTCTTTGCTTTCGTTGATGTATTATAGAAGTGTTTCGATAGGGGATGACCAGGGAAAAGAGTAGGCAAAATGTATGGGCATGTGGTAGCCAACGAAAGTGAGTGGCACAATCTGATCGTTATATGTTTATTGATAAGTACTTTGAGAATGTAATCATTAACAAAAACCACACGTCTTGGCGCAGTGCAATTGCATAACAGGGGCGAACTGGGGGATGTCGCATTTGCCGGCGTTCTTTGGGCAAGACAGAACTGTTCTCCTCCCATATCCACACATGGCTGAAAACACGAAATTAGAGGGGGAGGGAGAGTATCTCCATTATACCGTGACTGACGTACCATTCCGGGTTGAGCCTCAGTTGTGAAGGTGTTGAGCAGGAAAAGTGCGCAGACAATGTAGAAGAACATATCGAAATCTAGTGAACTGATGATGCTAAGTGGTTCCCGGCTCTATTTATGCCAACAAGGAAAAGAGAGCGATGTCATCGTTGCCTTACATTGTGCAGGTGTTTTCACAATGAAGTATGTAGGCGAACATCCACGCAAACATCGCTATATGTAGCGGATGGTGCAATGGTTTATCAACGGCATTATTAATGGACTGATTTTGTTTGAAGGCACCACTCAGGCAGAAGTCGTGAAAACGATCTCTTCGGCTCGTAGGATAGACCTCTGAAGTACGTGTTGTGGCATCCCCGCGCACGGAATTCACCCCGCAGGAGCGCTAGGGCCTTGCAAACTAAGCTACTGCAGCTGCAAATGCTCCTCTTTTATCCTTTTGTCTGGCGCCCTCTCTCTGTCGCACTCTCTCGCCTAATACTCTCCGCGCAAAGTCTCTCTGCCTTAGTACAGCTGATTGCAAAGGTGAGTAAAAAACGAAAATACCTTAACGTAAGCGTTTTCGACAGATTATTTCATTTTTTTTTTCACTGCTGGCCCAGTTCGCACCAATTTATTCGTATTTGTGTGCAAGAACCACACCAATTGGATCCTGGGGCACCAGTCATGTTCCTGTCCCACCTCTTACATCATATGCAAAATACATCGCTCCATGCTGCAGCGCGCTATGAATTTCGTGACAAGCAGACGCACACACACAGACATACTTAGCAAATTATATATAGTAGAATGCCCCATTCAGCAGCGGCTTTCTCAACGACTTCAAGCAAAATTGGTTTATATTAAGTGTTTTAAATGAATTGACCGATATTCGACATCCAACAACCGCCTTCACCACCTTTGATGCTCTCGCCATCCACACACAAGCTCTCTGAACAATCTCTGCAAACCGTATCTCTCGTAGATGCGAACTAAATCGATAGTCCATATCATGTGCTGATCCGGCTACTTTCTACCCGAATTCGAGCTAAAAGAAGAAAATCGTGCGGATCCGCTTGTTAAGCATGTTCTACTCAAGGCTTTTGAAAAGTTGGGCAGTATCTAATAGATCAAAGCTGGCAGCACCCTTGAAAGGACAGAGAATGCCTTTCTACTAGCACTCAAAATCAAGTTTTTCGAAAATTTGGGCTGAAATATTGCATTGAAACGTGAACTGTCGGAAACGGCAAAAGCTTTTCTTACAATCTCGTGATATTAGATTTTCAAAAAGTTCTGCCGTTTTCTGGAACTCCACACTTAGATGCTTCATTTTTTTTTGAAATCCAGGAAAACTGCTATCGGTATGGAGGTCTTCTTCTTCTTCTCCCTAGCGTCCATCCCGCGCAGTGGCAGGGTCCGCTGCCTTTGTCAGTCTTCGCCACTCCGCTCTATCGAGGGCATTCTCTGCTAAGGCCATTACCTCACTTAGGTCCTTCTTGATCACGTCTCTCTATCGCTTCGTTGAGGTTTCCAGCGGTCGCTTGCCTTCCACCTCGAAGTCCATCGCTGTTCTTATCTGATGATCCTAAGGCCTCCTTAGCACGAGCCCATTCCGACGCAGACGTCGCTCTCGCACCTTCAGTTGGACAGGGGCAGTCTACGTGACCGCTCTGGCACCTTCATTTCTGATCCTGTCCAGTCGCGTTCACCGCAGGCCCACCTCAGCATCCTCACTTCGGCGGAGTGAATCTGCCTTCCGTGATTCATGTTCAGGGGTCAACACTCGCTCTCGTATAGCATCGCAGGCCTCACAACTGTTCGGTAACTTTCTCCTTGAGCGTTTTGGAGCACCTTCGATCGCATAGGATTCCACTAGACTCCCTCCATTTCATCCATGCTGCTTTGATCCGTGCCTTCACTGACTGGTCCACACTACTGTCAGGGGCTAGATCGCTTCCGAGGTATCGGAGGAACTCCATCCTTCCGAAGGTCTCGCCATGGCTGTCCACGATCGCCTCCAAACCCTTTTGAGAGGTCAGAAACTTGGTCTTCTTGACATTCAATCGGAGCCTACCTTCTGCCAGGACTTCCTGTCACTTCTGCACCTTGGCTTGAAGATCTTCTCTGCTACCCGCTATCAGAGCGATGCCTTCGGCGTAGAGGATGGTTCTCAGGGAACATTCTGAAGAGCTTCTCCCGCTCTATCCAACGCTTAGATCAGCTTTGTTTTGAAACATTTTCTTAGAATTTTACAAAAGTTTGTCTACGGTATGCTCGATGAGCGAATTGGCATGATTTTCTTTTTCTGCTTTGAATAGACTTAAAAACAGCGAAAGCAGGCCAAGATATTAATGTTGCATTTGCCTTTGATTCACAATAAGCTACATAGCAGTAGTTCAACAAGTCTATTGTGTTATTGTGAGCCATGGATATGATGAGAATGGCGACTGGATATCGGACGTTGCCACCGACTAGCCAAGAGTTCTGATTGGAGCATTCGTGCGCAGGACCATTTAAAGAGGCTCTGCCTTACCTAGACCTATATGGCTTGTGAAACAAAGTCATAAAGTAGCTAGAAACTCTAAAAATTTGATAGGGGAGTCCCGCGATAAATCACCACTTTGAACAATCGTCCATAAAGTTTTAGCTTGCTTTATGTGATGATAGCGATTCATCATTTGTTGATTTGCGACACACAACAAAGAAGGGATTCCTCTCCACAACCAACGAAGCTTTGCTGAATGGATCGACAAGATCATGCGCTACAAACTGTGCAACTCTCTAACTGTGCTAAGGAGGGTTATGGCAGCTTTCACAAAGCAAGCGGTTGTCCTGGCCCTTCAGAACCAGGTGGAACTGCTACATTGGGAAGCACTCTCGACAATATGTCAAGATTCTCTGAAACTCTAGCTTATTGCCTAATATCTTTCATTATAAAAGGATCGACTCATTACTGACATGAGGCTTGGACGCACATCGTCCATCCAACCGTGCACAAGATTAACCATGTGAGCTACGGCAGTACTGCGATCATCATGCTCGCTGGACCGTTTGCCTACTATATGCCACTTCTCCGAGGAACTAGATAGCTCCCTTAAGAAGAAATGCTTCAAAACCTAACATGGTGCTGGAACGACCTCCCTCAATTCATCGCCTCCAGAGCTCCAGCATTCTGAACAAACGTACCCTAAGGCGGACTCTAATCGCGAAAGGTTCACGCACTGAATGGTTTTTACTTCAACTTCAAGGGTTCGCTATTAGCCGAGATACAAGAATTTGAGATTCGGAGCCAAAAGAAGGCAGATCTTTTTGAAACACCTAATACTTCAAAGTAGGGCACAGGATCGCACATGGCTCATCGAAACTCATACCAGAGAGGAAATTATCAAAGCTATATTGTACGCTTGGTACATTCTCAGTCGATCTCAGCTGAGCAAGAGGAAGAAAGCAGTATGCGCAGCGCGAAAACATCAAGAGAGTAGTGAGAGAGGCCACAAATGATTGGCTCCTCGCTCTTTTTTTTGAACCAGAAGCCTTTCTTTCTGCTTTTCTAATTATTCAAAATGAAAAACCCAACGATAATGTAACAGAACTAGCATCCAGCACGCTTCTGTTATCATTGTGCCACCTGAAACTGGACCCTCCATAAAGGCCTGACCACTGTAATTGAGGCCTTGAGCCCCGCACTCTTCGCCACGAAAGCTCCACTCTCGGTCTCGTAGGGGACTAGCCTTCCTTGACAAGAAAAGGCTAGTCGATTACGGGATTGAAACGTTTCCCTTCTCCAACATCCAATTTATTGTACCACACACTTTTCACGCAATCAATCGCTTACCATCCCTACTCAATATTTCGTTAATATTTTGCCGTAATGGTTGACCATTGGAGGCAAGATTAGGGCTCAGACCCACTTAATAAGTCCTCAGAGTAACTATAAGTGCGTGGAAGTGCAGAAGGCGTGCCACGTTCATGCATCAAGAAGGGTCCCCAATATTCTAGCAGACAAGGACTTTGGACGCTCCACCAGTTGAGACACGCTCCGCCCACCGTTCGATATGTTGTCTTCGTCGCAATGATGATCTGCTATGCTCCCTCTACTTGTACTTTTCTACCATTCTCCGCGCTCACGTTATCCCTCATCCCTCTGCCGGTCTTTTGAAGTTCTCGAAGCATAGAGCTAGAGCTCGTATTTCATGTGTATTTCATGATTTTTTCCCTTTTTTTCTCCGGTGTTCCACATTCCACTCCCACTTTCACATATGAGTGAAATTACTTCATCGATTCATCCTGAATCTTGCCTTTAAATGAGGAAAGAATTCGGTTTTTATGAGATCTGCGCTTGGCCCATTGTTTCCTACCACTACGTTCCTTTCACAGAAAAACTATTGAGACTCTGTAATTGTTTATTGCAATGTCAATAACGAACAAAATGTTGGCACAATGTAAAACTGAACGCTAAAGTAGCGAAATCATGAGGATTGCTTGTTTCACTCCACTTGGTTTGTATTTACTTCCATAGTTTGCCTGATTTGAAGGATTCGCTAATTTTTTGCCCAGCCTCTTTCAAATTACTCGCGAGTTCCTTGAGTTTTTCTGGTCCCAAATACTGATCAATTTCCTCTGGAAGCTGAAAAAAATAACTATTAAAATGACATCTCCGATGTGTAAGTGAACATCATTGTAGTCCCATAACTATGCAGTCCATAGTTGGAAGGCTGTGGGTCCCGGAATGGATGAGAATCGTGGGTGTGTTTATGTGCCCGCTCAAAGCGAAGCGGTTGGTAAGAGATCGTTGGAAGGCGCTGCGACTACACCCCAATCTCGTCCCAAGCATGCTAGAAGGTGCCCGCTTACTAGCGAGAGCATGCACGAAGTAACTAGTAACTAACTATTAGGTATCGGATATCTTAATGTCGTTTTTTCACCAAGAGTATCGGATCACCAATATTTTTACTCAGAGTCCAGAGAACGAAACAACATATATATCGAATGACTTATCTACATTTTCTCATTTAACAGAGTGAGTGGGAAGCTCGTCCGATTCGAGCTCGGAATTTTTAAGACAAAAAAGAAGGGCAAGTCAGTTTTGAGATCATCTGACAAATCATCCCTCTCACTTGTTGAAAAGAAAGACTGGACAAAGGAAGTATACGTTTAGTTAGAGTAAGGTTTGTATTGTATGATGGAAAAATTAGAACTTCTCAGCCCAACTGGACAAATTTTTACGGAGTCTTTTTTGCAGCACGAGGTCAAAAACGCACCCTTTTTGTGCACAAAAAAGTACCAGGTGAGCACATTTATCAGAATATCTTGCGGAATCAAATTCGTGGGAATGTTTGCGCATCACCTATCCATCACAGTGAAAGTATCCTACCATTTCAGCACAAGCCTAGTGCAGCCCTCTTTCGACTGGCTTAGCTAGGGCCTCCTTTTTGACGACAATTGCACGCATCCTTCCAAAAATTCCACTGTCTTCTAAGGAAGCTGTGAAACCCCAACGAGCATTCCGAACGGTGGTAGTCCCTCCAACAAAAGTAACGATGGTTTGGTTGGTGGAGTTTGCAGCTCACAGCCCGACTGAGAGAGCATTTGCTACACACATGCGAATTTGCACAATGGGCACGGGAGATTTCAAACAAAGTATAAAAGTTAGGAGAAAGTTAGATTGAGAACCAACAATAGGAAACAATAAGTAACTTATAACGCAATACTAATACTTATACATATAAATAATACATACTAAGCAAAAAAGATTTTCTGAGATATTGATTTGGCATGGTAATCGGCTCCAAAACTTCCTGAACTGGAAAAACGACATTAAGATATCCGGTACCTAATAGTAAGTAACTTCCGTCTCCCTGTCTTCAAAGCCAAAGGGCACTAAGACATTTATCGAAAGACCCTCCCCCTCAGGAGCTAGCCTGTTGTGTCTGCTTAACCTTAATACACTCTTGTGTCTGAATTGTTCCTCGTCTTGCCCTACGTTGTTTCTTGAGCCGTGTTAGAGTGTTCGAATAGAGCGACTCGCTAGCGTCCGCGGTTGCGTCGCGCACAACGAACGAGCCATTTGCTGTACGCGATGTGACCGTGGATGCTAGCAAATCGCTAGTAGCGAATGCGCGATTTGCAAAGTTTGACATCGGTCTTCTGCTTAACAATAGTCTCTGTCTGCCTCGTAGACTCCTTGACCGCCAAGAAAACAAAGTCTTTCTTTTGAGTATAAAGAAGTTAGCCTTCTTCGCCATTGATAGCCCACTTCGTACTCCCTCTTTCTCTTCGAGCGAAATTAGCGAACCGATTTGACCGTGTTTTGAGCCTTTAAAAATGGCCCCTCAAGGATCTTTTTCGAGTAAGGCTTAGCGTGGAACGAGATGGCTTATTCTTATGATAGCTCAATAGATTATCGCTGAATATTATATGAACTCACATCTTTGTTGAAAACCTCTTTAAAGGTGTTTCGTAGCGGGTTCCACCCCTCCACCACGGTGCTCGACAGGGCAACGATAACAAGGAAAGCGACGAACCAGAAACGCATCGCTGAAAAAGGCTAATGTAAAGTGAGAGAAGCTGAAAATGTGATTTTTAGCAGTATCCTTGGACAAATTTCTTCTATAACCAGCCAAGCGGAGCTTGAAGCAACAACCCGGATAAGGTCGAAAAATATGTGGGTACGATAGAGTAGCCAGTGAAGTCACAGTTGTGCCGTTGTCGCTGCTGGAAAGTGCGTACCAATGGCGCTAAGGCCTCATAAAGTGGGCGAATGACGGCCAATACTAGCTAACGGACGAGATACCTCGTGCACACCGCGTGTATGTCGTAAGATGCTGCCCTTTGAACCAGCATTGGCATCGGGACCCATGAATAATTGCCACCCTCAATGTCTTTGCCGGAAAACTCCTGCTGATCGGCCAATAACTGGATTTCCGTAATTAAGGTCTACTATGAGGTGGTGTAGGGGCGGCGCCAAATTGCGGATTCCTTCCAGATTACCAATCTTGGCTCTCCTTCCGGCTTCTTTCATACATCGTTACCAAAGCGTGAATACCAAAGTGATCCTTTCCATTGGGACATCATGATTTTCAAAACAGATTTAAAAAAGTCTGTTTGTTCCTATTTTCAAATCTGTTCACACATATCCACACAGCTCCTCAGGGTTCCGCTGGTGTAAATTTGGAAATAAAAGTCATTATTCATTTTACAGATATCGATGGCAATGAGCTTAACTAATACTTTTGGGACACACTGTATGATGATTCCCTTCAGAGAGGTTGTGTCGACTTGCCAAGCGCAATGGTACGTAGATTTGGTATGGGAGGTGTTTTGTTGTTAAAAAAACCATTACTATTAGAAAGAACATGTTGAAAACGATGTGAACGTAGCAACTGGTTGTTAAAGTTATTCGTCGGCTTTTATGTGATACAAGTTGAATATTTAATGACCCTTTTATGTCATGGACTTTTTGTGTGAACATAAAACCATACACATTCCCTTGGATATGTCACATTTTGTATTGTATGCTAATTTGTGGCCGCCAAGCGATAAGCTGTTGAAGAGGCACTAAAAATGAAGCTTACGAAATCTTACAGAATATTTCAAGACCTGTCCCTCACCCACAATTGGTTCGATCGAAAATTTCTGAAGTAATTATACTGCTTCTCTACCTGAATTTTTTGAGTCTTTCTGTGATTCGTTCATTCAACACAATATGCACCTTCAGTGGGCATTAAAAAGGATGAACAGCTTTTCAAGCGGACCTCCATTGCCTCCAGACCTGTCCATATCGTGTACTGATCACGCCCGTCACCGCTCTCCAGATCAATCTCTGGTGAAGAATTGCATAGCTTTTTTCGCCCAGTTCGCATGTTCCGATAAAGGCAGGTCTCGGGATAAGACCACTAGATTATTCTACCCTTTTAAGTAGAATAGAGTATTCGCGAACGTCGCTAATGCGCTTCTAACACCACTCAAAAGAGTGGGACGAAGGTGGGGGGGGGGAGGGTTTCGCTATGCTCTCGACAGTGGCCGGTAGTTGTTTGCAGGCGTGTGCAATAGCCACAGTCATCTGATCTCTGCGTTTAAGAAGATACCAGTGCGATTCGAGGAAGAAGGCACGCTTTTCCTACTGAGCACATCCGCTGAGGGTAGTCTAATGCGCTGTTCCTCAAAGGCGCTGCACGAACCTTCTGAAAATTCTGCTCTACCACTGAAGCATCCGGAGTTTCAGTTGATGCATCAGTTACAAGTCACCAACAGGTATGGAAAAGGGATTACTTGCAAGCCCCCGGATAAAACTAGTGTGCTAAAGCGTTCAGTAATGAAGGGGAGTGGGCCAAAAGTGGAACGCGCCCGCCCGACTTTACAGAAAGTTTAGGTCCCTAGCTTTAGTTTTTAATGGTTTCCTTGGCTCCATTTTTTACTTTGACCTGGTGATAGAGCAGAATTCTGTGGGTGAATTGTGCAGCTTCGTTGAAGAGTAGCGTAAAATACATGCAACCATGGAGCGGTTGTTAGATTGAGAACGTGGCCCAGAATAGTCGTTTCCGCCTGGCAGTGTGGTCCTTGCCGCTGCGTACCTGGTAAAAACGAAGCTTTGCGCTTATCTTCTTCACCGTATACCGTTTAGAGCATTAGGCAATAGATCTTTGTGAAAAGGCGTCTTTTGCACTCCAATCAAAGTAATTTGCAAAATTCTGATTTTTCCGAATTGGTGGCAGTTTCATTGTCCCTTTCGGGAAAATACGAAGTGCAATATTAACTCGAATCATTGGACTAGTCAACCTAATCCTGCAGCCAAGTTAAAATTACGGTTTACGGGATCGATTTCATACGATGGTCAGCTTCCAATAAATGTCACATTTGCTGTTCCTTTTCCCCCTCCTCTACCTCCTCGCCCTTCCCCTAACATTTCTCTTTCCCTCCTTTCTTACCGACCTCTTCATGAGAATAGCATGGTGCCTAGCGAGACCATTAACCTAATTTCAATATTTTTATGGTCCCTTTAGAAATATTGCCGCTATTTCAAAGGAATATGTTTGGATTTTCGTTGTGTTTTATGAAGGAATCTTGAGTTTTAATCAAGGAGGCCGTCCAGGTCGGAGAGCGACTCTTTAACACGGTTTTTGTGTGCTGTAGAGGTGCGCGCATTTCGGGCACAGAAGTACAGCTTACTTTTTTCCTATGCCATGAAAGGAAATAGCAGAAATGACAATGAGATGCCCAGAAATGCCAAGTAAGGAAGATGAATATAGTCATTCTCTGCCACTTTTGACGTATTTTAAATTGCGTTGAATTTTGAAAATGGGTCTTTGACCTTCAGCACTACGCAGCACTGTATATTTGAAGGTTCTCACACGAACGAATGTATTACGAAGTTTTACTTACCAGTTTTGAGGGGGCGTGGAGCCCATTTTGGCGGATTTTGACAAAAATTCCAAAAAATGCTATGAAATGAACAAAGTGTGAACATTTTCTCGCTTCCTGAAGACCTATTTACTCCCTTCCCTTCCTCACTCAACGGGCATTGTGCGGATCTCGAGTAAGTCTACTGTTTCAAAATAGCGCTATCGCAAGATAGGAAGGCATCTTCTTGGGCTACGCCTACGTGGGGCACGAAATTAATAAGAGTTTCTAAAATCTGCCGACAATCCTAAAGTCTCACCTCCTATGGCTTATGGTTAATCTCCTAACGGAAGAGATGTTTCACGTGATTTTGAAGGCATCAACACCCCCATGCTTCGCAGTGCCTAGAACGCTGTAAAAAAAAAAGCTATGGTGGTGGGCATGGCCTTCAGCCAATTTAATAGTTTTTCGCGCTCCGTAAGAGGAGGGGGCAGGGCATAAAGTTCTCAAATGGCTAAACGTCACGGTGGACCCTGCTTCCTCCACCACGTTTCTCCTTATGCGCTAATGTTTTATCGGCGGTTTAACTGAATAGCAATTGCCTGAGAATATACGCTGACCAGGGTGAACTACGATAGAAAAATTCCTCGACCATGGCTCTCATGTGATTGCCATTCGTGAATATGGGGCGATGTGCAAGGAATTTGGGTTTGCACAGTCGAGCGATGTACAATTCCGTCTCTCAGACGAGATCGAAGCCAATGAACCGGCTTCGAAGTGATAAAAGGCTTGGTCAATCCGTGAGCGGTTGCTTTTACGAGTTTGGATCTCATTTGACCCCTTACTATTGGTAATGCACATAGTAAGTGGCTTCATCTCTCACGAGAACTTTATTAGCAGGCTGTTTTATGTGATGTTTTACCATAATTGGTAATCGGTATTCTGTCACCCGACGATCTGCGAAATGCATGATTGAACAAAGAGGCTTGAATGGGCCTCATCTGCAAATTTATTACATTGGCCATAAAGCTCGCGGACAAGCATTACAATGCTGAATATGGCTTCTTCAGGGCTTTTCTCCTTGTTTTTCTATGTACCTCTTTGATGTGCTAGACCTGCACCTGTGGAACAGTGAGAGTTGTGCGCTGTGGTTGGGAATTTTTTGAAAAAAAATCTGGCTAATCGAGACGGTGCGGAAAAATGTGTGCAAAGGTGAAGGAGATGCCATGAGACAGTCACAGGAAACAATTCGTTCCTACTCGTCAGCTAGGGTGGCCAGGGTGAGAATCAGTCGAGCATTCTTCAACGGGTCGTCGAGGATTTTCACCTCTTCAATCGCGCTCTCCACGCGCACATTCACTCTTGCCACCCGCGAGCCGTCTCCGCTCTCTGCGGGTACATTCACTCTCGACGCTACTCTCACGCAGTAGAGAGCCATGGTCGAGGAATGCCTCGACCGTTATTCACCTTTAGCGTGACTTTGATCTCTAAAACAAGTTGAAGAGCTGTGTTGAGTAGACGCTGGGGCAACGAGGAGGGCAGGTGCCAGACTTTGCGAAAGCGGTGCGATCTACACCAATCGAGGTAGGATACCGAGTGCCACTCGAGCTGTGGTGGAGGGATTCGCTTCTTGACAAATATCGCGATAAAGAGATTTTCGTAAACGGGAGGGAATGAAAAGTGTGAAAGAGTGTTCAAATAGATGACCTGACGCTCTTGCGACTGAAGCTACGCTATCAACAGCATGATAAGCAGCCTAATGTGCCTGAAAAGCCCCACCAGTTCTCAGACACGCCTTTAGACGGTGTGTGGTAGGAATACTAGATGCAACTTAATTGAAATAGCTGTGACCGCAATTGCTGGACTTTCTTCTCTAACCATAATGTGCACCAGCCATTAATGCAGCATCTGCCTATATATTGTCATTTCCACGATGCCATCGTTCAACTTCATCCGAGCGATCTCCACGTCAACGATAAACTCGTCCACTTCCAAAATTGAAGAGCGGAAGGAAAGTTCCGGTTCTTGAACATTTCGCTTGTTTTTACTCTCAGAAAATCCCCGCTCAGTACGTGGGGTGTGGAAAACGAGCAGTAAATGTAATTCTCTTCACGTCAGGTAATGACATCCCACAATGACTGTTTCGCTTTCCATTATCGCTTCCTCTTGAAAATACTTATTGCTAACGAAGTTGTACATGCGTGACTCCTCCACAAAAGAATGTGTGCTGTCATATGGCGGGGTGCCAGGCTATTACTATAGTGATAGTGTCCGTCAGGAAGCTCAGCGCAACAGTCGCAAGTGACGCCATGCATTCGAGATCCACATGGAAGGCACTGTGTATCTGAGTCCCTGCATTTGTGCGCTTCTACTGCTCCATCTCCGGCAGGGTCGACCATCGCGTTTACACTTTTTCTAAAAATTTTGCGACCCCCCCCCCCTCTTTAGTCCCGATGCGATCCAAAGAAGCTAGTCGACACACCCACTTCTTTTCTCTGAAGGCCGAGTGGAGAGGAGTGGAGGGGGGGTGGAGGTAAATTGCTGAAATGAAGCGCTAAATGCACCAAGTTTGTTTGTCCACTTTACCCTACATTAGTGAAATGTTAGCGAAGATTTAACGAGAATCCCGTCAAATGCAACAAATACAACCCTTTTACGACCCCCGTTCATACTTTTCTCGGAAGTAACCTTACCCAATACCAAAATGCGACCCTTTCCGGTGAAGCACATGTGCAACCAAATAGTTTGAATAGCGTGAACGGACGGCTGGCACTGTTTCCCGGTTGACCAGCCATCGAAATCGGACAATGACGTATTACTGGCAGCTTCAAATGATAAGGGTTCGTTAATCAAAAGGATCTGTCTTCTCCGCGGAACCACTTATTGTGTTGAAGCAAAGGTGATGACTCACCTTGACAGAAAAGTTCACTTTAGCCCTCTAATGAAAAATTCTCCAAATCATTCGGTGCCAGGGACATTCTGGCCAACCTATTGTACCTATTATATTTTTTGCCTTGTTGGTAGATCGGCACAATCATCACATTTGACTAGCGTATCCTGTACTCTCCGCTATAAAAACTCAAACCATATGAAGTTATAAGGATCCATAAGTG
The DNA here is from genome assembly GCA_002352805.1 of Teladorsagia circumcincta. Classification (NCBI taxonomy): domain Eukaryota; kingdom Metazoa; phylum Nematoda; class Chromadorea; order Rhabditida; family Trichostrongylidae; genus Teladorsagia; species Teladorsagia circumcincta. The sequence goes on along the minus strand of KZ345071.1, from coordinate 93,961 downwards.
GCGGTTAGACGCACCATTGTGAGAGCCAGCTTCGAACAAACCAGTCTCTTTCACTGAACTTCTTGACTTTGACCGAACCGCAACACTCACTCGATCCTTTGAAACACGTCCAACCGGATTTAGCGGCATGCTTACTGCGTCATTGCAGACTTGACACGCTTGGCCAAGCGATAAGCTTGGGCTTTCGATTCGCGTCCGACAAACTGGAACAAACCGGGATGATTTCCTACGGTCTTCGTATATATCGTCGGGAATCGCCTTAGGACACATTCCCCGATTCCAGACAGCGGGCATTGAGATCCAAGAATGAAACTGTCTACGCTAGCTGGCTTGCCTGGAGGCAGCAAATAAAAAACACTGATGGAGACATGTCAGGTAAGAGCCTCAATCAACCGGTCCATTATGAGCATTGTACGAGGGTGAAACTGGAAAATACCGAGTAGTGGGAGTAGAGATCAGACGACGGGGGGGGGAGGGGGGAGAGAGAGAGCAGAGAGACGCAGAGTGCTCGTATTGACAATTCTGAGAAGGAGCTATAGATAGGGCGGCAACAAGCCTTAGCGCCCTTCTTCAAACCTTTGCGCTTCTCGTCTAGTCTACCTTACTCACTGAAAATGATCTCCTACTCAGCTGATCTTGGAATGAACGTTTAAATGACACTTGGTACCACCATCTTGCTTGCAATTAGTACATGACGTTATGCGCTAAGGAGCAACTAAAGTCTATGGTGTCTTTTTATCAATGAGCACTTCCTTCAGAAGGAAAGGTGGGCTACTTGATAGTCGAGAGGTGTTAAAGGCAGCGGTTGCGAAAGCTTCTACAGAGTTTCACAATGGAGGTGTGGTCCCAATAAGACGCCAAAAAAGCAGAAAAAACGTGAAGGAAACGCTAAAAAGGAAATTATCACAAGAATGCTGCGTTATGGGCAAAACTTTCGCCCCAGCCGGGATTCGTACCCGGGTCTCTTGCTTTCCGGGCAATTGTGCTACCAGTTACACAGTTCAGTGTAACTGGTAGCACAATTGCCCGGAAGTTACACAGTTCAGTGTAACTGGTGGCACAATTGCCCGGAAAGC
>KZ345071.1:82157-92785 GCA_002352805.1 Teladorsagia circumcincta | reverse complement strand
TTTCCGGGCAATTGTGCTACCAGTTACACTGAACTGTGTAACTGGTAGCACAATTGCCCGGAAAGCAAGAGACCCGGGTACGAATCCCGGCTGGGGCGAAAGTTTTGCCCATACTCAGCATTCTTGTGATAACTTTCGCAACGCGAATTGCGGCGTAAAACAGCAGTTATCCGACAAAAACAAGCTAAAAAGGAACTCCTTTTTGGCTGTTGTTCCCTCTCAAGAACGGGCGGCGGTTAAGATGGCGGATGTGTGGACGACTTTACCGGAACGCGTTTGGTGGCACCACGCTAATCCACTTCCAGTCGTGTTACTCCAGTTGTGCCGCTGCTGGCAACACAATTCGTCCAAATCACCAACTAAACTAGAGGGGGATCGTTTTTGGAGTGGAGGGTTTCGAAAACCTGCTCAGCAACCACCGCAACTTTCGTCTTGAATTACCTCGCTTGCTTGGCAGCTAATTGACTGCGTTATGTGGTACATATACTTCCCCTATGGGCTCCCTCTTCATCGTGATCGCTTTTCTCAAACTTGGTAACCGTTTTGCCATTGTGCTGCTTTTACGCCTTATGATACAGCAGCCGAAAAAGCTGGGCTAAGGCTGGGTAGCAGCAGAGCATACCACTACCAGACAAAATGTTTGCGGATAGAATCCGGGCTCGATTTTCACCCAGTTTCTATTCCCATCTGCAGATTGGTAGTTTACTCGTGTAGATACTAAAAACTCTTACTCCTGCTTTTCCTGGCTCCCGTAAGTCACAATATGCACTCGGGTGAATGATTCGGCGAGTACGAATGGAGATTGAATTCACATCACATCCAAAAACGATTAAGAACTACGCCGAGCGCTTTTTTCTTCAATCCTCTATACTGGTCTTGAAGAAGTTCTGCTTCAACATTTGTATGGATGAGTAGTTCTTACTTGTGGCCTGTGACCAGCCGGATCTAAAAGGTCCAATTGAACTGCCATAACCCCATTGGGAATCGTCTAGCTAGAATTGAAATGACGACTGCAAGCATTACGGGATCTCTGCTTTACATGATTCTGTACCTGTCCCTTGAACTAAAGGTTCATGATATCATCAGGAAAAATTGTAAAAATCTGGGTTTTCAAATATTCCATACTATTTTATTATTTAGAACCACGACAAGTTTAACATACATAGGTTTTTGGCGCTATCGCAAGATAAGAAGAATTAATTACTGACAAAAGAAACCTTGTCAAATAGTTGAATGTCTATCAAATCTTTTACACGAGTAGCAAAGTAAAACATGTTAAAAATCGTAAAGTGTGCTTAATTTTTTATTTTAAACATTTTCTTCGGTTTTTTTTAAATATGATGATGTCAGCTGAGTAAAATGATCTTCGAGCTAGTCTAAGAAAAGGAGGTGCACTCACTCTGAAGCTCATTCTCCCCCTCCCGCAAGCCCTCACCTTCCACTCTCACGATTGTTTCTGGCACCATCCACCACAAAACTCGCGAAAAATAAAAAAACAAAGAATTGGGTTGAAGGCATGCCCCAGGGAAAAAGGAAAAGAATCCTTACAGAAAGCTCAGGTTGAGCGCTCTCCCACCTTCCTAATCAGCTGTTCTAAGGGAATTAGAGATTATGCGCGGAGAGGAGAGTACTAGGCGAGAGAGCGCAACAGATGAGAGGGTGCCAGACAACAGCCTTATGAAAGGAAAAAATGTGCAGCTCCACAGCGTACTTTGCAAGGCCCTAGTGCTCTTGTTAGGTGATTTTCGTCCACGGGAATGCCACATTTGTGGCTGTTCCCTAGAGATCTACCCTATAAACAGAAAGGAATTTTCCACGCGACATCTGTCTGGGGTGTGCCTTCAAAAATGAGATGGCTACTACCTTGCACTTTTAAATAACTCTCTGAGCGAAATTTTATCAAAAAAAATTTACAAATTAGTGCACCGTGATGCCTCGTGTAGCACCGGTTTTGTACAATAAGGTTACGTGCAGAGCACTGCCCATTGACCAATCCTGATTATGGAAATTAGGAAATTATATTTATGGGGTAGTAAATCCCTTATGATTCTTAGCCGTCATGTCACTCATTCATTCGACTATCCATCGAAATTTGGAAAAAAAAAAGCTCGTGGCGAATTCGCTATTCTGGGATATTCCGGTCAACCTTTTGACAGCTGATTCAGAAAGTCATCCTTGTCGCGACAGCCGATAAATGCTACTATTCCATCAAACTGTCCCCAGACCTGTCAGGGGTTATTTTTCCCCCCTAAGATTCCCAATTTCTCTCCTGGAAGGTCTGTGTCGTAGAGATATCCAGAAAAACCTGTCCCAATTTGGCTTAATGTTGTTCATTTTTGAAAGTAGTGCCATTCCAGCTAAACGGTGTGCCCATACTCTTCCCTACTCCTTAAATGGCTATTCTAAATGAGCTGCGAGTGGCGGGGACTAGTTTCTCTAAGTACAAGTACTAGTTTAGAAGACGTCCCGAAAATGAGCGGGGTTTTTTTGTCTGAGCTTGCGAACGACCACCGCAGGCGGGACAAAAGTGCGTGGATGGGGCCGAGGGGCGACACAGGCTACGCGCTTCGGAACGGGTTTCTCCTGTGGGGCGGTGTGTGGTCATCTCTCGGAATCCAAGCGGCGCTCATCCCTCCGTTCGACCAGCTATGGTGCGCCGTGCGGTGGTCGTCTTCGCTGTCGTTATACTTTCTGCATATGTTACCGCTCAGCCGGCTCCTACCTTCCAATCGACGATATTCGACATACCGTCTGAGCTCCCCTCGGAGGACTATGCAGTGCTTTCACAAATTGAAGATGTTACCCCCTCAAAGGTACACCACCCATTGAAGACGAAGAAGATCAACAAGGCTGCGTTGAATTTGCCTCAAGTGCAGCCCACGGTAGCACCTGCTGTTCAGCCTCCTCCTGCTCAGCCACTACCGTCACCTCCCCTTTTGGCCACACCGGCTCCATTTACTCTTCCAACTCATCCAACGTTCCCTCCATTCACGCTGCCAACTCATGCTCCATTTACCCTACCACCTCACCCCACCATCGCCCCATTCACTCTGCCGGGTGCTCCAACCCCACCACCACCACCATTCATTCTGCCAACACACCCTACTATGGCACCGTTCACTTTCCCTACCCATCCCACATTTGCGCCATTCACTTTCCCAACACATCCAACGTTTGCACCATACAGTGCAGTTACACTTCCATTTGGCTCTGTATCTCCTTCTATATCTCAGCCTCCTCAACCAGGGCAGGGCTCTCAAACAGACCAGCATCAACACCTGCAGCAGTTTGGAACACAACAACCGCAAGCTCCCTCGAGCCCCTCGGTGCTTCCGCCACCACAGCAGCAGCAGATCACCTTCCCACAGCAACAGACCGCTCAGGCTCAAGTCGAACAACCTCATCACCCTCTCTTCCCACCACATCACCATCTTTTGCAGCCGGCTGGCGGCCAACCACAACAACAGCAACAGCAGTACGGCCAAGGACAGCAGTTCGTGCAGCCAGGAGCCCAGACCCAACAACAACAGTTTGGACAACCGCAGCAATTCCAGCAAGCGCAGCAATTTGGCCCTGGTCAGCCACAGCCGCAAGAGCAGCACCAACAGCAGCAGTACGGAGGACAATACGTTCCACAACAGCAGGTTGCACCAGCACAATATCCACACACTTTCCCCCAGCAACAGTTTGGCCAGCAGGGACAGGAACAGGGACAGAACCAAAACCAGCAGCAGGGCCAGCAAATCCAGCAGCAACAGTTCCCTCAGCATCAACTCCCTCAACATCAGCTATTCTTGGAGCCACAGCAGGGCCCTCAACAACAACAACAACAACAGCTCCCTCAAGGTCAACAACCACAACATCCATTCCATCAACAGCAGCTCCTGCAGCAACATCAACAATTCCCTCAGCAACAACAGCAAGGATTCCAGCAACAACAGCAATTCTCACAGCAACAGCAGCAGCATCAGCAACAACAACAACAACAACAAGGTCTGCCACAACCACAGTTCCAGCAACAACGTGTGGATGTCCCACAGCAGCCCTTCCAGCAGTCGATCGATGACCGAGGCCAACAGTACACGAAGTCCTCAGCCACTACTGCTCAACAGCAAGGAGTACCACAGAGACGATTTGAAAAGGTACACGGGTCAAAATGTTTATTTTTCTTTTGTTTCATTTTCCTTGAGTTTCAGTATTTACTCAGTTCTGTTTCTGGTCAGCCACAGTAGTATACGAAAATTGATCGATAAGGTCAATCGATAGCTGCTGTTATATTTCTTCTTAACTCACACGAGGTTGGTAGCTGACCAGTATTAGGCCGAAGTTTCGGCGAGAAGCGCTTTCTCCAGAGCTTGAAAAGGTCGAAGCAATTTATGACTACCCGACCAAAGGTCTTAGCAACCCTACTGAAGTTTGAGATAAAAGAATTCATCACGTAATTCAAGGTGGGCCTTAATACAGTCCCTGTTATCGGGGATCGGAGAACCGTTTCGGTACAGTCACAGAAAAACAGGCCTCGCCTGGAAACTTCGTAAAGCGCTGTACACTGGTGTGCAAAACTTAAGGACCAGCGCAACTTTTCCATGATGTGTTACTGCCGAGTAAGACAACCCGATGGAACCTAATCGCGCATGGAAGGAACTACCGTAGTACAGTACAAAGTGCAAATGAAAGAAACCGTTGTAGGGGCCACAGAGATTCATTAGGTTACGATACTTCATCCATCTGGTCCCTAAGTTTTGCACACCAGTGTAGGATCCGATCAAATTTCTATCCATTCTTTGTAAACCATCAGTACGATGGATCCTAAGACTGCTAAGAAGGTCAAATTCGTGGCGACAGGGTAACCCTACTATCGGTAATTCCAAACATTCAATGCCTTCTGGGAAGGAAATGCTGCTTCAAGAGCTAAAACAGGTCCGAGTATGTACTGGGGCCATAAGGGATGCTTCCACACTTTCGGGGAAATGCCGGCTCTCCGGAAGATCTTTCTGATTGAATGCAGTCGGGACGATATCTCTGAGATTTACAAGCAACCGGGAGATACTCTCGAGAACTGGTGGATGTGGCGTCTCCCCCGAGAGCATTTCTGGAGAGCTTACCTTACTAGGATAGAATCCCTCTGTTCGGAGAAGCATACCTTTCGAACCCTTGTAGAGAAGAGAAGTCGAACATATGATAATAGACTTCCCTCAATCGGAAATCGAAAATTAGAACAATCCAAAAAAAGAAATCGTCCTGAACAGGCCCGGGGGCCCGGGACTCGATAATGGTTTTTTGGGATTTGCAAGACACTACTTTCCCTAGACATTACGTTGAAGCTCAAATGCTGTGAGCCCTTTTGAAAGTGATGCCACTGTCGAAGGTGTTCCCTTTGAGATGATGATTTTGGCCTAATTCGGCTAAACTAATGTTGTTCCATCACAAAGGACCGCCGCCGTCGCCAGCCCGTACATAATCATGCACTTTCATCTACGCTCATGTTTGGGAAGACAAAAGTCAAAGGACAAACTCGATTTAATCGCTGCAGTCCTACACTTTCTTTTCGACACTGTCTTGAATATATAATTACATGAAAGAAATTTGATGGACTGAAAGTTATTTGTGAGAAAATTTGAGCGGATCAGTTTTTTACCAAGGGGTTTCACTCTTTCGGTGCACACCGAAGCTGTTGTGCTTCCCTGGAAATCAAGGGGTTCGTTTGTTAAAATATCGTTCTGTACTGGCTTCTTAGTTCGAAAGTGAGCAATTTTGATCACAAAGGCTCACATGGTGCGCGAGTTCCACCTCCTGTGTCACGCTCCCTTAGGTAAGCGCTAGTGAAGCTTCCATTGTAGCTACTGTAAACACCAAAATTGTAAATTGCTCACAATATGGACGCTCATGTGGGGGGGGGGGGGGACACCAAGTGAGTGAGCCACTTACAGTGCTTGAGACAAATTTAGGGAGAGGACAGGATTTCCGAAGGAGGACGTGAGCAATTTTTGCTCACCCTGGCGTTTTCCCTCCCTCCTGGTCTTAGTTCTAGTGCCACCCACTACCGCTTTCCAGTGCCTTTTAGTAGATGTCCCCCTGAGGTCATGAGCCCTCGATTTGGTTTCGATTGCGGAAAAAAGTGCTCGGACATTTCAATTTCATTTCATTCATAATTTCGATATGCACGGGTCCCTTTCCTTCATTGGTGGAAAAAGCGCCTCGATTTAGGGCATAATTTTTGTGACTTTCTTCATTATTTCAGATCAACTAATACCCACTGGTTCAATTTTAAATGTCCTAAGTCTTTAAAAAACATTTCATTAAATTTTATAAACCTATGACTGGCACCACAAATTTCTGAGCACATCTTACCTAGTTATTATTTTAGCAGGCACCTTTTAAGCACCACATCTTGTAGGTTGTTGTCGCTGGAGCTCCAGTTCCTGCTGCTGTAGCTCAACCTCAACCTCTTCCTGTGGCTCAACAGCCTCAATTCTTGTCTCCATTCAATGTTCAGGTAAGAATCAGGACAACTATAACATTTTCAAATAAATGTACTGTGAAATGCTCATTGTGGCAAAAACAGTGATTTCAAAACAGAATTTTCAGGTACAGGAAGGAGCACAAATTGTTCTACCGGCACCTCCAGGAGAAGTGAGTCCTTTTCCAGCTCGCAGTAGTGTCAATTTTATTCTCCCTAGATTAAATCTGTCTAGCGCTTCTATTTTTATGCTTTAACGATTCTTGAAATATTTGACTCACCTGACAATTTTTCCGACTCTTAGTAACCTCGTATTGCTTTTGTCCATGATGATTGGTTCATCGTATGAGAATGGCAATGAGACCGCAATTTCAGGGTTGAGCCATTTGACTCTTTTTGGCACGGAAGCAAAACTGATTATCTGAGCCCGTTTTTCCTACAAATAAGCCCGAGTGTAGGTGACGTCATTCTCGTGACAGCTACTGAAATACTTCTCGTTTACCAGTCTTTTTTTGATGTCTGTTTTTGTTTACTCTCATCAGAGTAGTGGCATTTTGAATACGATTTGGCCTCTACACTTACGTGGGGGGTCAGCTCATGTAAGGAGAAGCTGGCGAGAGTGGAGCAAGCAGGATAAAACCTCGCTGTTTCCTCACCCTTTCCCCTACCTATACCCCCCCTCTCCCCTCCCCCTTAGAGCGTGCGTCTATGGATCCATTTTCGGACCTGACATTCACATTAATAGCCGTACGACTAGGGGTGGTAGCTGGTGACACACCAAAAGTTGCGAAACTTCCCGAAATTTCTCTGAAATTCGCTGGAATTCCTTTGGCATCCTGGAAACGGGACACTAATCGGGAATACGACAACATTTTGCCATGAACCTGAGCTTCGTTTCCGTCGTTCCTGGCACAACAGGCAGTGGGGGTGTAGAGTACATGGCGCAATTCGAAAAGATCTGTTCATGCCAGACGTTTCTTCTTTTATCGGTTGAGGTTTCTCTTTTACGGAATAATCGATTCATTAAGACGCCGTTTTCAGAATAGTGAGGCGATAATTGGTGGACATGTGGAGAAGGTGTCAAGTTCAACGCCGAATCGCGGTTCACTTTGGTTCAAGGACGATTTCGACATAAGTGGTCGGTTTGAAGGACTTCATATCTTGTTTACCGTATTCGAATGAGTCCTTCGTTCTTTTTCCTATTCTATCACCATTGATTTGTGGAGGCACTTAATCGCAATCGACTTCGTTTCATCCCAACTCTGACATTGTCGGCCGAGACGGGTTGTCACGATTGTGACTTCCAATCCAGGCCAACACTCGGCTACCATGGGGTTTCAACGGCGATTTCAGGTAGCAAATCGATCATTTTCCCTGGTTACGTCACAGTTTTGTGACTCTGGAGCGCTGCAGTGGTAATGACAACAGTTTACGACTTGATGACCGTATGACCCGATTTTTTTGAAACCCAGTAGAATGGAGGAAATAGCTCACTTCATTGCACTTCTCGCTGAAAAAAAAAAGTTTAGGCTAATTCTTGTCGAAGTCATGTTCAGTCGCATCGCCAGGCGATCTTTTCGAGGGGTTGTTCGTGATAAGAAAAGGTTGATGGCTCTGGTGGCTTCTCTGGGGATACGCCATGTCTCTGAATTCCTTACAGGATTGGAAAAGTACTTCATTAGCTATTACCCTTAATCTTAGGTGGACATTCTGAGATATATAGCGCTACGGCGCACTTGAAGGTTGAATTGCAAGTTTGATGAGGCGTTGTTTCTGTCCGAGCGATGAAGGCACTGGATTGAACATCTGCTTCCGAACACAGCTATAATGGAGCAAATTCGCATTTGAACGCCTCTACGACTGGACTGTGGAATTCGCGCTCAACTAGCCTTTTTGCAATTTATCTGTTTGGAACGATTCTTTGGCGAAAAGCTAGATGGCTAGCAGAACCATCCGTTGCTGTGGCAGCCGATGTGTGTGAAAGCGCCAACTTGAACCCTTTCTGTCTATGCAACTCACTGAAATGGCCAAAAATATTTTCAAACGCTCAGCCTATTTTGCACGGAAGTCTAATGTATGTCAAAATGTAGGCGATGTCAACAGAGCCGATTGTCGAGGGTGTCTCCCATTGGGGGTCAATCATAGCCTTGTCAAAAAACGGGACCAGCTAAGCAACCCTTGTTGTGACAGTGATGGTCACACGGTCCTAAGAGACCTTGTACTCCAAACCCAAACCGACCTTCCATCTCCACGAGGGTCCATCGAGCGAGATATATATAACAGCTGATATGGAAAACTCATTAATGTGAAGTTTTCTCGGAGAACTCCCACCTTTGACAAGGTTTCTCTCCCCTTATCATGCACTCATTCACTTGAAAGTGTCCCCATTTTGGACTTAAAGGCACAACCTTGGCAGAACTGGTGTGAAGGATTCCCTTCGGTATGTAGGATAGTCTCCTAGAGGACAATCATAGGCATGACATCCCTGTGCACGAAGATCATTCAACGAGAGCGCTAGGACCTTACAAAGTAGGCTACAGCAGCTGCGAGTTTTTTTCTTTATCGGACTGTTGTCTGGCGCCCTCTCCTGTTGCGCTATCTCACCTTATACTCTCCTCTGCACGCCTAGTCTCTCATTGCCTTAGCACAACTTATTACGAAGGTGAGCGAGCTCTAAACCTGAGCGTTTTCGACTGATTCTTTTCCTTCTTTCTTTACTGCCGTCCCACTTCGCACCAATACGTTCATATTCTTGTGCAAGAACCACTCCAATTTGATCCTGGGGCATGCCTTTGAACGACCTCCACCCTCTCGAAACCCATCCTACGGTCTTTTCCTGCTAGCAACCGTATCGCGTCTTGCAATTTATCAAAAGACAGATCGGGTTTGAGTGTAAGTGAGCTAGTAATGAAAGCATCTAGACCTCACCATTTCTTCAAGTGATTCGTGTTGATCAATTTCGGCGACCGGATAGAAATCATTGATTCTCAAAAAGCCGTTCCTACACTTGAAAAGCCCATGATTTCGCCTTACGATCCGTAGGCCAAGTTCTTGTCATTCGTACACCAGATTGCGGAGCAAAATAGTTGAAACCTTTCATTTCCGCAGCCGATTTCCATATGGTTCCTGTCCGATAGCGATCATGTCGGCATCGCGTAGCGCCTTCGCAAATCACCGGTTGTTCCCATACGAATGTTCCGAAATCGTACGGATTTAAATATCAGGGCTGTGTGACCGACGTGTCCTCTTTGGATGTGACCGGTGCGTGACGCGTGGCCTCCTTTGCTAGGGCTATTGTTGTGGATTACAAGGAATAAGGGACGATTTCAACGTTCTCATCTATTTCAGCATGCCAGAAAAACCTCAGCTCAATCGCCGACAAGTTCAGTGCAAAGTTCCCGCTCTACTTGCAGAAAACTGGCAAGGTACGCCATTTTGCGCATATTTCTTGCATTGTATACGATATCACATAGCATAATCTCCCAGTGAAGACTATCGGAGATCGAGAATAGCCCAACCATCGAGCGAAAGCAAAACAGGATAGCGCTAGGGATCCCGGACTGCTATCACGTCATATGACGGGTTCTGTCATGCGCCCAACCGCTATGCGCATGACAGAACCCAATAACTTAGTGATAAGCTGCTAAGACCAAGAAAAGAAACACATAGAAGTCCCTAGAGAGAGAAAAGGCTCTTCTACGGTTTTTGAGCGCGGAAACGACTCCAAAGGTACCAGTACTATAGATCCAAGTACTATACTTTACTTTGATTGTCAAAACAAATTTATGATTTTTAAGAAAAAACCAATAGTTGCAGCTCACCCTGGCCTAACACAAGGTTGAATGCTAACTGGATGGGGTGATGTTGCCAAGGGAGCTCCTTTCTCCTTTTTCTCGACAGTATTATTTGAACAGCACATCCCTCAGTAACCTAAATGTGGTGACTGCGCTCGAAATTTGTTGATTGTGCTGAATTAGGATGTTTTCTATAACTCCTATTGCTTTTTTTACCCGCCTACGTCTTTTTCGCACCTCTTGCTTCGACTTTCAAGTGGTATTACATCCAATTTGATTGCCGCAACCTCACAAACTAGACTTTTTCAAAGCCGACATGTGACTTTAAGTCCTGAAGATAGGAGGACTGTGAAGGATTATCAAAGCAAGCAGGA
>KZ345071.1:53047-68639 GCA_002352805.1 Teladorsagia circumcincta | reverse complement strand
GGCTGTTGGTCTCCGCCGCCACGCCGCGCGACGGCCTGCTGTCGGGTACCCGCGTATGAGGGATTCTCCTCTCAAGGAGCTGATGGTGGGTGGGTCGTGTCGAAGCAATCTCAAGAATGAAGCGGGTTTGGAAGACTTTTGGAATGAACAACACAAGGTGCATTAAAAACTGGAACACGTGTCGTTTCCACGTGTCAACCATCCCTGACCGCTTTCCCTCTCCCCCACCCCCTACTCGAGGGCTGTACTGTTTTGAAGGGTGAAGTGAGCGAGTTGTTGTCTAAAACCAAATACTATAGAAACAGCTGTGTTTTGAGGGTGGAGGCGGGAAGGCGTATGGGGGTACCTGACAGGAGGCTCGTCGCACGGCGAGATGGCAGAAAAGCAGGTGGGTCAGCCGACGAGTGCAGCGCGTACTTTGATTATGAGGCGTACAGTTCACTCTATTTAACCTGACGCTAAATCGATACATTGCGTGCTGCGCCTTGCCACTGATTGTTTGTCTCCGCCGCAACGCCGCGCGACGGCCTGCTGTCGGGTACCCGCGTATGAGGGATTCTCCTCCCAAGGAGCTGATGATGGTGGGTGGGTCGCGTCGAAGCAATCTCAAGAAAGAAGCGGGTTTGGAAGACTTTTGGAATGAACAACACAAGGTTAACCCGGCCCTCGAATAGCCCATTCCCGGTCATTCACCCTTTCGCACTACTTGTCCTACAAGAGCCCTCTACACCTGCGCGCCCATCCCACATTTGGCACCCCCTCTGCAAAAAGATAGCAGCTATGCCAAATCTAAACATTTTCAGCGTTATTGCATGATTGAGGGGTACACATGGTGCAGTAATTCGTGCTGGCTACAGTAATCCAAATTGCAAAATTTGGCAGTGGAGCTGTCGTCAACCAACGCGTGAGAGATCAGACAAAAAAGCACATGCTTTGTGTATCATAAAGGCTAAGCCTTTCCGAGGAAGCAAACAAAAAACAGATGTGAGCAATAGAGGGAAATATAGAGATGGTGCCCATGTATGACAGTGCCCAGAGTACACCACATATTGAATTACCAAGCTTTGCAGTTGACAAATGCGTGGTAAGGACAGCGGAATGATTCACGTACCGCGCAGCTTCGTTCTCTACGTAAGAATTGGATTACTGTAATTGGGATGAACTACTGCGTCGCGATGCCATCTCTTGCGGTAGTGCCAATTTTTCAGTGCACCGATTAAATTGTTATGCATTCAGGTACCCGTATTATGCTTTACGAGCATGGGACATCGAAGTGTATGGGCTGGCATGGTTGAGATACACGGCGTGGATCCCGCTCTACCCGCTTGGTCTCGCTATGGAATGTGAGGTTTCCTTTCATTTGTTTATATCGAAAACATTTTTGTTAATTTTTTGGTTCGAAGATTAGTAGAATGTACAGATTTGAAAAAGCATAAAATTTCAGGGGTCAGTTTGGTGACATCAATAAAGCACTACTACGAAACTGGCAAGTATTCTGTTCATCTACCGTACTTCGATAAGACGCTGAATTTTGGATTGGTCGTGGGAGTACTGGCGTTTGCTGTGATGCCACTGATTAGTCGGAAACTCTTAGGACATATGAAAAGACAACGGAAAAACAAAATGACCACCAAGAAAACGAACTAGATATGATGCTTACTCTAGCGTAAATGCATCGTTCACGAAAATGCAGGATTCTTTTCTCACACCTCTGCAGACGGATCCCTCGTGACTGCTGTAGATGCGAAAAATCAAATTTCAATTTCGGAATCAAACCCCGTTAAAAAGTTATAAAAGAGTTATAAAAAGGTACTGAGAAAAAGAGCCGCATTTCTAGGGCACAAAAGTGCGGCCAAACATTGCTGTAGGGAGAGCTTGCTTGGAAATGTAGAGACACGTGGCTTCTTTCTTCGACATTGTCACCTGACCGGATCAAGTCTTTCTGCTGCTGCTCTTTCTATCCATTATTTTTTTAGCGAAAAAAAAAAATTCGCCCTACACCACTGGGGCAAATGGGGACCATTTATATGATATTTTTTTTCGAGAACGATGCAGCGCGAACGATACCACTCGATAGAATCGCGTGTAACTGCCTTATTTCTCGCATTTTCCTACATCCAAGCTGCCATTGTGTCAGTATGCTCTCTGTCGTACTATATGTATAAAAAAATTCTGATAAATATTTATCCATTTGTAATTGTTCCACAATCAAAAGAGAATCCTAATTTGAGGAGCAGACCGACCGGCGTGTGAAGTACACGAATCAGAGTGAAGTGTATATGAAGTGTTGCAGTGGAATTCCGTTCACAGCTTTTGAAGGCGGGGCGGCACCATAGCGTGTCATGCTTAGAGATGGCGTGGAACCCTTCAGGACCAGAATTTTCTTCCCTTATTTATGCATGTTTTTCTGCGTTTTTTCCCTCCAGATTTCATGTTCATTCTGTAAACCATACCTGCGTAGCACTGTGAATGAAATCAAGAGCGGTATTATGCTGCAGTGTTCACCTTGGATTTCCTAGTATTTTCTAATGTTCCGAAGGCGCTCGCAAAATCGCGCTTGTTTCGCTCGACCAACCTTCCTATCGTCAGATTGCTGAGGTGAGGCAAACGTTCAGATTTGAAACGACAAAGGTAGCTAGGTATACGCCACCAAATGGCTTGCATGGACCACCAACAACACAAGCTACCTTTTCATTCTGCCATGCAGCATAAAAAGCCCCTATTCCAAACGCTGCGTCATCACGCTCTTACCAGTCTAATACTGGCTACAACGCGCGTTTTGGCCATTTTGACCGCAATCAGGATTTAGACACAATGACAGTATCCACAAGTAGTGCGGTTACGGACCAGACGCTGACACTCAGAGTCACAATGAAAATTTATTTACGAACGAAAAAAATGCACGCAACGATACAAACACAAGAGAACTCAAAAAACTGAGGGAGGAGGGAGGATGGGAGTGCAGCACTGGGGAATCTGAGTAGAGCAGTGAGGAGGGGCTGCTGGCGGAAGACGAGTGCAAGGAACGGACGGAGGTGGGCGAGGAAGACTCGTTGTATGAATGGTTCGGGCCATGTGGTCCCTCACGTTGAATTTGTTTTCCCGCGTTTCCGCGCATTCGACTTCGCTTCGTAGCACCGCTAGTATCAGCCGCGCCTCCACGCTACAGCCGGTCTACCGTGACCTGAAACATCATTATACCCGACGACTTCCTAATACGTCTCCGCCACGTGTGATCTGTTCTCGGATCATCAAATATTGAGGTGCCGGAACGCAAATTCAGCACGTTGTTGGCTTCGCATCAGCCTTTTTTCTTCTGTTTCGAGAGGACTCTTCGACACGCGACCATCCATGATCGTTGGCTTCCCTGACGGCATGGGATCGCGCCTCCCTCCTGCTGGATTGCATGACAGCTTCACCGACTTAGGCAGCGGCTATTACTCAAGCCCTTGTATATGCATACAACGTGGGTGTATAGCTCCAGCACCCGATCATCGTCCAAACATTTGTGTGGATCACTCACCTTTCCGACCCAAAGGCATGCCATGCACACTTAAACGATCCCTGCGTCAGTCGGAACGAGGTCATGCTTTAGCGACACAAAATCTGGATAACTGTCTAGATATACCAAAACATACGTTATTGCCTTCATATTCAACAAATGGCACGACTCTGGCCAGTGTACAACTGCTCAAAAAGTTGCTGCGCCCTTTAGTTGTCAATGCGACATACCCTAGCTCCGAGCATGCATACTAATATAAGCTGACAGCCATTCAGGTTCACACAGAACTCAGCCACTAACTGAGCCTCTTGCTTCCTGAGTCGCCTCAGCTTCCCCAACGCTACCATCCTTTTCATCTGGGCTTCCATCTTGTACGCCTCAATGTAGCCCGCAACAGCTATTCGAGAGTGCCGCTCCTTACTTCCCTGGGTAATGCCTCATACCGGGCCTTATCCTTCTCGACCACCTTATCTTTAGCTTTGAAAAGTGTTTTCAGCTCTCTGTCAGAACAATGTCTCGAATATTTTAGAGAATACGCTTCTCGGAACGATTAGTATTAGTACTCTCATTCACAACCAGTTAATACGGGCACCTCCGGTAGCGCGATATACTAAAGATGGGCATTCCTGCCCTCTCTCTCTATCTCTGTGTATCTACCACCTTGGGCATTATTGCTCAACCTACTAGTGTTTCACTATCGCTCATATGATTACCCAGGATTTGATCCTCAGGTCGCGCTTGGTAAGCAGCGCCACTTGCCACCACACCACTTCCGCCCAGAAAGAAAGTTACTCAGCGACAACTCACAGGCTTGTCTTATTGTCCGCGTAGTAACCGTTAATACCGCGATTCTCGTTCGGCTTTCGGGCGATTCCGTCTGAAGAATCTAAACTAACGTAGTGAGACCATAGACTGAAGTACTGGCAAAGGTTCTGGGCAAGTGACAGTAACGTGACCGTATGTGAAGTGACAATGTATGATAATGAAAACATGGTAGTTATCTCAACTCTTGACATGACAGCTATAATAGCCGTGTCGTGCAACTGAAGCAAATAGTAGTAGTCAACTTGAATTTGAAAACTCTCAAAATTTTGAAAATAAAAATCGTGCATCGATAGATATTTTGGCGGTGAGCAGTGGTTGACAAAGGTATTGTTGTGCACATGATATCTTAGGCCACTGCAAAATGTGCCGTAAGGATGAAGGCGTAGAGTAAAGTCATCGTAATTGCACACACCAGGCTAGCCGCTCAGGTTCCTGTAAAAATTCACAGTCCCCCAATTTATTTCTTTCGAGCTGACAGTCTTTTATATGCCTGACATTGATTTTGTTTCCACGCGTATGGTGTAAACTTGTGTACAGGTGTGGTTTCGTGTCTTGATTACTAATAGACAATTGTCTTTGCCTTGTAACCATGAGACACATATACTGATCTTCCACCACGAAGTCCCTCCATGTTTGTCTTACTGAGAATTCAATGCCACGCTCAAACTTCCTCGGGAGAAACTTCAGCTAGACCTCGCGTGCTCCTAGTTGCCTTCGTTCCACGAGCTAGCTGCAACGTGTTCTAGTGCATTGCAGCCATTTTAACGTAGAGCGGGTAGGTCGAAGGTGGATGAGATGTTTCTTTGTAACAATATGTACATTCTATCCACGGAGATCTTCGCCTCACACGCGAAGGTGCCTCCGTGCGGGCTTGTCTTGACCAAGTCTTGCTGAAAGGACGTTGAGAGGAGCACCTCTTGGAACGTCTCGCAAGCCTTGTTGTCCACCCCCACACATTTCAAGTCCTCTCCATGATTCGTGACTGCAGGTTTTGTGGGGCCCCGTGTTTTCTTCCAAAATGACAGATTGAAATATGAAGATAATTTCCGAGGTACGGAACATGCTCCAGAGACCATTCATGCACATTTTTCACGCGCTCACGTGGGTGTCAAAAACAGCCCTGACGTCGGCCCCATCCACCACCTGCTTCAGAGCTGTCCACAGCCACGACTTGGCGTCCCTAGCTCTATCTTCCCGCATTCCTTCAATCTGGCTACCTATAGACATTTGTATGCGTAACATTGCTATGGAGCTCCATTCATATCTACGACAGCTTGTTACCCAGACATTTCGCGAAGTGTCATCCATCATACAGGTGTGGGAACTTCCCACCTGTCCCACTAAGAAGTCACCAATTTTTGTCCTCATCTGCCGAACTGCTTCCCCCACTGCCTGGTTACGGTCAGTCGTCAACGAACTGACGCAAAAACCGCGGGCAGTCACTCTCCGTGTTAGACGCCTAACACCCTCCACCTCCATACGGCTGCTCTTATGTCTAAAAACAGAGCTCTTGCAGGTATTTCAGCCTTCCCTGACTGGTGGCGTAGCTGATCAGAGTGGTGCAAAACTATGGAGCATACTCTTTTAAAACTCATCCAAAAATTCTATGTATGAGCACCAACTTTGTCTTCAATTTGCACAGCACTACTTTGCAGATGACGGCTGAGTAACCACAGCAGTCATATGCACCGTCGGCTGCCAGACTGAGATTCCCTGTCTCCTGTGTAAATGGAAGGTTTCCGGTATGTCATATGTTGTAAATTCGTTGAGTTACCTCCCACATTCATTGACTTTCTCCAACACCTCGCCTTGACGGGCGGCAGACACTTCCCATTGGCAGGTTTCGTCAAGACGAACATTCTGTAGAAATGAGACCGGGAGAACAGGGCCAAATTCATGTGCTCTGGCTACCTCGCCATTTGCTGAAGTTACAACAACGAGTGAAGATACAGCAAGAAGTGTTTCTTTCTTCTAACCACATTTCGCAACAATTAGGTGTTTGAAGATCTAGCATGATGTGTTCCTTTCTACTAGACCACATTTCGACTTCAACTGGAAATAATTCCTTCAATGGCAATTAGAGTAAACTTAGGCAAGCAAGTGCTGCTCATGGCTAAAAGATAACAAAGAATGGAACGGCTATACTGACCACACTAGAAGCACCACCGAGCAGTGCTCCTTCGCCTCCGCCGCTTCCACCAGCTCATCAAGGCTGCTTATATAGGGTGAGACCCTCATATCCTCCTTATCCTTCTTATTCGTCTGCCGATCTCCTTCTTTCCTCGTCCGTATTCCCATCTTCTTCATTCCAATCGGTCCTACCCTTAAACCGTTCATCCCCCTACATTTCCCCGTAGTGACCGATAAGTCACTCAACTTAAGGGGTTCGGCATCGCCTACTCTCCCCGTGAAAGTCCATTTCTCCTAGTATTCAAGCTGACATCGGCTCGGTCGGCGGCCTCCTATTCTCTTCACTCACTCGTCGATCGATTTCATCCCTGTTGTCCTCCCTTAACCTACCCCATTCCCGCTGATTATGCCACACCTTCACCCGCCAGCAGAGGCTATACCAGGAGGGAGCCTCTGATCGTGACCACGACAGCCACGCCTTCTCCCACCTCGGTTCCTATAGCTGTCATCGGCAAACGAACCAGCTGCTTCGGGGCAGGTACCGCCACAACCGCCGGCGACGCGGCATTAGCAGGAATGGGTGACGTCTGAAGAGGCGACGACGTCTCTACTGGCAACGACGTCGTTTTTACCAGCATGACGGCGAGGGCGGGATCGTTGAGCTCATCATCGGTGGGATTGCCAGAAATTGCCGGGCTTGTGGAAGCCCACACGGAGCATCAGAGTCAATGGCGTCGTGACGTTTGCAACTGCAACCATCCACATAAGTGAGTCCCCACTCATACCATTCTCTCTTATACCCTCAGCTAACCGATACTCTTGTTTACCATCTGCAACTATCACTCCTGGTCACCTAACGCACCGTCGGAGCTACTGGGAGGCTCCACGCACCATTGTACTTTGCGGGAGTCTATTGCTCTTACAGCCGTTCCTCGGCATGCACAGGCCAAGTGTCCGTGTTTATTGCCCAGTTTTTAAAACGCCTTTTCTCTTCTAAAACAATCCCTAGCAAAATGGACTACATTACCACAAGCATAACAGGCTGCACGCTCTCGGGCAAGCGTGGCCTGGACGTTTGATATTACCCTCTAATGCCTGTGGCCTTCCTAGATGTTCTTGCATACTGGACAGCCTTTTCGGAGTCACTTGCGCAATTCCCAACGGCTGCGGCCTTTCTTTTAGGGAAGGTGCGTTAATGCCCACTAGCTCCCAAGCTTCGCTCGCTTCAAAGCTTCCTTTGACGACAAATCTTCTTCTCCAATAACCGCTTCCTTGTTTCCAACGATTGAAGTCTGCCGATGAATATCATCGTATTCATAGCGTCTTTGTGGTTCTTTATCTCCTCGCCCTACATCCGTTCGCGGCTTTCTGCAACTCTGCATAGAACTCTTAGAGAGAATGACCCGTAGTTCCTTCTCGTCTACCACTTTCCTCAGCGTGGAGAAGATGATGAACAGCCTCCACCACGTGCGCCGCGACGTTCCCGGGACATATGGTCACGGGGTTCTTCCGCGGTACACCTCTTGGGCTCAGCTATCTAGCATCGTCGTGGGCATCGTAGTGGCGGCTACACCCTCCTTGCTATCGACGCCGTTCAATTTTCGTTCCACTCAGCTTTTTCTGGATCGCTGACTACGGCCTCCAATGAGACTCCTTCTTCTTCTAAATCAGTAAATACGGCCTCCAGTGAGATGTTCTTCCTTCTTTGTCCTGATCGCCGGTTACGACCTCTCAGGGCACCACAGAGCTGAGAGTGTGTACTACTCTCCGGAAAAAGCTTATAGTATGGAAAAAGATCCTCTTATCCTTCTTAATCTTCCTTTCATCTCTTCCTTTCCTCGTCAATCTTCCCATCTTCATTCCACTCGGTTCTGCCCTGAAACCGGTCATCCCCTACAATCGTTATACCTCACCTCACAATCAAAGGCGGTTAGATGGATGACAGATCTTACATTTCCACTGCTTCAGCTGCCTGGATACAACGATCGGATTCACGATCGAATATACCGCAAGTAATGACGTGCCGTCCACCATCATCGCGTCTTTCATGTGAAAGGTAATTCGCTGGAACGCTAAAAGCTACCAAGGGACTACGACAACTTGACCAAACAAATACCATTTGAAAAAAGACGGGTGAAACTCGGATTCAGAAGGGGAGGGCACGCGATGACGCAGCGCTCTTTCCGTCTCCTCTCCAAGGCTTAGTCCGATGTCGCGTATTTCGAAAGTGCCACGTGATGGTAGAAGAGTAACTGCTCTGTGACTGAATCCTGGAGGAGCAGAGCAGAGCGCCGCTCCATCTCGTGCCCCCTCCCCCTCCCCCGGACCCGAGTTCCATCAAAATACACACTTCTTCAGCGCATACAAAAAGCTCACCTCAGTCAGCTCGTTGTTAGTAGCATCGACAAGAAGTGCATCTCCTCTCGTGCTTTAGTTCGTGCTTCATCGAAATTTTTCACCACAACAGCATTAGTAATTAGGTTAGGTAGCGTGTGTACGCAGAAGATAATGGGTGAGAATGATTTACCGCCCACTGCATTCCCCTTTTATGCATCCTCTTCATCTATCATTTATCACTCTCTTCCATCACTTCCTCATTCTTCAATTCCGCACGAACACCACTTTTCTGCACCTCCCCCTAGAGACCCGACGGTCACTCAAGATACCAGTTTTTTAACCAGCGTGACTTCTACTATATTGGGTTGTCCGGAAAGTTCCCGCCGTTTTTGAACACCCTGAGTATATCAAGTGTTTTGCAAAAAATCAACGACATAACCTTATAAAATTTTATATTTTCTGAAAGGGTAAGTCTTTTAAGGCGGTTTCCTATATCCCTGTATAAACTATGTTAACATTCCTCAAAGTCTCTTTGCATAGAGCTCGTAAGAAAATGGAGGACCATCGCGTACACTTTCGGCACCTAATACTTTTCTTCTACCGCATGGGCAAGACCGCAGCTCAAACCGCGAGAAAGATTTGTGATGTTTACGGAGACAATGCTGTAAGTGAACGCACAGTGCGTCAGTGGTTTACAAGATTTAGACAGGGTGAATTCACCGTCGAAGATCGGCAACGCTCAGGGCGGCTATCATCAGTTGAAAACGACCAAATCAAAATGTTAATTGAAACGAATCGGCACATTACCACTCGTGAAATAGGAGAAAAACTTGATGTTTTGAAACCAACCATCCACGAGCATTTGATGGAACTTGGTTTCGTTAAGCGCCTGGATGTTTGGGTACCTCACAAACTGAGCGAGCGCAATCTGATGGACCGTGTCTCCGTGTGCGGCTCCTTGCTCAAACAAAATGAAAATGAGCCTTTTCTGAAACGCATGGTAACGGGGACGAGAAGTGGATCGTGTACAACAACGTGGAGCGGATACGATCGTGGAGCTATCCTGGTGAGCCGCCACAAACCACTCCAAAGGCCAATCCAGGTGCGGAATATTATGCTGTGTCGCTGGTGGGACTGGAAGGGAATTATTTATTATGAGCCCTTGCCGCGTAACCAAACGATAACTTCGGAAAGGTACTGTTCTCAGCTGGACAATTTGAAGGGTGTTGTCTTCCACTAGGATAACGCCAGACCACACGTATCTTTGGCCACTCGTCAAAAACTACTGGAGCATGGGTGGGATGTCCTACCACACCCGCCATATAGTCCGGACATAGCACCATCAAACTACCACTTGTTCAGGTCTCTGCAGAATTCCCTGAATGAAATCGTTCAATTCTCTAGAGGACTGCAAAAAGCACCTAGAGGATCGATTCTAAGTCTGAAGCCTTCTACAAAAGTGGGCTAATGAAACTTCCAGAAAGATGGCGATGTTATTGAACAGAATGGAGAATATATTGTTTAATGAACGGATTTGTTCTTCCAGAAATTTTCACTCAAAGTCGACCTCAAAATCGGCACGAACTTTCCGGACAAGCCAATACATCACGCCACAACTGAGGGGAGAGGGGATTCAACCTTATGTCCTCTCCCTACCCCATCCAGCATACCCATCTACCGCTGCTTCAACATGATTCAACTAACAAATTAATCATGTGAATATTATCACCGGACTTCAGAGGGCCTCATCGCCCTCACCCCAGCCCTCTCTAACTCTTCTCTGGCTCCGTGGGGACCTGCTTCGAGCCTTATCTTTTGGCCCTCCAGCCCTTCTGCCTCAGCGATTCCGCGATGTCGGGCGGCTTCTTCAGCCTCGTGTGGGAGAGCGGCTTCTGACGTCTAGATCGGGAGCGGCTCCTCCGATATCTGGACGATGATCGGCTCCTCCTGCGGATGTCGCGCTGGATTCCTTTCAGCGCCACTCACAGCTCCCTGCCACGGCGCTGCGGGCGAAGTTCTGCCTTCCTTGCCGCCATCGTTTGTGGCTTCGAGGGGCCCATACCACCGGCACCACCGCGAGTGCCGGGGGCGGCCAGGTCGCCGTTCCGCTTGTCCCTGCCGGGAATACGGGGATAGGGGGACTCGATTGCGGGCTCCACTGCCCGCCCCCCCCCCAAGACGATTGGCAGCGGCTGCTAGCTCGGAGAAAACATAATTGAGGTGCATACTCCTTCCAGCCTTTTTTATGTGCCCGTGGAGTCTATCACTTCTTTTCCTTCTTCTGATCTATTATCCTTATCGTGCCAATCTTCTTACGCTTCCCATTCTCTCGATGATCCCCTATCTTAGCCGTTTCCTGCCGCTTCCGCTTCAATCGCGGCAGTACCGGCTCTTCGGTAACTCCCCGGTTTTCTTTCGTGGTCCTGATCTCCATCCTCCTCAACAGGTCCTCGTCTGCTAACTCCCACGGGATCACCCTTTTCAGCATGACTTTTCCTCACACCCATGCCGCAGGGACCTCATAAGTGCTCGTCCCCAAGATTTTGACTTCAATACCGGGTATCCACCGGTCCCCCCGACCCGGTACAATTCCTTATGAAGACTTCGTGCCCGACTTTCAATCGTCGCTCTCTTCTTTCCTTTATCATCATTCTCCGCCATCCCTTCTAAATATTTATTTGGAGGCGACACGCTCTTTTCCGTCCGCTTTATATCTAGGGTAGTTCATAGGGCAATCCCCCTCCCCATTAGTCTTTCCACCGGTGCTTTCTGCCGTGGTGGCTCCCATCCTAATCACCTCTGACCACTTAGACTTCGCGTCTACCACCACCAGCTAATTCACTTCCCCCGCTTGTCTCGCAAAAATCTATGTGCCATCTCCGCCATACCCATTGCGGCTCTTCCCATGGATGCAAGGGTATCCTTATTGGATCCCTGCCCATCACCGCACACGTACTACGCTCTCCACGACTGGCAAATGGGTGGCGCTTACATGATCGGTGATCGGTAAGCCCCGCTTCCTACAACAGTGTTTGTCTCCGTTCTAACGATGTTTGAAGGGGTGTTTTCTGATCAGTATCTCTTCATGTGTGCTTGTCTAGGGCTAGCGCTTCGTTCCACACTTAGTATTGAAGGTAACAGACCCTGTTGGGATTGTTGCTTAAAAGCTACAATTCCAGGACGAATTTGCCGGGTGAAGAAGATCGATAATGAAGTTGTATTGTAATTGACTGCTAATAGGAAAGAAATAAAAAAAATAGAGAAACGGCGGTGAAGCCTTCAAAGAGGCTTCCCCTCTGGAATGAGAAAGCGGTCGAGCTGTCCGAACTAGCTTGCTTCGCCGGCATTTCTTGCGGGCTCGTGCCAGCAAGAAATGCGGCTGCAATCGCACTCACACTAGTACAAATAGAGGCATGTGCTTCAGCACAAACAATGAAATACAATAAAAACGACTTGAGCAAGTAAAATCAATTAAAAAGACAGCATCAATTTTAATCGCGTTCGTCGGGATAGTACAAGCCCGCGCAAGGACCCGCATCCAATCACACGATTCCATGACTGGCAAAGGGCGTCGCCACCAAAACGTTGAGTCCCGCCCACTTCGAGAGGGCTCGTCCCTCTTCTAGCAACACTCCAATGTTAGTTTTTTGTTCAGTGACACTTCATGTTCCTGACTAGAGCTAATGCACCATTTTCACCTTAATAGTATTGAAGGTAAAAACCTTGTTGGGAGTATTATATGACATTTCTTGGCACTGTTATACCCCTACCGCACGCAAAAGTACAACTCCAAAAAAAGCTGCAAATATGGGGTCTGTTGCATGACGGCAGGGCATCTGCTGACGCAATCCGCAGACGAAAAAAAACAAGTGTTGTGTTAGGAACTGGATACATCACAGTCCTTGACATGTCCTACTTTGTTAAGTGGAGAGCCTTAGTGTACAGGACAGGCCCTAACATGGTATTTCTTGTTAATACTAGTTACGTCACCAAATGCCACGACATTGGACAACAGACCCGTTGTCAACTTCACTCATAAGAGTAAATCATGTTCGGGTGTTGACGGCTGGTTTAGGTCGATGGGCACAGGAAATGGAGTCGACGTGCGAATGGCCAGGAAGATAAGGAAGGCGAAGATAGGATCACATGGGTATAAAGAGGACTGTACGTGGTAATAAACAGTTCATACTCCAGTGTCTCTGACCGTTTTACTGGCGATCAGGATGAGATAGAAAGTCACGTAATTGTTCAAATAGGCACGAGAAGTGGGTGCCGGGAATAATTTCAGAAGCAGTGCGATCTAATCTGTACCGGGTGCATTACGGTACGGGCAGCCGAGTGGCCCATGCAGATCAAATTTAAAAAAGAGTGACTTTCTCGGAGGAGGAGGAGCCACACGCGAAGGAAGCACACGCGGGGTCGAACAAGGCGGGAAGGGCAGCTGAGAAGTCGGCGTTGCGAGAGGAGGCTAGGAGAATTTCACCGCGACGATCGACCCGTAATAGAAAAATGACCGATAAAATGAAAGAGTATGTAGAGAAGAAGAAAGCAAGGCAGGGTCAACATGTGGCACAAACAATCTCGGTAAACGGGGTAGTGAGGAAGTAGGATAGAAAAGGAGGCAAGAGGGTAGGCAAGCACAGTGGTGGCAATTCGCTCAAGATGAACCTCACCACTTGAACCCCGACAATTCAAGCAATCTGTAGCCCGAGCCCGGCATCGACTACTACGGCGGCAGCGACTCTCGCGATACCGGCTGGTATCCCGGTGGGGGGAGGAGGGTTGGTATCACCACCCACGGTGGTCCACCTAGGAACCCCTCCCCCGGACTTCCGGCGAACGTGGCCTGTCCTATGCCTCTCCAGGGAAGCTCCCCTCAAACGGTGATACTGATGCAGTCGATAGGTCCCTAGAAAGTAGTGAACGTCAGCATTATTATATGGCTGAGGAATTTCAGACGGTTCCGTCGTCGAGGAAGGGGGCGTACAGCGCGGTCCGCTGCTTACGCGCGGAGGGGAGGGCGGCGTTGGTGGGGGACGCCGCCACGCTATGAAGGGCCGCGAAGAAGCTAAGTTGGCAAGAGCCCTGAAATTTCGAGGAGGCGCCATGAAGAAGTACCTGTGGAATCCACGACTTCGGAGGCCGTTGCAGCCAACGATTTGAAAGGAATCGGTAGCGAGACTTTATAAAATTGTAGGTGTTGATGATAACAAAGATGGTGTTGTCATTGGTGTTGTTGTATGGGGTGGAAAGGGATGCTTGGAGTAGGTAGAGTGACCTAACGGTCACTACGGGGGATGTTAGGGTGCTGACGGCTGGTTTAGGTCGATGGGCAGAGGAAATGGAGTCGACGTGCGAATGGCCAGGAAGATAAGGAATAAGATAGGATTACATGGGATATAAAGAGGACTGTACGCGATAATAAACTGTTCATACTCCAGTGTCTCTGACCGTCTAACTAATCAATGCGCTCTGATCCGAATATGACGTACCATACGGCAATGCGCTATTTTTTTGTAAACACTCTCATCGAACTGTCCAGACTGGGAAGAGTGGCAGTCACCGTCGCGGCGCGTACAGCCTCGCTCCCCAACGCAAAACTATGAATTCGTGAGCCAGGTCGAATATAGGCAGTGTTTCGAAGGTAGAGTGGTAGATTGCCCTACGATGCGACTTTACCCAATTATTTTATTAAGACAACACTTGTAATTATTAATATTTATTGACATATCAATGTCATATTAATTATACCACAATTCCTAAAAGCAACTATTAACTTATATTACATCCTATGCAATTATTTCCTACATTAGTTAGCGTTATGGTTGGTTAGCCTTCTTCGAAAGTAGTATTGATCTATTGGAGATTGATTTGTGACTTAGGGTATTGGTTGATGGTGGCTGGAGGTGTGAGTTGGTGGTCCATGGTTAGTGATATTGATTGATGGCCTTGGCCGGTGGACGATCCACTGGCCGTGCCTTACTATTGGTTGCTTTGTGCTTATTGATTGTTTGGTTGTTGTTGGCGTTGCCGCCTTAGGTTAATTGTGCGACCGGAGTCGCTTGTTGGAGGCCGCTGGAGACGACTGGAGAAGTTGAGGAGACCGGCGAAGGCTGGAGAGAACTGGCCAGAGTCTCCGACAGCGGTATTTATACCCCCAGAAATGGGTGGTACTTATACCCGGACCAGTAGGCGGTCCGAGGATGGCTGTTTGGAATGGACTGCCAATGCGGCAGGCGGCAATTTGAACGCTGGTTTTAGATTGCTTGATCGATATGATGACGTGTCACAGGATCCACCTTGATTTCTTTGTCGTATCATGACGAAACGTCATGACAGGCAGTTCAGGGAAGAGGGAGGGTGTTTGTTGGACTAGTCACCTGAAATGAGGGAGAAGCTATAGTGGAGAACTCCACCCCCCCTCTTCGAGGACGCAGACATGCCGCGCCGCGGCAATTTCCCTCCCACCCCCTACCAACTGTGTCAGCAATTGGAAGCATTCGTATCGACGTGAAAGAAGCCATTGTGGACTGCCCTGGGCAGGCTACACAAGGGGCGGTATTCAATCCTTGCATTAGGTGGATTAGTCCCCCAAGTCTGGGGCCGTAAGGTATGCTCTCCTGTTCGGGGCAGGGTCCCCATCCCGGTAAGGTATGCACCCCCCGAATGCTTTCGGGGAGAGGCCACGGCCATTTGTATTCGGAAGTTCTCCCCGAATGACGTGCAATCGGGGCTAAGGTATGCTCTCCTGTTCGGGGCAGGGTCCCCATCCCGGTAAGGTATGCACCCCCCGATGCT
>KZ345071.1:30830-42182 GCA_002352805.1 Teladorsagia circumcincta | reverse complement strand
CCAGCACTCTGCCCCGTACAACATCGCAGGTAACACCGTCGAGTGAAACAAGGAGGCTTTCAGTTTCATCGGGAGGTTATCGTCTAGCAATACTGTTGAGATTTTTTTGAAGCTAGACCAAGCTGCTTTCCTGCGTTTACTGTACTCCTCATTAGTGCCTTCAGTGAAACTGAGCTGGTGTCCAAGGTATTTGTAACTTTCCACTCCTTCAATCGTTTCGCCATCTATAGTAATCGTCGCTGTGGGACTTGATTGATTGTGCATCCACTTGGTTTTCATGAGCATATGCATACTTATAACTTGTCTTTTAGTGAGATGGTTCTAGTAGTCGACTTTGCATTGCATCCAAGAAATTTTGTGTTCGCTATGATATGAAGTTTCGTTTGAATTTATTGAGTGTGGAGCCTACTTACCATCACCCGAACGCATCTCGCTCGGAGCCTGCGTACCCTCATGTTCTACATATGACCATTTTCATCAAGCTGATAGGAAGGCAGAACGTGACACGTAAAATAATCCTTTTGTTAGGTGTGAACCCAACGTAAGACAATCTAGTACAATAGCAAGTTCCAATCTTGGGCACTGTCTTCTCTTCCTGGACCAGTAGTGCTCCAACCGTTTGAATAGAGCCCCTCGTTTGTGTCGCGTTTTTTCGAGCGTAGACTATCGCTAGTCTCACTGATGCAGTTACCAAATGGTTCTGACTTTACGAACGCGAATCACGTGTTCGCTGCAGCCCACTCCGTATACGCCGCGCGCACTGCGCTCTGCCGTCACTATAGCCGAGCGTTTATAGTCATGATCTGACCCTCTCTCATGGCTTATCATGAGGGCCTTTAGCGCTCTGGGAGTAGAACCTTGTTATTCAGCGCTAGTCAATACCTATACCTTCAATACAGCAATAATAGATTGGTTTTATAGGTTTTTCATTGCAGCAGTTCCCCTATTGTTCAGGAGCGTCACGTTTCTCAAATGCCTCCTTTTTTT
The DNA here is from genome assembly GCA_002352805.1 of Teladorsagia circumcincta. Lineage (NCBI taxonomy): Eukaryota > Metazoa > Nematoda > Chromadorea > Rhabditida > Trichostrongylidae > Teladorsagia > Teladorsagia circumcincta. The sequence continues at coordinate 41,195 of KZ345071.1, read as the reverse complement.
TCAGAAGTTTTGAGCCTGTCACCATTGGTATTCCAAAAGTTCGCCATACAACAGGACACGCCGTGGTTCACCTTTGCGAGCGAGGCCGTCTCAAACGGCGCAGTGGTGAAGAAGGAAATCAAGCAGGAATGTGTCGAGTGTTAAGGACAGTGCTGCGTGAGCGTTGTTGAAGGTGAAAGGCTGATCGTTGGGTGGCCGAGATACCGGCTCGTGTAAGCTCTTTTTCATGGAAGAGTGGATGATGTCTGAATGTCCTCCTTCACGTGCACAGAGCTACTTTCTCTGATTTCTTTACCCTTGTGTGCAAATTTCATTCAGTCGATGCATGTGCGAATATTTTCAGATTTTTGATAGTTTTAATTTTTCTTTCGTATACATAATTTTCTGGTCTCTCGTGCTCAATGCATGTGTCAACTATTTGTTCTATCGTTGAAGATGATGCTGATGAGTATTGCTTTTTTCACCCAGTGTACTGCCACAGTTTGACGACTGCCTAAAGGTTGTATGACTGTGAATGAGGATTTGAGTGAGTGAAAAGTTGCATTTTACAATTTTTTCACATAATATTTGCTCTTCTATTTTCTTTCTTGTTCCTGATGTAAATAATGTAAATAATTGCTAATATGTGAAGATTATTTTTGAGTCAGATGTTCCGCAATTAGAGGTACAATTTGTCTAGGGTAGGTAGAGTGTTTTGAGTGTGTGCTGGTATACTGAAGTTACGCTTGTGTTGTGTAATCCCATAGTATTTATTCTTTTTTTTTTCGTAGAGCATTTGTTTTTACTTATGATGAAGGCCATCAATGTGCTGTTGCAGGACCGACAGATCTGCCTTAATACATTCTTTACTTATGTCTATAGGTTTGTGGGTACAATAAAAGGTGATAAGTATGGATGTGTATTCAGTGTGCGGGGGCAGGGGGTCAGCACATTTGAAGTGCGGCAGTGGCAGCTCCGCGAGTGGGGTCGGTGAGGTGGGGGGGGGGTGCATGCTAACGAATACCTCAGCCTCTATGGTTGGTTAACTGACCCTGACTGCCATGGGATAAAATACTGATCTTAATGGCCAGCACAATCTTTAAAGATAAAAACGTCTTTTAAAAGCGACCATTTCTGAGGGGAAGAGGGAGGTGTGGCGCATCTCAACAAGATCAACACCAAGTGATTTATTCATTACTGCAGCGATGTAACAGCCTCGGCGATGTGAACATGAATGTATCCATTTTGGATTCTGTCAAAATTATTTTTTACTTACTCGAATCCTTTGTAAGTGCACTCCCTCATCAGTGAAATAATGGAGCGTTCAGATTTGTTAAGTTTCTTGTGCCTTACGAGGTTGTTAGGTGGAACATTTATTTCAATGGCCTAACGTTTCGACTGAATCGTCGTCTTCAGAGGCCGACGGTCCCACCCCTTGAGCGGAAAGGTCCGCTGCCACACAACAGCGTGGATTAATTGAAACTCAGTTGAAATAAATGTTCCACCTAACAACCTCGTAAGGCACAAGAAACTTAACAAATCTACAACTAACATGCCGAGGCTACAAAAAGAGAGAAGTTGGGGAGCGTTCAGAGTTGGCGATCGTACGTGCCATTGGGCGGTTAGGCGATCAGGTGATTAGTCCATAGGGAAAATTATACGCATAGATAAGGGGAGTAAGCGGGAAACACTGCATACGCATTGGTTGGTTTGCTTCACCCATAGAGCGTCGATTAGGCGATTAGGCGATCGCTTGATGGGCATATGTATATGGCATCATCCTATCGCTTACTCGCCTAATTGTCTACTCGCCTAATAGACACGTACACTTTTCTTTTTGATTATCGACTAATAGCACCTACGATCGCCAATTCTGGCTCTCATAAGACAAGACATACATGAAAGAGGCTGAAAATATAGCAGTCGTTAAAACCGGACAAGTGGAACAATCATTCTGCCCGTGGACGCTTAGAAAGTGGTCTTCAGGCTGAGGGTAACCTGACGGAATAGACGGACTTCTGCTGATTTGCGACGTAAAGTAGATATTTGATTCTTTCTTACAGCCCACGAAGCTTTGCTGAGTAGATCAACAAGGAACAAGCTCGACAAATTTCGCAAAACTTAGATTGCGCTGAAGGAGGGTTATGGCAACTTTTATGAGCTCAGCGGCTGGTCTAGCTCTTTGGAACCAGATGGAACTGTTACAGTGGCGAAGCACTTTTGACAATACGTCAAAATACTCTCAGAATTCTAGCACATTTCGCGATATCCCTCATTATAATAGGACCGACTCTTCCCTGACAGGTGGCCTGGACGCACATCACACAACCAACACTACCAAAGTTGAACAAGTTAGTCAACGAAGTGATACTGTGAACATCATATTCACTAGACCTGTGGTCTATCAACTGCCATTCTTCCGAGGATCGCGATAGCTCCCTTAAAGAGAAATGCATCAAAACCCAACATGATGCCGGAATGACTTCCCCTCAGTTCATCGCCTCCAGAGCTCCAGCATTCTAAACTCACGTACCCACTAGAACGGCATCGTATAGAGCAAGGTTCGAGCATTCGAAAGGTTTTTATTACAACTTGAATTGTTTAGTTTAAGCCGAGATACATGCATTTGAAATTCAAGGTCGAAAAACGACAGAACTTTGTGAAACACCTAATATGATGGGATATCCTATGAATTTACCATAACAGGACTTGTACGGGTTTCAGGGCTAATCGAAAATTCCTAGAGGTCTTCTCTGCGTGTGTATCTCTTCTATTGTTTTGGGTGTTACTTCGAGGCCCATTTCACGAATTCCCGATTGAATGGAGTCCTTGCGCGGGGATATACGTCGAATGGGAACATTCATCTGATTTCGGAATCTTTGGAACTGTGCGCCGCGCTGCCCCCCCCCCCTTCCATCTTTAGTGCACCAGCCCCCAAAGTTGCAACGCAGGGTCATGGGCCGACGCTGCTTCCGTGGCTCCAACTCTTGTAAATTACTCCGTCTTGTGGCTGGCTTCCTGGGCAGTGTCTGCGTCTCGCTTGTCCCCGCTTCTTTGTCCTCTTACATCTAAGTCTCTCATCATGACACGCACTCTTCATCGTGGGCTTGTACAAGTAACATCGAAGAGGAGCTCTGAACGGGGGATCTCATTCGAGACGTTCCTGACATTTTCTTTTTCTTCTTTCTTCATTATCAGGCCCCATATTACCTAAGGTTCTTTTCAGTACCCTCCTACATATACTACGACACTGGTATGCGCTTTCGAGGTGAAAATTGATAAACCTGATCCGAAAATCGGGCACTAAGCGCAACTCTTATCAGTGTTCCAACTAATCGATTTCGACAATTGGGTGTGTTCACTGTCGTTCGTTTTGTACCCAGCACTTCGTCGTCTTCGTATTACAATCCAATGTACTTTCTTCTGTGAAATCGATATTTCCTTATCAAGACCACCATTCCCTTTCTGAAATAGTTTTTCGTATCGAACTGAAGCTACCGGAACTTTCAACGGTTTATACAGGTGAATTTTCCCTCTATTGTTCTTTTTTGTTCTTGGCTTATTTTTATTCTCTCTCTTTTTGTACCTGTTTTCTTTCTTCTTTATTACGCCACAGTTTCTCCTGTGATACTCTCGCATCGTACTTGGTTAACCTATAAGCGTTGGAAGCTAAATTTCACACGAGATTTGATGGGTTACGATTTAATCGTTTGAGGATGCGTATTGTTTTGTTAGTAATATATTTTATGATACGAGTTTCTGAATTATTTTTGTTTTATATTAATGATAGGCCTCCCAAGATAAAATAGGGCGTGTGTACTGAATAGGTCAAGAGATGCGCCATGCCCTCCTTCCATGCAGAATCGTACACAGAAGTGCTTCGTTGATTTTGCTAACACGGGTCACCAATATGCGAAATAGTAATTCGCCTCTTGAAAAGCACGTCGTCATGAAGAATTTATTACGCAGGGATTCAAGGCCAAAACAGAAAACTGTCTTATTTTGAAAGATAGCGCGGCGCTCATCCAGTAAGGTGGGGCATGACGATTTAGAGCGTGTTACGCGTTGAAAGCCATGGAAAGCATATCACTTCATTGTAAAGGCTTAGGCCTAAGCCTCAGAAGGGAGGGAGACCCCGCGCCCGTGAGCAATCCCGGTTTTCCCCGAGGGGTCTTCTTCCCTTCTCCTAGGCTTAGTCCTGGCTGATCAATAGATAAATACCACTTTTTATAGACATTTATGTCATCCAGCACAAGAAAACACGCATAAAACAAAACACCTTAAGAAATAACCTATGAAGAAAGCTTATAGCAGCTCGTAACTTCAAAGGACTCCTTGAGCCAAATTGGCATTAGAGCAGACAGTGCACCGCAATGCCCCACCTTACTGGATGAGCCCCGATAGCGCTTTTCTCAAAAGCAATCGTCTTGAAAGTGAGCGCAGAGTAGGGTATTCTAACTGCTAAGTCTTCATCAGAAGCCATGTGAAAAAAATAAAGGTGGCGTGCGAGTGGATTTAGGTGGAAATGCGGGTGCTAAATGGTGCGCCAGAGCTGAATCTCAAGCCGTTTGTCAGAGAGAGCGTTCGTTGAAGAGGGTGGCATCGATGAGAGTCGCATCAGCACCGTAATCAACGGGTAAGGGGTCCCATTTCCCAGGCTCTTAGCCATTTTTCATGATTTTATCTTCTTTCGTGCATCACTGGCTAACTAATATTTACATCCCTAACTTAATTTCTGACGGGCTGCCTTTCCATCGTGAAGTCCGCCTACACGTGGAGTAACCCATGAATACACCCCCCTCCCTATCACCTCAATCAACCACCACCCTGTACCACGACTGTTCCGATAGTATTTGAATGTGAGCCAGTCGACGCGCTCCATCTCTGCCATATTTCCTTCTCGAACGGCCAGAGGAGGGGCCGTATGTCACCATCACCAACCCCTAAACTAAAATACGACTCTTTCCAAAACATTCAAATACGGTATATCGTTGAAAATTAACAACGGACGCTTGACCCCCATCTTAATTATAGGACGTACTATAGTTTGCTTCTCGCCCATGTGCGTCGTTTTTGAATAGGTCCACTTTTTCAAGCGCACACTATTCATGATAGGTATACCATGGTCGCTCATTTCTCATGTGTTGAAGTTACCTTAGATAGGCCTAGTCTTGTCGTTGCCTACAACGACGATCCCCATCCCTCGCCATGGTTTCACTATCTGGAATGATTGTCAATGTATCTGGAATGATTGTCAATGTCAGCCTGACCCCTTTATGATACGGCGTCAGCGGCCCACGAAAAATTTGGCTTGCACTCTTCCTCTATCCACACCAGCGACAATGCCTTAGTTTACATTTGTAATAAATACTTTTGAAATACTGGTTTCAACCTTTTCACAGTCCATGCTACCTAATACATATTGAATTGCTTGCTTAATCTTATACAGCGAAATCAGTGGACCAGTTCCTATAAATTTTATATTGTAGGGATTTATGTACTTGGATAGTACGGGTCTGCATCTTCTTTTTTTGGCATCATTTTTGGCTTTAAATTCCGAAAATTGAAAGCGCTCCCTTGGGCTGTTCGGCTGCACCGGCCGAAAGAAGAGGTGAGTAGAACGAAGGCCCTCATTCGGAAGCGCTGGTTGTGGACACTCATACGTTCCCTGAAAGGGTCTCTCACGAACATATCGAGATGCAAAACCCGCTATCCTTTCATTTATGTAAAAAAAATTTTCAACGCATTCATCAGCTTGCACCATTTGATACCTACATTCTGTGGCTCATATTAGCCCGACTTTCACCTCCTTGACATCAGGTTTACCAGCTCTTGCTATTGTAACTGGTTCTATGCTCTAACGTGTGGTTGAAGTAATTCACTAACCAGTTTGCATTACATGATTCGATTACGGCTGTTCAGGCATCGTTAGTGACTCGTGTACCCTTCTGTCCCAGTTCTTTCTCCCTTATTTTTACTTATTTGCGCGTTCTTCTGATGTTTGGCACACCTCTTTTTATCTTATCAAATTTCACTTGAATCACTTGAACCTATTAAGCAAACAAATTTTGTGGGTGAAGGATTTAGCAGACGCCGTACCTCATTTGAGTGGGAGTCGTATGCGCGGCGCAACTTATAAACTGTACTTTCCCTATGATCCAGGGCCTAGCGCACGAATATGTTGAAATTTGACGAAGCACCAAAGAAGGGGACGAATTCAAGTTCATGAAGACAAGGTTCACTCATCTATGTACAGCGGGGGGGGGGACAAAAAATGAGACATTTCGCCTAGGCACTTCGGCCCTTTTTTCTTCACAGTGATTGCCGCGTTGACGGAATTTCTTCAACAAAATATCCCCTAGATATCCCTCTATAACTGGACGCAACCCCTCCCTCACTGCCCTCACGGTCTTCAGAATATGACGTCATCTGTCATCGCCGTCGAGCTCAAGGTGGCCTACAATTACTGCTTCAGCCTGAAGCTCTTACAATATTTCTCGACTCGAATCAATGTGGGATAGTTTCTTTAAAAAATTGTCTCCAAGTATGCAAACCCCTCTTACAACCCGAACCTCAGAAAGGGTCGTCATGGTACACGGTCCCTTGAGGGCCCCACTGAGCTCGACCAGTGCAGCATGTTTCCGGGGCAATTTTCCTAATGCCTTCCACGTAGATGCTCACTATGAAGGATTTCTTATGAAATGAGATGTGCTCTTCAATTCTAAGTTAGGAGCACTCGCTTTGAATCGAGCAGAAAGCGATTAAACCCTTTTGAGTAAGGAGACGAAATGTCTTTTTTTTATTGCCCCCCCCCTGTATATTGTTATTTGCATAGCATGTTTTTTCTTTCTTTCTTTCCTTTTTTTTGCTTTTCCTTTTTCTTTCTTTTTTTCTTCATCTAAACAAGATGAAGCATTTGGCATCGTTCAATTGCTTTCTAGACTGCGCCACGTGGTTTGTTTCTATTCAGAATCTTATAGGGCCGCCGGGAGCAATATGGACTATACAGTAACTTGAGAGTGGGGGGGGGGCGGATGAGGAAGTCAGGGTAGCAGTGAGTATTTCCCCCTTCAAGAAGTGTTTGGTGTCATTCAATCAACTATGGAAGCACAGAAGTTCTGGCTGGGTGTGGTCGGATTCTCTTCAGAATGTTGTAAGTGGTGCCGTTTGTCGCTACACCATTTCACCTTTTCTTCAGTGCAAACTTCTTGTACACGTGGAACATCTAATTTTGTCTCTTTTTTTTTGCAGGATGGGGTGATTTCTCTTATTTTCAAACAGTTCCTTCTTTGCATTCTATAGCACGTACTTCGTTCTTTGATCGTATTTTGGTCGCACTCTTATCAGTCCTATGCCTTTCGTGCTCCGTGCTTTTCCGTGCTCAATTAGGTGCTTTACTTCGATATTTGCAAATATCAACTGCTCACAACAATTTCGAAAATTGCCCTCTACTCGAAAGCACACTTCCTGCTTTCATTGCTTCCAAATGTTTTTTTTTCCTGAACTCGAAGGTCACGCGGCGCAAACGCTTATCTGTAAACTTCACCGTATTCAATCAATTGGCACATTCTTCATTGTGGACCCGAAGGAGAGCACGATTCACCTGAATATTCGGATTAGTATAAAGATACCGTGTGGTATCAAAGTGGGAAGGGTGATCTGATGCGGTTTCTTCAAAGGGGTGCGCCACACGCTCATCTCCCACTCCAAATCATAGAAGCATTTGCAGGCGTGATTTCCTTGGTACTTGGCAGATTTCCAGATAACCTTCAAAGTAAAATGGTTAGAAGAAGTTAACGTAGACCGTAGACGAATTTGGATTGCCAAGGATGGGCTCCGATCCTCAGAAGCAGTCAGGATCGATGTGGCGCATTTAACAACGGCATTTGACTCATCCTGTCTATGTCGTGGGTACTTCGTCTTCATGAAATTGCAATTAACGTGTCTACGCTGAAATATACATTATACCCAGCAGCTAGGGTCGACCGTGGTCTTCGGCCGATTTCAGATTCAGTATCAGTCAAAAGTCTCAGCCGAAGTAATTCTTCATGCTTTTGATATTGACTGGTCTAGTTTGCCATGTTAAAGAGAGGCTGTGGTGAGTTGTTGTCCCGATGCTGCCACTGGAAAGCGAGAGCTGTGAGTTCGAATCTCGACTGAGGCGAAGAGTTTTGCCCATGACCTAGCACCCTTGTGATAGTTCTTGGTGCATTATCTAAGTCATCTAACTAGATTCCTTCGAGCACATATATCGTCTCTTCTAGTCGTCTTGAATGCTCGATTTATAAGGATTCAATTCATTGAAGGCCTCTGATGAATTTCCGAGACTTTCAAAGAAAAACCATATTAATACACGAAAAGCCTCTTTGGCGAGCACTCTTGATTGTTACTGTACATGACCGTTTTCCAGAGATCACTAAATATGACATTACCCTGCCCGTGTGGCTCGTCCGGACGCTAGGGTAACCTTGATAGTGAGAGACTTTTTCATAAAAAAAAGGTTTTAGACTTTTCTCGCCTCCTTTCCCTCTCGCGTATATGACTGGAAAAACTCCCCTTGAATCAGTTTTGCTTTTTTTTAGGGTTCGATCATGGATTTGCCAGTTCTGCTCCTCACCAACGGAGTGCTTCTACCAAACGCTAAGCTTAAAGTGCCCATAAAAAGCCGAACTAAGTAAGTTTTTGTCCCTTTTGCGTTCACTTTTGATGGTTCTTTACAAGTACGTACTCCTTCAATGCGTGAGAAGAGTTCGATCTATATTTTTTCTCATTCTTATGTTTGATTGCAGTCTGGCGACGTTGGATCGCTTTGTGGTGAACAAAGGTGCGCCAGGAAAATCCCTAATGTTGGTGGCATATCGGATAGAGAAGGAAAAGGTAGCGTCTTTTACCAAGACATCACTGCTCGTAAGATTTCAAAGGGACCGTTTCTTCAGAGTGCTGCCTATTAACGGTTTACAAGGAAGGTCTTTCAGGGCATGTAGCGCTTTCTCAAAATACTTTGTGCATTATGTCGAGACAAGTGCATGAAACATAGAACTGTGTTCCATTTTTCCTGACCGGCCTTCTGAACGCCAAAAAAGGGATGTCAAAATGGCCCATTGTTTGATTCCCCGGGTCGACAGATTTTTGCATTTTCGACTGGCGCTTATAATGTCGCAAAATCATACCTGTAGTCAGCAATGGATGCCACCGTGCCATCTTGACCATTAATAACCCATATGAGACGATTTTCACCACAACCTGATGTCAAAAAGGTGTGGCGCTTGGGCTATTTGAACACTGCTTGCACCCCTATATTATGTAAAAACCGTTTGGAGAAAGCTGAGCATCCTCTCAAAGCCTTTCTGGTTAGTACAAGACTTTCTAGACCGCTGAAACATCCGAAGAATCAAAGAGATAGCGAGAAAAGAGAAAGAGAAAGAAATTTTGTGGCAACGGTATCAGAGGAATTCAGCATGTTTCCAGTTTTCATCAAAAACTCAAAAATGTTGGTCATGGGTTCCTATTATGTGGTGCAGCTTCAGTAAGGGATAAAGCATTTGTCGTTCATTAATCCCTTTTTAGGATGCAGCACGCATTCTAAGAATTCCCTTTTGTACATTCGTAGTGGTGCTTGTATGCGATTTGGCCATTACGTATATATACAGACTTGCGGTGGCTAGCCGACAGGCAAGTCAGTGCTTTTACTTTTCCGACCCACTTTTTGGTTGTCTCAGAGGAAGCGACCCAGGACAGGGTCAAGCGAGGAGTCGAGGAAAACTTCGGAATACGACCCCCCCCCCCACCAGCGGCCGAGCTTCAAGAAATGCTCTATTAAGAAGTCGAGTATGTTAGTTGTTCAACCCTTCTTCCGTAAAAAAACCACTATCCTGCCCTACCCTCCACTATGAAGATCTTCACCAATTAAAAGAAGTAGAGGAAGTCGACGAAAGACAACTTACAACCAATCTCACTGAGAAACGAGATAAAAAAAACTTTAAAATAGACATGAAGAAGCTATAAATCCCCTGCGAATAGGTTGATTCTGATCGGTGGCCATGGAGCAGCTTATCTACTAATCCGAATTATAACATATATTCAAATGACTATAACTTTCTCCAAAATGAACGAGTTTCCGATCTGAAAGCAGATTTAGAGGTTTTGCGACGTGCTTTTTCTAATCAGTATAAATGTTCTGGGAATCGATACGAAATGCTCAATTTAGGTCGATTAACGAGGAAAATTGGTAATGGGTGCGAGTTTTTGAACTTTTCAATGCTATAACTCCGTTCAAACTCGTCCCGTCGGGAAACACGATACGTCTTCGTGAACTAGAAGATTTGCTCTATCAAACGGTTACTAGAGCAGTTTTGTACGTTCAGTAATCAAAAAATGCCCACGTCG
>KZ345070.1:358872-374646 GCA_002352805.1 Teladorsagia circumcincta | reverse complement strand
GAGCTCCTTTGTTTTCATATGGTCTCAGCAGAAAAAAAGGCATGAAAGTGATGAACGCTTCGCATCAGCTGCAGCATGATTTGTTCGAGCCTCTCATATTTAGTCATTTATTATAGCTGTGTTCACATCGCATACTTATTCTTTCACTAGGGTGTTATTTAGTTATGACGCCATTCAAATTTTTTTTGTAGGGATTACATTAATTAATAGGAAACTGCTAACCTACTGTTTGAAAACGCCGTTTGGAATTTATGCAAAGTTTTATTGATTCAGCCTGCCTCATTTTATGACGAATGTTGTGTGGTAGATTGAAATGGAATTCGCAGGTGTTTGGCATTTTCATATTACCTATGGCAGGCTCGTTAGCACTGACGACCAGCAGGCAGTTACTGGGGTTGGCGGCGGCGTAGGTGAGATATTTCGTTGGCCAGTGCTATCGATTCCCTGCCAGCGCTGCGTCTTTTCGTCGTCGCTTTTTGCAGTACGTCGTGTCCCGTGTGGTTGCACATCTTTACATTGTAACATCAGTTAATGAATGGTTCGAGTTGCTGTGTACCGTCAAATCACGTCATGTGATCGTCGACGCGGTGCGGTACTTTCCACCACCTTCGCAGCTGTTGTAGTGCCAAGCAAGCGGCAACCATTTCTTTGAGTTTTGACATCACGCCTTTCCAGCAGTGCCGTGCCTCTCCAGTACACGTGATTCTGATCGATCCGAGCAGGCCATGTGCAGCGGTTTCCGTTTACGAGGCAGTTTTTCTGTGCGGTGCTGCTCGCCCATTGGCGGCCTTCGCAAAGCGGTAATGGAAACGCTCGTTTGGCCTGCACTGTTGCACTTTTAGCAAAGCTTGCTGTTAGCTGTATTGGCCGCAATGCAATCTATCCTAATGCAGCTTCCTTTCCAGGAAATTCTTCTAGGCCATGGAGCGCTTTTTCAAAATGTTTTTTTGGCTTGTCAAAGGGCACGAGTGTGAGTATAAAAATGGGGATCATTTTTTCTGGGCGACTCTGGGAATGCCAAAATATGTGTGGGGAAATGTCTTGTAGTTCGACTCCGACTGAAGCCTATTTTTTTGCATTTCTCTGATTTTCATCTTCTTGTGTTCTTACGTGTCTAAACTCTTCCACTGAACAAAAATCTTCCAATGTGCAATTATACAGCTCTACAAATACTGCAGAATATGTCAACATGTGAAAATTCTACTTCTTAGAAGGAGTTTCCTGCTTTTTTTGACAATTCCAAGGTCGCACATAAAAATTATCATCAGTTTTATGCCTCAAGCGTGCGCCCCTACAAAATGTAATAGACCCTTCTGAGAAAGCGCTTCACGTTCTAAACTGCTTGCCATGTTAGAATCTTTCTAAGGCAATGTTCAAATGTATGTAAATGTATGTGTGCTTTCGGTCTCCAAGGTTTTTCTGGATAGAACGAAAATCGGGGTGAACGTTGCGAATCATGTGAGAAAACTCCGCTGATAGGGGTTCGTTTAATTTCCTGCCGATTGTTTGCCTTCTCTGGCCCTTTTCGATATGAATTTCGTTTTAAAGCAAACACGACATTCGCTGAATGGCACGTTATCTGTCGCCATTTTAATAGGGCATTCTGCGAGATTCGAATTGTGAAGAGCGTGCTAATCCGAGGAAAAAAAAAGCGAAGACGTGACAGAGCTTCTCGGCCACTGAGACTGATTGCTGTTCCTTTCCTTCCATCGCACCATTCTAATGAAGTATGCCATGCAACTGTTATTTCGTGTTGGTTGCAAATGGTTTGCGGACCGCTTGAACTTTTTTCTATGGTCCTGTCCCGAATAGCTAAGGCTCATCCGATTGGAGAACGGTGCCTGGGGCCATATCCTATCCTTTCCCTCGTTAAATTTTTCGGTTTTCAACGATATAATTTCCTTGCTGTCAGCACTTGGTTACTTTCACACACTTACAAGCATTACAAGTAGCAATTTCATTTCTCAGGGCAACTTTAGTTGGGGAAATTAAGAAAATTCAAAGGGACTTTTCCTTTCCCTAGCCGGGGGTAAGGATAGGATACGACCCCTGTTGGTTAGACTACAAATACCAAGGAGGAAGGGGACAGCCCTGAAACTAAGCTTTGGAGGGGCAAGGGATTCTGTGGTGTCGTTCACTAGGACAAGAAGCTGCTTTTCCGCTTTTCGCGCGCGAAAGTTTTTTTGCTGCGAGAACCTCGGGCTCACGCTTGAACAGTGGTTCCCACTGTGAAGAAAAATTCGCACGCGAAAAGCGGAGAAGTCGCTTTCTGTCCTAGTGAACCACACCCGGGATTCTGGGGTGGGTGAGCTCACCCCAGTATGGCATAGTTTGAATGTGTGAGGTCGCAGTAGTAATAAACCGCTGTTTAGGGAGAGAACGCAGGCGGAAGCATCAAATTGAGGGGTTCCGAGGCTTTTGTCAACCATGTGTGGTTTACCAGGACAGAAAGCGTCTTTTCCGCTTTTCGCACGCGGGACTTTTTTCGCTGCGGGACCCCACGTCTACTGCTGCTCAAGAGTTTCGCGCGCGTAAAGCAGATAAGTCACCTCCTGTCCTAGTGGACCACATCCCTGTCAACCAGGGCGGGCGTGAAAGAAAAGCAGACTATCCGCGTGGTAATAGGACTGAAGAAGCCTTTGAGAAGAAAGCGGAATTTCCGTAATAGTGCGTTCTGTGAGAGCTCCCAGACGGCATAACAAAACGGTGAATTGCCTAGCCTCACGGTTGGCAGAATTCCGGAGACCCAAATAGAGGTGGTTTAGAGGACCGAGTTCAGGTAGTCCGTAAATGGCTAGATACGAGCGGTCATTTTGTAGGCTACCAAATTTTTCCATATGTGAAGGGTCTTTTGGTCCCCAACACGTTACAGTTTTGTTGATTTTTCATCGCTATGAAATTAGCGTGAAACGCTCATATGTCGCGTGTCGTGTAGTGCGCTAAACCACTTTCAATCATTGCCAATCGGCAGATTTCCCGCCGCTGACGAGCTTATCGCTCCAGTTAAGCCGTGTACGTCTTGATTTGATGCATCGTCACATTGCGGATCTAGTAGTATCAGTAGATTTGTGATGAGATGCCTGGTCTCCCTGATATGATGAACCATAGAGCTTATAACGGCATTGAACGGTGATATTTGGCCGTTCCTCTATATTTTGTCATCGACGTTCGTTGGAATTTGCGAGACCAGCTGCGCATTGCATGTTTTCTCTATGTGTCCCATGTTGTTGCCCCGTTGCCCCGTCGTCTTCACGCCTCAACAGCTGAATTCTTCATTAACGATTCCTCTTGTGACTTTGTTGAGACTAAACTTATTTGAGCACTTACTTATTTGTTGTTCGGAACACAAATGAGTGCCGGGTGTAATACGTGAGTAGGAAACTTTTGGCCTGTGAGTGCAGAATTACTCGCTTTATCTGAAGGAAGTGCCGTCCACACTTTTTTTATTGATTAGTGTTATCAGATTGTTCGACGCAGTGTTCCCGTTCTCCACATCGTAAACACACTTCTCTCTCTCGACTGATTTCGACTTTTTTCAATCGGGCGTTTTTATTGCAGTCCTTGCTGGAGCACTTCTCGAAGAAGCCGAGCGTTTACTTGACCGTGGAATTCACCCGATCAAAATCGCCGATGGATTCGATCTTGCATGCAAAAAGGTAATTTATTGATTTCCCATCTTCCTCAGTGTGAACATCGTTCCCGGGTGACCAGCCCCGTAGGCGTAATAGTGCCCGTCTTGTTGACGATGTCACTGGAATGCACGTGTTGTACTTTGTGCGTGATATCGATTCTTGAGGCAGCTGTGGGAACCCGCAGATATTAGACGGGGTTTTCCGAAAATGAGAAATCTGCATATATCTCTCCCATTGATTTCAGGCACTTGAAACCCTTGACAAGATCGCTGACAAGTTCCCAGTTGCCGATCGTGAACGTCTCGTTGAAACGGCGCAGACGTCGTTAGGAAGTAAAGTGTAAGTGAAAGTGACTTATGACGCTGTTCTCGTTAACGTATGGACGTATTTACAGGGTGAACAGATGCATTCGAAAGTTCGCCGAGATCGCCGTGGACGCAGTGCTATCGGTGGCTGATCTAGAAACTCGAGATGTGAACTTTGAGCTTATCAAAGTGGAAGGAAAGGTATGGCCGGCTATATTTTTGAGGTTACACGGCTCCGATTGCCAATCAGTGCATACTTCTGCGCTATATTGCTTTGGACTTTTTTGAAAACACGGTTGCCAATGAGATGATTCATATGATGAACGAGGTGAACATTTGCCGGCTTAGAAGAGCTGTTGCCTTGGAGACCGTGAGAAGAAGTCGGCTAGGTGCCTCATAAGAGCATGAGCTTGTAAATCGCCACAGATGGACTTTGATCAAATAATCTGATCCATCTTACGCCATGCGTAAGTTAGTTGGTTCTCTGAAGGATGCTTGGCAGATAAGTGAATCGGAAGTGGGCCCTGACGCTTTTTAGCTATTTCGAAGGCTGAAAAAAGGGGGTGGGAAAAAGTTAAGAGTTCTACCAAATCAGCCCTTTTGAGCATTAGGTGATTTCCGGTTTCAGCTGCAAGTAGCTCGTATGGTTAGGGAGATGAGACCTTTGTCTGCGATGGAAACTGGCATGCGGCATGTATTTTGCGTGCAAGGGTTGTGCGTGTTTATGGATAGTTTATCGCTCTGGTTCTCATTTAGTAATTAGTAACGATCTTGCGAACGACAAGAAGCACATTGTTTCCTTGTTTGTGTTGTTTATCGCCTCACGCAGCCAAACAGGCACCCAAGCTATAGGGGTCGGTGGAACTGAGGTAGCATTTGATTCAGGCAGATTTAGGAGTGTTTATTCCATCAAGGTGGCCAGTAGGATAAGGGTCTTGAAGTAGTGTGCTAGAGGAGGCGAGTAGGGTCAATTTCTTGCTAGCATACATGGCGAATCGAGCGAGTCGGTACACGTATCGAGCCATTCGCTGTACGCGACGCGACCGCGGACGCTTGCAAAGCGCTCGATTTGCAAAGTCTGACATCGACCTCAATGAGAGAACAGCTGGAAGGTAATGTAATGAAATGGCAAAATTTGAAAAGGTTGAGGTTGGAATTGTCTAGCAATAATTTTTAACCTCAATCTCACCGGACTTGGTCATCCCATTTCATTGCAAATTTAAGAAGCAAAATCATCAGACTGAGTTGATTACTTATAGGTTGGTGGCCATCTCGAGGACACGGTGCTTGTAAAAGGAATTGTTATCGACAAAACAATGTCACATCCCCAAATGCCAAAAGAATTGAAGGACGTGAAGGTATGTTCGGAAAAGGACGGGGTGTTTCACGGGATGGCAGTGATTCAGTGATTGATGACAGATCGTTTAATTGTGTTAAATAGTCTCGGCTATAGCAAATGTCAAAATAGCCAACAATGCTTTTCAATCGTTTTGTCACATGTTTCCCGTGTTTTGATTCTCATTGTGGGGCTGAATCTATTCGTAGTTCATTGTTATTCCTCGCTGATCATTCCCATATTGATTTGAACTGCATCGGATTTTAGGTCGCTATTCTCACCTGCCCATTTGAGCCACCCAAGCCAAAAACTAAGCATAAGCTCGATATTACTTCATGTGAAGATTTCAAAGCGTTGCGTCAGTATGAGAAAGACACCTTTGAAAAGATGATCAAACAGGTAAGGCTATTTGCACCATTTCAGTTGTGCATTTTTGTGTTCACTAATTTCATTCAATTACGGTTATCAGTAGTGCTCCCTCGTTAATGCAACAAAACTTTTGTCTAGCCGGTGGTTTTTGAGATCTTGTCTCATTTATGTATTTTGTTACATACACTTCTTTGTTTCTGAATAATTATGCAAATTCTGGAGTGAACATCGCCCTTTAATTTCATAACAGTAATTTATTTCGTAATTGTTGTCCAGAGATAAGGGGATAATTGGCAATTATCAACAAATTACACCCAGTGTGGCTACGAAGATCGTTGCACGGCCGGTGGGCCAGTAGCGCTACCGTACTTGGAGATTTGGGTAAATTTATTCTGGAAGGGTAAATGCACTCGCAACTTTGTCCTACAGTGATTTTTAGAACCTTTTCGTTCTCTTTCACTCCACATTTCTTCGATGTTGATATATTAAGGTCGTGCCGTGCATATATGCTTCATGAACCCGCTCCATTTTTCTCGTTTGTCCCTGCCGAATTTTGAAGATCTTGAAGATGTAACTTCCCGCAACGCCTCAGATCAAATTAGTGAGTTCACAGCGGTCGAAAATGGAGTTGTGGATGCTCAGTCGACTGAAAACGAAAAAAGTAGTAAAGAAAACCGTCGATGAAGTCGTTAACAAGTATCTCCTCTCAAACGAAGAAGGGCGGACCGGACGAGTTGTACGATTTCGCATGCTCCATGGCTCACTAGCGCGTATTCGAATTAGCCGCAACACCGAAGTACACGCCGCCTTTCATGGGGCGCATGCGGGTTTCTCGTTCAAATGCTAAGATTAGTCAAAAAATGCTGACTGTGTAAGACCCTATTGCCACTGTTGCGCTTTTTCGAGTTCTGTGATTCTTGTTGGCTACTCTATCCCACCCACTAAGTAGATTTTCGACACGACTTTTGCTGGGAGATTCCTTCAGAAACTTTGAAACCTCAAAAGTATTTATTCAACGGAATAATGAGTGGAAAACATGTGATGTGGAAGTGGAAACTGGTAAACTGGTGATGAGGAAATTATAATTCTCCAGCAGTACGAACCGTCATATTGCATGATGTGCTCACTTTATTGTACCTCATAGTACTGTGCTTCCCAGAGCCTGATCGGGATCTAAATGTTGAATTACGCAAATAGGCACTAAAGTTCATTTCATAAAATCTCCAAAAGGCTGGAGAACTCCAAAAATCAGGTTCAGAATAATCCTTTCTGATCAGTATTTGCACGTTTTTCGGTGTCATTGAGATTCCCTTGAAATGGATTTTTGGTACCTCTATGTATTACCAGTTTGGCGGCTCCACTTGTGTATTTTCAACCTTCCATTGCATGAACATTTGAAACAAAAAAGTCATTCTCCATGCCGACATATCAGTCTCCGGTTCATTTACCGCTCTCGGTTACCACTAATCATTGCGATAACGTCACAGTGTTAAACTGGTTTCCGTTGGTTTCTGTAGTCGGTTTTTCTACAAGAGGATCCTTTAGAGTCTGTTTGGTTTTGATCATGTTTCAGTGTAATTTCTCTCCTATTTCAGGTCAAAGATAGTGGTGCGACGTTGGCGATTTGCCAATGGGGATTTGACGATGAGGCAAACCACCTCCTTCATCACCATCAACTACCGGCAGTTCGTTGGGTGGGAGGACCTGAAATTGAGCTGTTGGCTATTGCGACGAATGCCAGGATTGTACCGAGGTAAGCTTGCTTCTAATTTAACGAGTTTAGCCGACACTTATTCGCCCAATTTTGAGTCTTTTAGGTTCTCTGAGCTTGCTCCTGCAAAACTAGGCTCTGCTGGCCTTGTGCGTGAGATTACATTTGGAACTGCACGCGACCGTATGTTGTCCATTGAACAGTGCCCGAATAGCAAGGCAGTAACCATATTTGTCCGTGGAGGCAATAAAATGGTTAGTTAGCAGTCATTCAGCGTGTTCTATCGCCTTTATACAGATGTAGCTGAGCTTGATTTTTGTAGATTATTGACGAAGCCAAGCGTTCGATTCATGATGCACTTTGCGTAATCCGTAATTTGGTTCGAGATGACCGCATCGTGTATGGAGGCGGCTCTGCTGAGACAGCATGTGCCATAGAGGTGGCAAAGGAGGCGGACAAGGTATGTGATCGGCCGTAACCCTTCTAAGGTGTACGTCCAAAAATTTGAAAACGCGATGCCAAAAGTCTCTTATACTTCTTCCTTTTTCGTGTTTCACGAATGTTTTCCGTAACTAACAAGTCCTTTCGTGGCTCAAGGGGAAAATTTGCTACTCTAAAATTTACTGGTTTTTTACTTACTTTGTGGCTAGTTTGTACGATGCAATCGATAAGAGGTTCTTTTGGGAAAACCATTCATCAGCTGTTGTTTTAGACATACTTGTTACCTGATTTATTGACGCATTTTCGCAAGCGGTAATAAAGTACCGCCCACAAAATCAACGGCTTCCTCGAAAACAGATGTCAAAACTACTTTCTTCGTGATTAATGTAGGGATTGAGTGGTGGTGAATTAATAGCTTTCCATATCTACAAATATTAGTGAAGAACTAATTGGGTTTTATGAGAAAATGATTTTGTTTTTCAAATGTCTGTACTATTCAAATATTGATTGAATGTATCTAGATCGAAGGTATCGAGCAGTATGCGTTCCGTGCATTTGCTGATGCCTTGGAGGCAATTCCCATGGCGCTGGCTGAGAACAGTGGTCTGGGCCCTATCGATGCAATTACCGATTTGAAGGTTCGTCGGCTTTCAATCGCGGCTTTTGCGGGATGAAATACGTTTCCTCATGAAATTTTTTTAGGCGAAGCAAATCGAATTGGGCAAGCCATATCTAGGAATTGACGCATTGTTCAGTGGCACAAATGACATGAAGGAGCAGAAGGTCATCGAAACGCTGCTCTCAAAGAAAGAACAGATTTCTCTGGCCACGCAGGTGAGTAAACGACATGGTGGTGCTCTGCTCTTTCATTATCGTGCTAGGTGCCCATACTTTGCGAGCTTGACGATCCGTTGCCCCGCTTAACACCTTAACTTCGGCGTGACACGCATGCGCGCCTCACCTTGTCGACCATGGGACTTATGACGCGCACGTGCCTTTGAATTTTTATTCGTTTTTCCCGTACATGCGCTCCTTTTCTAAGTTTTTTTTTGTAATTATTCTATGAACAATGCCTATAAGTAGCTACAAACCACATGAGCTCAAGTTGGTCCATTTCAAAAAAATTATAGTATAGCACGAAATGAATGACAAGGTACCTGTTTTCAACGAAACAAACTAGGCAAAGATGCCGTTGATGCTTACAGAGAGCGTTAATATTTTCTGCTCTCTCATTATTGTTACACGTTGTTTTGAACAAACCAGCGCTATCGCAGGATACGAAGGCATTGTGGGGCAATGCACTGAAGTCCACATAATAAAAATCCTTCCCGTTGAAAACTGAGCTGAGCCTTGGGGACGAGGGTAGAAGAGACTCCAGGTTGCGTGAGCGATTTTCATCCCCTTTTAGTTTCCTCACTTCCAAGGCTTAGTTCTAGAAGGTGCCCCTTCTTTTTACAATAGCGTCTAAACTCCTGTAGACATATCTAGGTAACCACAATGGCTCGATCGTTGCTGAAATTACCCTCTGCAACCATGTTTTTGTCATTTTATAAACAAAATATACGGACGTAAGGTGGGCCGGCGCACTCGCAAGATATCTTTGGTCCCACGCGGCCAAAAAAAACCAAAACAGGCGCTGCCTTAAACGTGTTAAGATGCTTATTGGTTTTGTTATCATGCAGTACAGCGATGCTGAGCGATTTGTCATCCTCGGTCGTTAGCTGGCTATATCGCTAATCTGGGAAAGGCTGAACGCCGTTAATTTCCTACTGCTGCACTGCTACGTTTACAGGTTGTTCGCATGGTGCTGAAAATTGATGATGTGAGAGTGCCCGAGGACGAACAGCAGCAGGGCTATTAGAGGAAGTGCCATTGTTGCCCTAAGATATGCTTAATCATCTTCTCATCCACCGATCTTCGTGTAATAGTCTTGCAGTCGATTACCCGCTGACAACCAAGTTTTACTAATTTACAAGTTTTAATTCCTTTTAATAAGCTCCAAAAGCTGGATGGCTTGTCCATATTCATTGTTCTTGAATGCTTCGCCTCTCTCATTGTTGTAAAAGCTCTGGTTGCATAACCATCGAGTATGTTTTTTTGCTTTTATTGTTGTTTTGTTGTTAAGAATAAAAAATTTTCGGTAGCCTTGTTTAGTTTTCTATCGCGGTTCCATCCGAATGACGTTACCTTCCGGAATTGTTTTAGAAGTGTTTTTTCTGTTCTCGAAGATTGATGATAGTTGAAGTATGCATCGAGTGATTTTCTTTTCAGAAAAAGTTCTAATGATGAACACTTGATTTTGGGCGCTCGGTCTTTACAGTTCCGAAAATGTCGTCGATAGTCACATCAAATGGTCATGCAGTTACTGCTTCGACGCTTAATAAAGAGAAGGTAAGTTATGTTTAAAACATACGATTCATCCTTATTTTCTGGACTGCTTTCACAATTCTCAAGTTTTTAATGATCGATTAGTTTTAATCTCGCAAATGCGAAAAAAATCGAATGATTTATGACTAAGCTAAATAATGTAATTGTAATGTCCATCGCGGTAGCGATTACATTAATTTTTTTTTCCGACTGCTGAGTCATACATCTTGGCGTTCCTAAAATATTCTCTTTCCTGCTATACAAACACGTATTGCCTGCCTGTCGTCGTTTAGACGTACTACCCAATTCCTTTTTTACTTGTGGTCCTGCTTGCATGATTTATTATCTGTCCTCCATAACAATTATCGTCGTAAGGCCGATGTCAGATTTTGTGATTCAAGCGGTTAGCTACTAGCGAATCTCTCGATTCGTAAAGTCTGACATCGGCCTAATGGATAAGTTATGGATCTTTGATTGGAGGTGCCTCATGGAATAATATAAGTTTTCATGTATTTCTAGGAAATGGCAGATCATTTTCAAGTCATTCATTTTTACGAACTGGGGGCGGGTGCAGCAAGCCCCAACAAGTGGATGGGTCCCCAAAACTCTGCGTCTCTGCTCTGTCGATGACGCAACCTCGAGGTCAAGAATAGGGGAAGAGTTCAGAGATGCAGAGTTTTGGGAACCCATCCCCTAGTTAGGGTTTGCTGCACCCGGCCCTGATGTTCCGAGGGTACCCGACAAGAGGCCCGTCGCGCGGCGAAATGGCAGGACGTAGATGGGTCAGCGGAAGCGCGTGCTATGCGATATGAGACGCAGTGTGGGCTCTATTTAACCTGACGCTAAATCGATAGAGCGCGCGCTGCGTCTCGCCTGGCTCATGTGCAACTCTACCACTTTGCCGCGTGACAGGCCTCCTGTCAGCTATCCTGTTCCGTGGCTGAAAGATTTTTTTTGCTGGGCAGCGTAATTTCTTTGATGTGGCAATGTGCGACGCACATAATTTTATGTGGCAATGAGGGTGCAAGGAAACGACAGCAATAGTTGGAAATTGTTTGGCGAGGAGTTCATGGAATCTTTTGAATTCCTTTTGTGGTATATCAGTGTTAAGTCTCACCATTTTGTGATAAAAGTTCTGATAACTGATAATTGAGCGCGGAGGTACGCATTTCTGGTCACTGATGACGTCTGGTCTTTCAAAATAAAAGAGACGTGGAATGGAGCTGATAGCGTTGCTTGACGGCGATTCAATTATCGCGACTTGTGAAGTTGTTGATAACGTCGCGGCTGGGAATAGTTATCAGTTACACGAAAATTCATTTGGCTCCATTTACCGCATTCACTACGTGCATACGCTTAGTTAACTCTAGTGTTTTGCTGGGCGAATGAGTCTCTTTTCCTTTAACGTGATTCCTTCTTCAGTTCAGGGTTTCAAAGTCGTTTTTGACGTCAGGGTATTCCTTCTTGTACTTCACAACATTGTTTTATGTTCTCCTTGAAGCTACAAATCAGGTTGAGTTCACATGAATGAATCCTTTTGGTAAGCAAGATAGAGCTGTTCACGAAGGTCGTAGATGTCCCGCTTTCCCGGTTCGAGATGTCCCGCTTTCCCGGTTTGAAAGTGCGAAAGGAAGGCGCTAGGATTTACAAAGACCGCTTTGCCGGCTTTCATTTGTCTCGTCTGCAGCACACTGACGCCTAGCGCTCTCTCATCCGTTGCGCTCTCCCCTTCACCCTTTTCCACGTGCTCAGGTACAGAAGTGAGCAAGCCCTTAACCTCAGCTTTTTCGACTGCATTCCTCCCATCCTTGGTACCAGCTTTTACTGCCGACTACTTTGTACCAATGTTTTCATTTACATGTGCAACAATTTAGACCACGCCCCCTGCCTTTCATATCGCTAATATGGGATGTAAGTAACTGTTTTGTTTTGATAAACGTCTCAAATTTTTAATACTGGGTGATGTGTTGAGGTGTTATGAGTTCTAAGTAGGTTTAACCGTAAATTAATCCCAAGCTTAAGTAAGTGAAATCTCGCAGCTTATGACAGCGACGACACGAAATCGAAGACCAGATTCTGAGGATTATTGTGAGCTCCATCTATGTAGTTATAATTTAAAGCGGAGGGGGGATGCATAGGATATTCTGTATATGATGTTATTGAGTAATCGGGAAGGCGTCGATTTAGCTCAATCTGTGAGGAATATTACGCTGTTAAACCTGGTTTAGGTTTAATGATATGAGCTAAATTTTCAACTCGTGATCATTCGAGATTCGAACTTCTGTTGCTTCGATTAGGAAGAGAAGGCGAAAGTGGTGTAGTGGCAAGTGGCGCTGCTACCACGCGCGCGCATTCCGGGAATCAAATCCTGGGTCGCACGTCGTCCAGGCCAACCAAGCCTTCCATCTTTCCGTGGTCGGTTAATTGGTACCAGACTTGTGTGGTTGGATAAAATACACTGAACTGCGCAGTGGCTGGCCCCCGAAAGTCAAAAGGGCCAAATCGCATTCAAATTGCTACTATGGGTGTGCAAATGGAAGTGGAATGCGTGCCGCATCCCAAAAGGGATTGTCCATCGGCAAATGCTTTTACTTGTTCTAATCAATTAGGAAGATGATTTTCAGATAGGATGGAAATGCGGAATCCTTGGGAGACAGTTATGGGGTTTATTCCACTTAGGGGGGCATTGCGGCGCAGCAGTTCGCTCTAGCGTCCAATTTGGCTCAGGGAGCCCTTCAATGTTACAACCTGCTATCAGCTTTATTCCTACGTTACTGCTTTCGCTTGTTTGTATAGCGTATATATTTTTGTGGTGGATGCCATAAACGTCTATCCAAAGTAGTATTCACCTAGAGAAGAGCGCTAGGACTAAGCCTAGGAAGGGGCGGAAGTCCCCTGGGAAGGCAAAGGTTTCCTACGCACCCAGGGCTCTTCCCTTCCTCCAAAGCTTAGTCCTTATCGTTCACAATGCAAGAATATGCTTTCCATGGTGTTATGCGCTCTGAATCGCAATGCCCCCCCCCCCTAACTGGAATAGACCCAGTTGTGGGTAGAAAATCAGTCACCCCTAAAATGATATGGACAATTAGCTGATAGAGCAAGTATATGGGTGTGAAAAAATGCGCCATTTAACTGGGTTGTTTTGTTTTGAAACTTGGAAAAAAACATTTTTCACTCTCATAGGCGTTTTGGGCAATGGAACCAGTTGATGCAGGAACCTGATAACCAATAAACGTGTTGTTGTGCGGTCTCTAGTTCGGCCTCCAAATTTGGATCACCAAAGATCAGTCTGCGCGTGACAGCAGCCAATCAGGCTATGGCGCACACACGGTTGATGTTGCGCCATTTTTGTAGGTCGTTCTTAGTTGAGAGTTTAATAAGAGTTTGAGTATTGCTTTTTCTGAGTATTATATTGAAGGTTTTTGTGCGTTTGAAGTAGCTTGGTGGTTTTTACTCATCCACTCGTCGAGCATAGACGGCCCAACGTAGCTGTGTGTGCACTACAAGTGAAGGGTTTGTCCATACGCTGAACTTACGTAGTTCGTTGAAGTTTCTGTGTTGCCGGCTCTGTTTGCTGTGCCCATCACTTGCGACCAGGTGTTCAGTTATCATGACGTCGACGAAGAAAATCGCGTTGGCATCTCGCCATGCGCCAACTGGTTCCCGTCCATTTGTGTGACGTCAGCGATGGGGTCGTCATTCTGTTGACTTTTTTAGGTGATTGCCTTTCATTGGTTGCAGAATTCAGTCGCAGCCGCTATCTCTCATAAAGATTCTCGCGCTATCTCAATAGAAAATCATCCTTTTTCATTCTCTAAAAGTGTGAAGCGCTCACATTTGTTTGATAATAGTCCTAGAATGTTTCTAGTTTCATAATAAGTTTTATTCTTTCTTTTTTTTCTTTCTACAGCGAAGTTATCTCAACTGAGAACTTTTAGCTGTTCTTCTTAGTTCTTCCTTGGGCGTTAGATTTATGGATGGCTTTACAAATATATACTATTTGTTGTGAAATATTTGCTTTTCTTTGTCATTCTTTTTGAAAAAACTGGTGTAACTAGTAACCTTCGCTTGTTCTCCGTAGTTTCCTGAGCGCTGCTGCAATACGTCAATTACGTCATCGCGAGCAGGTCTAATTCCCACTGACGTCAATGGAATTGATTTTCGTGGGACTATTTCAAAAAGTTGTCGTAACGGACTTTAGTCGGTAAATGATGTGTTTGACATTGATCAATTCCTTGGAGTTGTGCCATTTACTTCGTTTTCCATCTAGAATCGAAGGGCATACGAGTGCTTATCTGAAATATTGTGAGTCTTAATAAGGAGTTTTGAGGCGAGGCAACCTTGGTTTCATCTTACCAAAGAATCTGACATTATTTAGTTACGGAGTGGCGTAGTGTCAAGTGGCACTGCTCATCATGCGCACGCTTGAGGGAGCGTGTGCAGCAGTACCCGACTGGTAATGGATTCTCCATCTGCGTCTCCACGTCAACGACGCATTCCCCATAGTTGGTCGTTCCGAAAAACCTTTGCATTGTTTCCCAACATGAATGCGTCAGGTGTGATCAATAGAGACGATGAAGTTTTACGCAAGAAGATTAAGTTCCCGAAAAGAAACGAACTTACGAAGGCCTGTGGACGGTCCATGGTAGGTCGGGCGGAGACAAGGGGCCGCATGGAAAGAAGTGCGCTGTGCGGCCATCTTTCAAAAGCGTTCGGCGATTAATAGAGACGAAGCGGTCGATAGGATACATAGGATGAGCTGAAGAGAGAAACGTTATTGCCATTGGTGGGAAATTCTCAAAAGAGTCTCTAGTGAATGCACCCCGAGAACTAAGTGAACTCGTCCCTTCGCTACAGTAGGAACCGCCATGACGTAGTGAAATTTTTCAAAGCTTCAAAGCCTCCTGCTATGATGTCTTAGACGTAGATCCAGTTCTATTTTTGCTCCGTCTGGTGTAGTTATTGATGCGCGATATGTACCCCGGCACATTATAGACCTGAGGGAGGGCTAAATGTCTGAAATTGCTTTGCACAACCCTTTGTGTAGTTTCTTTTTGATATCATTTAAGCAAAGGCTCTTTACATTGATGCTCAGAAATTGCACCTCTGCAGATGTGATGTGATATTTTTCAACTACGCCTCAGAAATTTTCCCGTTGATCGTGCTGTTTTTTTTTTACGAATTATTATTGTCGGAATTTCAGCGAGTGCAAATCGTGACAAGTGACGTGTCACCGGGTGTCGACCTGCTGGAAACTCCGAATCCGCAAAGACTGCTCGGACTCGGAGGAACAACGCCGCTCGGAGGTGGCTATCAGGACTACAGTTTGTTTTTTCATTCCGAGCCTACCTTAGGAGGGTTTGCTGAGAATTCGCATTGATTTTTGAACTATGTGTGGTAATTGAGTAGGTATGCAGGCGGCTTTAAGCGGATTATCGGAATGTCATAATGAGATTTCCTAGGGGTATGAATGGTTTAAGCCATTCACGTGCTCATGTCCATTACATTTCAGTGCTATAGAGTTAGGCGCGTGCATGAAAAGGTGCGAATGTAAGGGATTGTCAAAGGCAATACAACTTGGGACCGGGGGGGGGGGGGGGGGGGGGGGGGGGG
>KZ345070.1:276426-288114 GCA_002352805.1 Teladorsagia circumcincta | reverse complement strand
CGAACGACAGACGAACGACAGACGAAGCGCTTTATAGTAAGTAGGATGAGTGTGCCTAACTTGATCGACCTAGGTTAGCTAGCAACCAGATACCATGTGAAAGTTACTTCGGTCTCTAAGTTTTGCACACCAGTGTATAAACGCACCCTAACGTAATCCGCTAGATATTAGCAACATGCTGAAAGCAGCTTTTTGCGCAACCTCTATCAAGTGCGGCGGTAGCCACGTCAAACCCATAGCCACGCCTAACAGGACTTCGGGATATGCAGTGCACACTCTATTTCGGAAAACAAGAAGAGCGTCGAGTGCAGACCACACACCACAAGTGACAACGGCTGATAAAAATGTTTTATTTTCCTCTTGCCGTCCTCACTTGTGGTGTGTGGTCTCGCCCTTCCTCGACGCCCTTCTCATTTTCCGAAATGGACGGTTTCGATAGTCGAGCAGTGCCGGATAATTCTCTGTTTGATTTGATTTGTATTCTTTGCGATTAAGTTTATTCGGATCTATCTATGACATTCATAGATTAGTAAAACCCTTTTTATAGGACTGCTAATACCTACCTGAAAATGCTGTCCTTCCTTGATAGACAAATCAAAATGGACTCGGCACAAGATGGTAAGATATCTCGAGAGTTTCTTTTGAATCAGATGGACTGTTTATGTTAACGCGTCTCCTACTCAGCCGAGTCGGTAGCGAAGGAGATAGAAGAATACAACGGGCTGAAGACTTTGGAATTAAGAGGGAACACCGTTGGTGTCGAAGCGGGTGAAAGACTTGCTCAAGCGCTGGAAATGCACCCTGAGCTGGAAGTGAGTTGTGCTGTTGAATCTTTTTTTCTTTTTTTGTAACTCCAAGAAGAGAGCCCCTGTGCTCACTTTGGGACATAGGAGAAGGGGCTCGACGTCCCCTCCATAATGCGTCACGCCCTCGGGGCTTATCCAAAACATGCCGTGACAGTGTCTGCCACTGCTGCCTTCTGGTGATGGCTAGGTTGGTGGATTTATTCTCCTCTCAGATAGACTTGCAGCAGAAACTTCCGATTACGGGCTGCAGCAGTATCAGCAGCATGTGCTGCAGGCGCGCCCACTATTCTATGACTGGCTGGTTCGCGTCTGCACACAGTACCCGCGTGGTGGTAGCCAATCACGGACGAGTGGGCGTGTCTTGCTGACACTGCTGCGGCCCGTAACTCGGAGGTTTCTGCTGCAAGTCTACCTTAGCTGGGCACCTGTCATTATTCGAACGGCTACTCAGCAGAGAAAGTTCCAGCTCGTCCAGGGAGCAGTGGCACGGGTTTTCTAGCTTTCTAGCTCTGCAGTTGTCTTGCAGTTTGAAGTTGGGGTCAATACGAATCGATCGTGCGACCGCACAATCGCACGACTGATACGTATTGACTTATATTTCGAACCGCGAGGCGATTGCAGAGTATGACTGAACTGAAGCCCGCGTTCCGAATGCTGGTATCCCATACAGTGCAAATCCTAGCAGCCTGCCACTTTCCATAAGGTAGGTGGCAGACTTCCTGCTCGCGATAGGAAAGTAGCGAGTCTAACACTACCTAAGGCGCAGGTAGGGCGTCGCTGGTTCACATGCGTAGGGATTATTGCGGAGTGATCCATCCTTAAACCAGTGTTAAATTCATCAGTCATCCACACCTGAATATTTTGGATATCGACTACAGCAGCATTTTGTATGTCATCGCTGTAATCACAATCGCAATGACCGTTTTTTTTTACAGAGATGTCTTTGGAGTGATATGTTCACAGGGCGGCTAAAATCTGAAATTCCTCCCATTTTAGTAGGTTTTGCTTTTCGTAATTTTTCAATTTGAACATGCTATTGTTGATTTTTCTTTTCAAGCGTTCAATGTGCTCTGCAATTATTAACGCGAACTGTCACATAACAGAATTGGATCTATCCGACAACGCATTTGGACCAATTGGAGCCGAAGGTAATCCTTTTTATTAAAACCTTCCGTTGATTCTGAGGCGATAGGAAAAAATAATCATCTTCGGCACACCATGGGCCGTATTCAATCCTCCCAGTGGGATTCGTCCCCCAAGTCTGATTCAATCCTTCTCAATTTTGGGGGCCGCGCTATTCATTTGAAGGAGCGGTCGCAGGTAGGTCCCGCAGCGGACTCCCCCAAAACTGAGAAGGATAGAATCAGAGAGGGGGGTGGCGAATCCCCCTGGGGGAAGGATTGAATACGGCCCCAGCTTTTTTTCAAAGCTCAGGTGGATGTCATTCTCGGCGATTGTGTCATCGCGACAGCGCGCCGCCACCCGCTTCTTTCTCTGTTGCTCTCGCGATTGCACTATCGCCGTGCCCGACATCCAACTTATCGCTTTTAAAAATCAAACTTGGATGGGCAGCTTTTTTTGAGGTATGCCGCGTTCGTAGCTTGCGACTCCCCTGCAGTTCGTCTCCACTTGAAGCGTGGATTAGATGCGTATGAACAAACCACGTGCTATTGCTAAGGCATGTGTAGTACAAGTTGCGACCGTTATGTAACCCTTTCCTGTGGTCAAATTAGTTCTCCAACCGCTTCTTTCGGTTCTTCAACTTATTTGTTTCGTTGAGTTTTTCATTTGATTGTCATAACCGAATTTATCTTTTGGAACCAATTTTGTGGTCTCTGATGGACGCCAAACTCGGCGATTGTGCAGTCGCGACCGCGGCCGCGGCCTAGAGTTCAATCCTCCGTGGTGATAAATTTTCTGCAACCTATGTTGGTGGCTCTAAACGCCAAATTGTCATCAGTTTGCGTGGACGATATGTATACTCGACGCTGGTGCCATTTGGAGACAATTTGAAGACACCAACATGAATCGCAAAAATTAGTCATCACGGAGGATCGAACTTGGACCATCTCTTCTCCACCGTTTTGTCCTTCCTAAAAGCGTTCAGGAAAAATGGACCATGGTTCTGCTTTCCTCGCGTGGGCTTGTACAAAATGCGGGAAACCATTTCGGGAAATCGCTCCATGACCTGGAAACCTCCCTTACAAGTGGCATGTAACACGCTAGTTGAGTGATAGAGTAAGTAGCGTGGTTGTCCCCAGCCTTAGCCACAGAAAAAAAAAAAAGTGATGGCCAAAAGAGTCCGGGTGGCGCGTGGTCTGCCCTCCATACCGTGACGCTAGTGATCCCTTGAATCACGAACATGAACGCAGCCATACCGATGAGTCGGGCAAAGTCCTCCTCAATTGCATTTAAAAGTACTTCGGGATAGTTTTGAAACCTTATGTTTTCTCCATGTTTTTTTTCTGACGATGAAATACAAAATCGCAAAAATTTATAGGTATTTCGCAGTTCTTAGTTTCGAAATCTGCGTATTCACTTCAAGTTCTGAAGCTGAATAACAATGGGCTTGGCGCCGGAGGAAAAGTGAGTCTAATCTTCACAGGATGATAGTTCTGCCACTCAAATTTTGTGAAAACTTCTTCAGGTAATTGCAAGCTGCTTGCTCAAATGCCACAGGAATGCTTTCAACGATGGTTATGCGTTCAAGTTGAAAACATTCGTTGCCGGAAGAAACCGTTTGGAGGATCCCGGAGCTAAAGCCTTGGCTGAAGCGTTTTCGGTAAGTTAATAACTGTCATCTACCCCGCTTTTACTTAGAACTTTCGGCGAATTAGACGGCAATGGGTTCCTGGACGATACATACCAAGATTGTTTTACTGCAGACACTTGGTACTCTCGAAGAAGTCGTTATACCTCAAAATGGTATACGTGCAGCAGGAATTTGTGCACTAGCACACTCATTCCGATCGAATCCTCTGCTTCGGGTTATTAACATCAATGACAATACCTGTACAGTCGAAGGAGCTTTGGCGCTTGCTGACGTTGGTATTCTTAAGTTTACATTTAGTTTCGTTGGTTTATCTCCGACAGTCTTCAGGTTCTTGAAGATCTCACTCATCTTGAAGTCCTCGATCTTGGCGACAGCTTATGCAGAGATGACGGGATTGTGAACATCTGTGAAGCGCTTCAACGTCACTTCAAACTACAGGTGTCTAGGTTGCCAGTGCTTTTTCAGCGTGCTATGCAAAGCATTGTAGATAGTAGGCTATGTTAGCCGAAAAAATGTCATTTTGCAATGTTATTGCATTGCTCGCCCCAGGCTGAATATTTCCTATCAACATTCTCTCATTTTTTAGTCTGTGGATTTTTCCGGAAATGAATTATCAGCTGAAACGGGAGAATCAGTAGTTACAATGTGGAAGGAAGTTTTTCTCGCAGAAGGTCAAGTCGTGTGCGTCTTCTAGAACTATTTCTGCATCATGTCTTTTTTCTTTATTTCTTTGTCTGTATTTTTAAAAGTCGCGCTTTAGAAAGTTGAAGATGACAAATAACTGCTTTGGATCACGATTCTATGATATAAAAGAGATGGCTGAAGGTACCCCAATCGATCTTGGCGAAAGCGAGTAAGCAATTTTGACCTCGAGAATTTAGCTTTCTGATGTTATTTGGACGACCGATCTCCAATTTAGTGATGACGAAGGAACTTTGTCCGAGTGCTCTGATGAATTTGTTGAGTCAGAAAATGACAGCGAAGATGAAGAGGAGGATTACGACGACGAAGAGGAAGGTATGATTATGTAGTGCGTTGTCAATGGCAATGGAAGCGCTAGTTCAAAGAAGTCTCTATGATAAGGTCAGAGGTCGAAGAACGCGAAAATATACCTACTGGAAAGGCAGGCCTCTAAGGATGCGGGACGACTTACGTTTTGCAGCAAATGGTATGAGTCAGCGGCCTAGCAGGACGGTGTACACGGCTGCATACCCACTTCCTTGCCGTCTGACTCTGTCCGCTCCAACTGCGAGATCATTGAGGAGGTCAGCAGCGTTGAGGCACCCCCTTTCTGCTGTTGACGCGTAAGTCAACAGCAGAAAGGGGGTCTCATTTCTCGGGGTCCAGACTGTTGTTTCGCATCTTCTTCATCCCTGCATCACAGACTGCCCATATTTAGATTTCTAATTGGCAGTCTTTCCACCGTGAACTCTAAAGCAACGGCCCTAGTAGGGTCAAAGTGGGCGTGGCGGACGAAAATCGCACCCCTCTCGTCAGCCGATCACGGAGATTCGTTCACGATCACGACTTGTCGTAAATTGACTTCAAAGAGTTCCTGTGGATCCAAAATGATCGTAAATGCTTCTGCAGCCAATCACGCGATCTCAACTGCTGGCAAGAGGTGGTGCGACATTTGTCCGCCACGCCCACTTCGACCCTGCTGTGGCTGTTGCTTTAGTCGGCGCTCAAAAATGAACTTGGAGATGCTAGTTGGTGCGGCACTGAAGGAGAGACTCAGGGCCGTATACTATCCTTTCTCGAAGCTAAGTGACCCAAAGTTTCCTTCAAATTTATTTGTTTCGAACAGTATCTCTTCACTTTCAGTACATGTTTACTTGCACCTAAATACATGCATTAAATGTGGGCCCTTTATCAGGGCATCCCAGTTGGGAGACGGAGAAAATTTTAAGGAATTTTCATCCGATTATCCCTTCGGGGATGATGCATACGGCCCTTGAAAAATGCGAAAAATCGCGAAGTAATATGGTGCACATGTTGTTGGGAGTTGTGTCATGGGACCCGTTACCATTTGTTGTAGCTACCCTTCTTGTTGTAGCACTCTTTTCTATGAAAGCTCGGGCTGCTCTGGCAGTTCGGAAGGTAGAAACTCAAGGTATTCCGGGCCCTATCCCACCTCTGTCTCCCCATTCTTAGTAAGAGTCAGCAGCGATGTCCTCTGGGGAAGGATTGGATATGGCCTCAGAGATGGGGTCGTTAATGTGAAGGTCGTGTTTTGCTTCAGCTGCAGGGCTTAGCTGTTGATGGACAGAGAAAGACTGAATTTCGAAGGCGGAGCGAGAAATGTCTAGGGTTTTGCTAGGTTCCTTCGAGTGTGCCCTTCGCGATGAAGCGCGCCATATTCTGCTTAGGCATTTTATTGCCCTTTATGACCAGACATATCTTACTCGCTTGAAGACGGAATTATCATCGTACTCATCGCTTATGAAGCAGCAGGAGAATTCTTTTGTGCCTTGAAACGTTTTAGCTGTAATAGAAGAAAAGAAAATGAGATCTTGTGACTTTGTGTTACCTTGTCTTCACGTAGTATTCTTGCAATTCTGCCTACCATTCACCTTATTTTTTCTGTTGTACAGGTTAGGCCATAGATTTCAGTGCAGTTTTCGAACATCATGTGATGCTCACATGGTTCATATTTCAGATTTGGAAGCAGGAGGTGATAGGATTGATGGAGATGATGGAGGCGACCTGAGTGATTTGCTGAATAGCATGGGTGACATGAAATTCACGGAGCCTGAAGCCAGTAAAGTTGATGATGTCGTGTCGTTCCTCAATCAACAACTGAAACTCGACACTGCCCAGGATGGTTTGTGAATGACAGCTATATTTTATTTCATTCCCATTGGCTTTGTTGGGACAACGCTCTCATTTTGAATTCAGCTGAACCCGTTGCCCGACGAATTGAACAGCAGGCTTGCATGAGAGTGCTCGATCTTCGCGGTAACACTCTCGGCATCGAATCCGGGAGTCGAATTGCGGAAGCCATCAAACGGCATCCTGAGTTGCAAGTGACTTTTTTCACAAGATTATAGATGTTCTTCATCAACTGGCGTTAATGAACTTGCGAGGTCAATATTTAGAGATGCTTATGGAGCGATTTATTCACAGGTCGTCTGAAAAATGAAATACCTCCAATATTGGTTAGTTTCTCGTTTATGAGAAAGCGTGATTTGTATCCAGGCGTAGGTGAAACTTCTAGAAGTCACTCTGCTCCGCCATGATCTCTGCCAATTGTCATATCACTGAATTAGATCTCTCTGACAATGCATTCGGTCCTATTGGAGCTGAAGGTTCTCATTTTTCTACATTGGAATACGCCTTTACCTGTAAATCTTTTCAACGCGGTAAATAATTCAGGTATACAAGAGTTTCTTGTGTCACCGGCTGCATTCTCACTTGAGGTACTAAAGCTTAACAACAATGGTCTTGGAGCTGGTGGCAAGGTAAACAAATCGCTCGATACATGTTCAAAAGGGATTTAACTCTCCTATAAGTACCTAAGTTGACTTCAGGTGATTGCAACGTGTCTGTCGGAATGTTTTGTTCGGTCTAACCTAGCTAAGAGGCGGTTGAAGCTGAAAACCTTCATAGCTGGTCGAAACCGTCTTGAAGTTCCTGGAGCAGTTGCTCTTGCCGAAGCGTTTACGGTGAGTTCTCCTTTTTTGCTCGATATCAAATCTTATAGATGATCTGTTCTAGATTACAAGTATTATATAGTAATAGAACTCTTTACCGGCCCCAAAATGGTTTTTGAGAACTTTTCTGCAATTTCCAGAAGATTGGATCCTTGGAAGAGTTTGCCGTGCCACAGAATGGTATCACAGCGAAGGGAGTTGAAGCTTTGGCCACGTGTTTCAAATCGAATCCAAACCTTCGAGTCATCAATCTAAACGACAATACTGCCACCCAACTCGGTAGCGCTGCAATCGCCGAGGTGAGACTGCTGGTCAAATGTTCGTCCTAATTGGTTTTGATTGCTCATTTTAGGCTTTGCCTTCACTTCCCAAGTTAGAAGTGCTGAATCTTGGAGACTGTTTATGTCGGGATCAGGGCTGTCATGCAATCGTTGACGCTCTGTCACCAATGGTGCATCAAGCCCTGAAGGAGGTGGACTTATCTGGAGCTGAGCTAAGTGGTGCGGCTGCGATGCAGATTGTTGAAAAATGGAAGAAATTCCCGTCAACCACTCGGCTCATTATTTCATCGAACAATTTCGGCGGAGTCTTCGAGGATTTGCGAGGAATGGTTGCGCAAAACATCGTTGTTGGCGATTCGGAGTATGTTTTAAAGTTTCCTAGAGAATCTTGAATCTGTTCCACAAGGCCCTTGATTTTTTTTCCTCTTTTTTAGTGTACCGTTTCTATTGTTTCAGTGATGACCAAGGTTCCCTCAGCTCAGACGAAGAAGAGAAAATGAGTGCTGAAGAGACTGACGATGAAGATGACGTCAACGAAGAGGTGAGTGAAGATCTTGAATTCTTGGATGTTTCTTGCTTTTTCTCTATGGCTGGTCAACAAAGGAAATGGCGGACTGGGTTGAAGTCCACGCTCAACCTGAATACTGTTTGAGCGCTTTCATACCACTTTTGGGGATCATCAGCTCGATTCTTACTTGTCCTGACCTTCAGGTAACTGCCACTCCATACAATCCACCCCACTTCTTCACAGTTACCGTTTTAAAGACAGCTTTCACGGCTGAAACAATCCTTCTCGTGGGCTAGGTGTGCAAACGCAGATGCCGTCCGCGATTCAAACGCGCGGTTGCAGTGGCACGATCTCAATAATGCGGATCTATGGATCTAATATGGATCACCTTTGCGAATTTGTAGCTGTCTGCGTCTCGCTCGTCCCTGTGCTCTTTCGTCCTCACCTCTTCAAATCTCTTCTCTCGCCATGATGCCCATTGTTTCTTCATAGGTAGACTCGCCCACATTCCGAGAAGCTTTAACCTTTAGTATATTCGGCGGTTCTTCTTCCTTTTTCCTTACTGACAGACCAAACGGTAACCACTACTCCATATTTGACTCCCATTACTTTACTTGTGCAACGTAGGAAGGGCTTTCGAGGGTATCCTTCGTGTGCCTTCTATGAACCTTATTTCACTTACATTCAACCGAAAATTCTCTCAATGTTTTCTAAATAAAGTTCTAATGTTTTCGGCTTCGAATTCTACCAACGATCCAGAAGCACTGCTGAAGAGATGCCGCGATTTCATGGAAGAAGCTCAGGTGTGCACTTATTGACACATTCTGTCGCCATGACGATCTCATGCTCAGATATTTCAGGATCGCTTCGAGTCGGCGACCGTGGAGAAAGCCGCCAAATTGATACTGGAATTGGCGGACATCGTAGAAAAAAGTGGTAACAGTGACAGCGTAACTGAAATGGCAGTAAATGTTGCAGGTATGTAATTCAATCTTCACCTTCGAAGATCCGCGTCATACTCGGCGATCTAAGGAAACGGTTTCTTTGGTCTACGAGTTATTTGGGCTTGCGATCACTTTGTATTTGCTATGCGCTGCTTATACCTGGTCGATTCGGATGCTTCCTGACTGTTAGTGCTGCATTTTACCACGCCTGAATCTAATGCGCAATTAGGTTTTAATCTCCTACGTAGGCAGGAATCATTCGGTTCCTTAGAAAAAAATGAAGAGCGAGGGATTGTTAAGTATTTTTATGTTCTTGTTGCACCACTCATTTCATAGTGATCCATGAAGAATCGGAGGGTGCGGTCCGGGATCAGGCATGCTCAACTCCATCCTTGAGCATATTAGGCAGGCGGACAAGTGTTGATGTCGTGTCCTCATTGTGACCCGAAAGTGCGCGACTAAAGGTACCCCGCAATCCACACCTGCGTCTGTTAGATCCGCCTTCAATTGTCGGCGGTCTGGTTGCTTCAGCTTAGTATTGCGGCTGGTACTGGGACAACTGGAGCTAGCCGTTCGTGAAACTCGTCCAAACTTGCCCTTTCTTCATCGCAAGGTGGCTGAAAGAGAGAGGACTTGTTTAGCCATGACCACGCTTTTCTTTTGCTATCTTTTTCTTTCCCGGACCACTTTTTACCCTCCCCCTTTATTATGAAACGCTCTTACTTAGCGCTCATCTCCTCCTGGGTTTTGCCTTTAAGTCCTCACTTGGTCTTTGTTTGAATGATGGGATCAACTATTTATTATTCGATGGGTTCTCATTCCCAGAAGTTAAACCCCCAGCAGACGTCGTGTCGAAGAATCAATTTAGTGGGTATTACAGAATAGCCCTCGAGGATTAATGGTGTGCCGTTGCAAAGCGCGACAGTGGCGCTAGGTCTTATAAAGTCTTGGCTACTAATCTTCGCATTTGGACGAGATACCTCGCGCGGTTCCCATCATGGCAGCGTTATTACGGCGTTGCGGAATATTCAACGTATGGGTTAGCGGAGCCATGGAGCAAGCAAGTTTATACAACTTTTCCGGCCCGCCCACCTCCTTATTCGAGAGGGGGTGCTTGTTAATGGTTTCATCGGCGGTTTTCTTTTCTTCTTTTTCATTTTTGTGAGCCTGGTAAATGTAAAGGATGAAACTTTCTTTGTCTGAACTGGCTTCATAAAGTGTATGTTACATAGCTTTAGCCATCCCGCTGTCCTCGGCCTCGTTTGCTAATGTTTTTTCCCTTTCAGAGGATGTTATCAAACGTGTTGAGTCTGTACGGCGGCGACCAATATCCACAACCTCACAGCTCATCAATCATCTCGTAGCCCAGAGTGGCTTTGTGAAGGTGGATTTTCATTTGATGGCTTCGCATTTGGCTAGGTGGCAGGAAGTTCGGAACCTTAAGTGGTGATTTCAGTGTGAAGAGAAATGGGGCGTCCCGGTGAACAAGACAGCATTGGCCAATCTTCTGAATCGACTAATGGCCCGCGGTCATATGTCTGACAAGAGTGCCTTGATTCAAAACTATTTGTGAGTTTGTCTGATGTGTATAGGTCTGAGTATATATGTGAAACTTTTCTTTTAGTGGCAGTGCAGTTTAATCGTCGGCAATTTCCTCGAAGCCACTTCTCCCCATCGTCATAGTGCAGCTTTATTGTGATAGAGTATCGTTTTGAAAGTATTATGTTACACTTTAATTATTTGACAAGTTACATGAGGGTACACTAATTGCCTCGGACATGTTTGATGCGATTAAGCGTGTTGTTATGTTTTAGATGGTTACTAGTTGATCTCGTTAATTTTATGAAGTGGTAGTTTCAACGCGATAAATATGGGTACCTTTCTGTTTGGTATACTTGATTGTAGGCGTGGCTCGCGAATCCATCTTGCTCAATGGTTTTGAAGTTGTAAACAAACACAAAAACAAACATCTGGAAGTTGTTCCTGCGCTAACAAGATGAAGAAAGCTATAACTGTAAAAAAGTAAAATATGTTATTGAAGAAAGCCTTGAGATGGTCAATGAATGCGCATACAAACGATTATTGAAGCAACTGAAATAAGTATATTCAAAAGTGCTATGTTCACTGTGAGGGAGGTGTAGTGGCAACTGGCGCCGCCACACAAGCGCACGCTCCGGGCTGGTATCGAAGTTATAGACGGCGAGTTGGCTGCAAATTCGAAAAATCCAGGAAAAGCGCCAAGAAGCTTTAAACAGGGACCTCTCCCCCTTGAAATGAAGGAAGAGGCGTTTCGGACCAGCTGTCCGAACTAGCTTGCTTTGCTGGCTCGTGCCAGCAAAAAATACGGCTGCAATCGCATTTGCACCAACACGAATAAGTTATAGCATCAGTACTAATCAAGAAATACAATGACTGAAGGGGTTAAAGCAACAGTGTCACGACGAATTTGAGGATTGAAGCGGTCGGTAGCGAAGTTGTAGGTAGGGAGTTGACGGATAATGAAGAAAAAAAGGAAGAGAAACGCCGATAAGGCCTTAAAACGGGGGCTCCCCCTCTTCGGTCCTCGGCTCAGAAATGAAGAGGAGCATGGGGTGGACGAGCTGTCCGAACTGCCGCGCCCCAATCGCGATTGCTGGCAATCAGCCGCAGCGCCTTCTTGTAGCCAGCAATTGCCATTGGGTCGCAATGCGTCGTCATGTGAGTGTGAGCAATCCGAGCGAAAG
>KZ345070.1:245385-265666 GCA_002352805.1 Teladorsagia circumcincta | reverse complement strand
GTTCAACCATGGACGGTTTCGGACGCTGATTTCAAATCCGCTCCCAAAATCTGCCAAACAATTCGCTGGACTGAGTTACGTGGGTTTATTTGTTTCCCATGTAGTTTAACACAGTCAAAAGTCGGCCTCAGCACTAGCTGCATTCAACATTAAGCGTAGCGGGGCATCAGTTGTGTGTTGGTGGCCTAGTGGTTACAGCGATGGGCTCTCGGTCTCGAGGTCAGTGGTTCGGATTCTAGCGGGTGTTTATTCTTTGCATTTTTTGGGACTGACCATTTGGTGGTAGTGGAACATGATTCTTCCATCAATGGTCAACCCTACATTGCTTTTCGATGAGTTTGAGATCGTTGACTTCCAGGTTTTTACCAATTTGCGCGCTGTCAGATAGGGTTAGGGCGCGCCAGCATCCGTAGCGCGTTGTTCGGCCGTTTTTCAGTGAAACGACTGCTATATCTGTATTTGGGAAGTCAAGCAACAGCTGGGGCCAATCTCTAGAAAAACTCGAGATTTTGAGAAAACTCTTACAAAGTGGACGAGTCACTTCCACAATACATGCTCCTAACCGGTGGCCCCAGGTACGACCTATCTTCGATGACGACCACCCTTCATATTTGAAAATAATACCATATGGGTGCTGGAATCATGCAAGCAGAAATTCCAGAAAATTTTTCCCAAACACATTCTTCAGAAAATTCATTTGAACATTTCGTCCCGAGGCTAGGTTTCGATGATTGGTTGATGAATGAATGGATGGGCTGTTACCTTTTTTCGAAGTTAGGCCAAAATCTCAGATTTGGCTACAAATTTGCCTCTGGAGGTATTTTTAGCTCCGGAACACAAATATCACACTCGTTTGCTGCAAAACGTTTTGCAAGAGTCCTGCGCGCTCCATGTGCAGTCATTAGCAAGTAACGCCTAAACTTGTTTGGAACTCCTCGCAAACTCTTGTACGGGTAACTGTAGGCAAGCGTAGCATAGTTGGGAGTCTTTTCGACTATGTTGCCGCAAAGGCAAAACGGAAAACACGTCAAGGAATCGAACCTACGATCTCTCGCCTGAGAACCTGGACCACTACCACTGCACCATTTTGCTTCATAACTTTGTTCAGAAAATCGTTTGGCAGATTTGGAAAGCAAATTCGAGATCAGCGTTCAAATCCACATCTGACGGTGTAAGTCTCATTTCATATGGCCACTTCGACCCATCATCCATTCCTGGTCAGATTTGAGCTTTATCCTTTTGCTCACTTCTTACATTTCCGAACTCAACCGATGGAATTTTAGACGCACATTCCTCGATACTTGAAGCAGGGTGATGGGGTCGTATATAAAGCTGAAGGCGCCAACTGGCTCTTCAATTAACGAAAAAGGAAAAGAAATCGTCCAAACCACTAGAACTTCTTTCTTTCTGATTAGTGGACGAGATTATGCAGTAGACGACCACTTATAAGACACTGGGCAGCGAGACGAGGGAGCATAGAGGACGAGTGAGACGCATACAGTAAGCACTCGGGAGTTGGGCGTGCTATGGATGCAACTCCTTGACCTCGAGCATTCTAACTGTACCTGGTTTGCTAAGCGCTTCTTCTGCGGTGATAGGCCCAATCATCTCATTTAGGCCGATGTCCGACTTTGCGAGTGGCGCGATTCGCAAAGTCTGACACCGGCCTTATAGGAGGGAGTGTTACATTGAACTAAATGCGGTTTAAAGGCAAAGCTCGCGCTGAGACCTACCCTATGAGCCTTTAAAGTGGCTAGAAGGACAAGAGAGGCTAGTGCAGGTCTCGTCCCCTTATCCTACACCGGAAAACGGCCTCTAGGCGCTAGGCGCCAGGGATTTAGGCACGCTCCACCGGTCGTGGCACGCCCCAGCCACCACTCGATATCTTGTCTGCTTCGCAGTGTTGATCTGCTATGCTATCTCTACACGTACTTCTCTACCACTCTCCGCGCTCCCATGATCTCTCATCCCTCAGCTGATCTTCTGAACTTCCCTGCAGCGTGGAGCAGAAGGCTCGTATTTCCTGTGTATTTCAGGATTTCTTTTCTCTTTCTTCTCCTCTGGCGGTCCAGCTCCCGCCCCTACTTTCACATTTGAGTGAATTACCTCATCATCTGATCCTGAATTTTGCCTTTAAGCCCCTATAATAAACTGACTTTCATTCCCTTGAATTATTCTTCAAATTCTGTACCACGCTAGGCTAAGGCAATTGGAGAGATAGCGCACGTGGGCGTCGGTACTGGTCGTTACTTCTCTGTCATGGGTTCTTTGACGCCTTTGAAAGTGGGTTCCACAGCCAGATACAAGTCCTAAACCCCAGACGTTTCAGGAATTTTCGAGCCATATTTGTTCTGGAGTTTATAAGCCGTCTCTATAATCTAGTTATCCCTCTCTAAAGAGCACGCTAGGACTTCTCCATGTTTCAGTTAGCTTTTAATGAAACGCGTGTTCATGGTGCTCACCCGTGAGACGTCGTCGCTATGTTTCACTTTTCTGAACATGTCCAAAGCTTTCAGCATCGCTTTTCCGGTTTTTGTTGTACCGGACATGTGTCGGATTTTCTTCAGCGATGACAGCAGTTCTTCATAGCTCTGAACAAGAAAATCTTTTAGTTGAACCTTAATTTTCGCCGCGCGTGACGAGACAATGATGGCGAGTGCCTGAACCGAGATTTACGGTTTTTGGAAGCGCTAGCGCGATTTAGCACGATGAGCGTAGGAGCGTTCCGCATGCATCATATTCAGATCACTTCCTTGTAAGGGGCTATTCGCATAAAATACTCAGCGCCTCGGAAATAAGACAACGTTATTCCTCGTCGCAACGCCGCGCATTTTTGGGGGAGCATTTGAAAGAATTATTTGCTTATTGCCATCACAATGTGCTAACCGCAATTTGAATCCCTCTAAAGCCTAGATTTTCACGAGCTCAAACTCTACTTTTCAAAGTAACATTGGTGAAATTGACGCAGCGACGAAAAGCGCGGCTACCATACCAATGGTTCACTATAAACTCCAAGATCGAATCCCAACCATGTCCATCAAACCTTTTTCTCAGAACTGGTTATGTTCGCATGAAGTCAACCGTGACTTTCAGCGAGTTCCAAAACTCCCCCCCCCCCTTTCCATCCTAAGCGGGCCTTGAAACAAACCCCTCTTCTCCACCACCACCACTATCATCTCTGGGAGAGGAAGGTGGAGATAATGTCTCGAGAAATGACAAACACTCCATATTGCCTAATTTTTGCCTTCTCCATGGATGTTCGTCAAAGTTACCAAAACCCGTCAAAGATGACCTCCCTCTCCCTCTCCATTGTAATAACACCCCTAGCTTCCACCACTACGACCGCATCTGAAAAAAAGCTCAAATGCGACCCATTTGTCACAATCACCAACATGCAGGAAGCAAAATACAATCCTCGGCAAAAATCCCAAATACGACCCCCATCTCGCCATGATCGGTCAAATGCACGGTTTAGTCTGGTGGAGGCACTGACTGGAATATGCCTGACTTCTGCAAGAGACGACCTATTAGTCAGATATGTGCCAAAATTGATAGGATTTCAAATAACGAAGAACTCATTGTTGGTCAGCTCTTCTGGCATACGCCATGCACTCAGCATTCGTTCAAAATCGCAGTGGCATGATTGCTTCGCCTTTCTATGCAGTGATGTGCGCAGACTAGCCAATGTGAAATTAAAGTGCATACCTCTTACATGCCTAGTAGCAGTTATTTAGTTTTGAAATTACCTGCTTATAGATGCAATCAATAAAGTTCCATAAAAAACTTTATCAAGCTATGATCACGAACTTGATTGTCATCGAAGCTATATTCAAGTCTCGTATAGCTGGCATACTGTAAAACGGCGATCTGGCTCTGAAACGATAAAATACCCAATTTTTTCGAATGGTCGTGTTATGTAGGATTTCGAATAACATTCTGAGCAGCTCTCAATGCTATTCATAAGGTAAAAGTTAATAATTCAATGTTCACCTTATTTTTTCCAATATTCATCATCGAAGCAATCTTGTCGAGCATGTTCATTTGCATGGAAAATGTTGGACCAGACACCGAACCAGAGCCGTCCAGAAGGAACAGTACGTTCAGGCGAAGTGCTATTGGACGGCATACTGTAATTGGCAGCATGAAATCAGAATTAACGAATGTTCAGCGACATCCAGCAGAATCAGCCATGAGTGGCTGGCAAAATTTTGAAGAATACGATCTGGGTGGACTCCTTGCTGTCCTCTCCCCCACCCCCCCCCCAACCATCTTCATGACTTCTTCGAATGCATCTATTCTACTGTTTCCAAGTAATTGATTTTGGCATCACATGACACACTCCAACTTCGCCTCCAAAAGGTCCCTCAAAGCTGCGGTCGAGCAGGAACGAGAGCCAACGGTCAAATTCTGAGCCGCAAATACGATCCCTTCGTTGGTAGACCACTAACAGGCGGTTGGTGGATCCTAGTTATAATAATGTAGTCACCATCTCTTCTCATAGAACCTCGGCATCGATTTTAATTTTGATATTTTTTAAGCGAGGTTTTATTTGGTGAAATATTTACTGATAGTCCAACGCTTTGTCGAAGCTGGCCTTCCAGGGTCCAGAGTTGGAGATAGGCTGTTTCTTGAACTCTAGAGGCTATTCGCTCGAAACTTCGAGTCATTCAGTTATTCTGCCTGAGAACAAAATTTGCACAAAAATTATCAAAAGCTTCAATGAAGAGCTAGATTTGAATAAAGCATCCATAATTCTAGAGGAATATTAAAATTGTAGAAATCCTTCAGGAACATTCTTTTCAACAGGAATAGGTGTTTCGAAGGCAACGCAGAACTCTACAGAAATTTCATGCAGTATGAAATTCAGGTTTTCAAGCTTTCTACCCTAATAAGCGGACAATTCGGATAACCAATATGTGCTCACCTTTGACGAGTTCGTTATCGTCGTCGATGGCGTTCACGACGACGACTCCGATGATGAAGGTGTGAATCAGAAGAGCTAGTGGAGTGAATTGATTGAAGGTCATCATCGCTGGTCACGTTCACAAACAGCTTATTATGACCACTTGACCTGATTTAGACGAGATGGCTGGTATGCGAGATCGAATCCGGTATCTGGTAGCGTGCGTAGCAGCCGATCCGCCCATTCGATCCGAATTAGCTACGAACTCATGACCGCAGATCTGCGGTGGAATTTTATGACGAGGTAAGCCTCAAAGCTGTACTCTGATCACGGCTAGAGTGGTGTAAGTGTAGTGGCATGTGGCGTCACTTCCCATACTCACGGTCCGGGGGAACGAATCTCGTCCGAACATCTAGGTCTTTCATCTTTCCGGAGTGGGTTAATTGATACCAGGCTTGCCTAGAAAAGAAATAATTAAGAGAGAAAAACCATTAAATAATAAAAGAATAAAACCTAATTTGCTGAGTTGTACTTTGAATGCCGCTTTGCATATCATTGTAAACGACGAATAAGCATTCAAATGATACTAAGATTCAGAACCACCTTGTGCGTGGCGTATACCAAAACGTATAGGTGGAAGCCGAGTGGTTCATTTTTCATTTTGGCAATTCCTATTAAAAATGCAGAATTTGCACGGTGCTAATGTCGATCCATTTGGATCGCGTCCTAAATCCGACCTCCATTTAGGAACTTCAAAGCACACGAGATGGATTTCATGAGATGGATTGTTCACTTATTTTTTTAATGTGTCTGTTACCAAATAACAAGTCCGAGGAGATGAGATTTCATCATTAAGTTGGGATTCGATCATCTAGACGGCCCTGGGAGGAGAGAAAAGCTCACCGGCGGCGCGGACGCGAGCGCGTGTAGGTGACGTCAAAGTGACGTCGCAGATGTGGCAGGCTCAAAGGAAAGGCAAGTAGTGATCAGTGCCGCTATTTCGCTCTAACACAGCTGAGTATCTGGCACTATTCGAGCTTGTTCAATCAGTGTACCGCGACCGAAATGTCTGCTTTATGCACAGGTATTGACCTCCCACTAGGGATTGGAATTTTTGGAATTCGGAGAAAGTCATGGCTTCCATGTGCAAACTCTTAGGAGTTGAGTTGGAGTTGAATGAATAAAGCCTGTTCTTTGACTACGATCCTCACTTACTGATACTTATTACAGCAATTAAGAGCGCGGTTGCGCATCTCACTTTGCAGAACACGTTGGACATTGAGACGCGGTTGCGCATCTCAGAGATGGCGCCCGCCAATCTGCTCATTTCGTGTCCCACCTGACCAAAAAACCCGAAACGCGCGCTGCCGTCAATGTGTTAAAGCAATTGTGGTAGAGCTTACCCTCGCTCTCGCTGCCGCTGTGACGTCACCAACACGCAAACGCGTCCGCGCCGCCGGTGAGCTTTTCCATGAAGCCGACGGCCCTAGCGTCATGTAGCGCCTGTAGTTACAGCGTTTAGTGCCTGTAATTGTTAGAAATTGCTCGATGGAGACGTTGCAAGACGTTGGTTCAGTATTATATTTCCTTGCATTTACTACGTTAATATCCCATCACTATATTACTTTCTTATTGAACTGTTTTTCGCTTCACGTCACCCTTCATTCAGGTACTCGTTATCCTTCCCCACATTTTTGGCTCATACCTTTCACAGTTCGATTCCTGGCCGGTGCGAATGTGCAGGGTGATGTACCGAAAATGTGGGGGTGGTC
Organism: Teladorsagia circumcincta; assembly: GCA_002352805.1. Lineage (NCBI taxonomy): Eukaryota > Metazoa > Nematoda > Chromadorea > Rhabditida > Trichostrongylidae > Teladorsagia > Teladorsagia circumcincta. The sequence continues at coordinate 258,991 of KZ345070.1, read as the reverse complement.
CAATGGATTATTCAGACCACCCCAGTATCATGGAATAATCGATCTATAAGGTAAAGGCATGCCCCAGAATCGAATTTACGTAGTACTTGCACATGAATACAAATGTATTGGTATGAAATGGCCGACAGAAAAGAACAGAGGAAAGGAATCCGTCGAAAATTTTCAGGCCAAGGGCTTACTCAACTTCGCAATCAGCTGTGCTAAGGCAATGAGAGACTAAGCGCGAAGAAGAGAGTATGATACAAGAGAGTGCGACAGATGAGAGGGCGCCAGACAACAGCCAGATAAATTTTTCGGTTCTTATCAGTCCTTATCATTTGCACTCCGTCCCGCACCAAATTTTCCCTCCTCCCCCACCTCACATCTGGAACTCCTAACGACGTTAGTGCCCGCGCTCTGAATTTTGTGAGATTTGCGTTTCAGCGCTTTTTATCAGCTCTTTTCAGTTATTATCACTTTCTGTCCCCCATCAAATATGCTCTCGTCACATTACCCATCATATTTTGGAATTAGTTCCTGACGACCGCTGGTGCCCGCGCTGTGAATTCCCGGTCACACACCAACAGACACATTTAGCCGACTGCATATTGTAAGATGTGGTCCACTATTAAATCTCATCCAGAGAGCAGCAAAACGTCCAAACAAAACTCGCCTGCAATTTATTACAGCAAAGAACAAACAAACGCAGCGACCGTTCAAATATTCGCCATTCCCACCGTCGGAGTGAAAGGCGCGAATTCAAACGCCCAAATGACGCCATGCGGACGTAACGATCATATGGGATGAGATTTCGGACAACGACTGCTAATTACTTGGGTTTCTTCCGCTCATGAGTGACAGTTACCCTGTCAGCAGGAAGTCTAGGGACCTTCTTGTCTTTTAACTCGGTTAATGAGTTTCTTTCATTGACGTAGACGTTTCAAACCCTTTTTTTTAAGTTATATACTCGTCCTTGACTTTTAACCTGATTTATGAGTTTCCTTCTTTGACGTGGACACTTCAAACCTTTTTTTTCGAGGGGACATGCTCGTATTTACTCCATCCTTTTTTTCGAATTCCGGGGCTCTAAAAGCGTTATGAAAGTTGAAATTATCTATTTACCACTTAAACTAGTCATTCTGCTGAGGTTTTCCTTTTATATGCAGTGAAAAGGTCAAGATTAGTGCCATTTCATCCCTTGTGGTCGGCAAATAAAGAGAGCACCGTCTTTGTCTCAACAAATTGCTCAGGTATTCTTCAATTTTGGGAACCAAGCGTGCTGCTGGAGTTCTACTCAATTTACTTTCGTTTCTTGGAATGCTCGAGTGCCTTGTTGAACCTCCGAGAAATAATGGGCCGTATGTTATCCTTCCTCGAAGCTAGGTGACGCGAAGTTGTTTGAATATATTTGCTTCGAACAATACAGTTTCTTCACTTTCTGGACATGTTTACTTTCACCTACATGCATACATTAAATGTAGGCCCTTTATCAGGACAATCCCAGTTTCTATCTCTTCTCAACCTTCCTTGAAAGAAGTCATCCACTATTGTTAGACTCAGGTGAATAGTTTCCCTTATATACCTTGATTGAAGAAGTGACCACTCATTGAAAGTTTTGTTTATTTGTCTCTTAATGACGCTGTCCCCGAGATAAGCGCGAATCATATAGTTCTACACCCCATAACGAGCATCATCGACAGGTTCAATAGAAATTAGATCTCTTAAAATCTCATCAATTCTTCCCTACTTTGACGCTTGGAAGCTTTGCGAATCATTTCCACGAATGGTCTCGTTTCTCTTGAATTATAATATCTCCATTTCCTCATTGTTTCAGTTTACTCGTCGAGGAAAGCCTGGATTGCTTTCCGAGACATTTTTAATGGACACATACTACACTCCAATGAAGACTCCCACGGCGAGAACACGACGAAAAGCTTTATCTCCAAACAGTCGACCATCTGAAGCTAACACTAGTTTCTCTTCACCTTACACGGTATGATTGCATGGATAATATTTGTGTTATTTTTTATTTATTTCTTCATTTGAGCTTCAGTTTTTCTATCCTAATGACGATCTTTTCCCTATATCCATTGAGTGTTTTTATGGATTAATGCACAAAATGAAGGTAAAAATGAAGATTGTCCATCACACTTAAACGGATTTCCCTACCTCTTGTGCGGTTAACAGACTACTTGATTTTTCCTTGATGGTCCTTCCGCGATGGCTAGAGCACAAACCATAGAGAACGGGTGAGCGCCCTAGGCCTAAGCCTTTGAGAAGAGAGAGGCCCGCGAGAGGCGGTTAAAAGAGCTGAGTTTAAGTGGCCCATCGACCCCTCTTGTACATAGTTCGCGAATTTTTCTGGTCCTTTCTTTTGTACGTATAAGGTTTTTATGGGTCTCATCCACCTAGGGGCAGGGGGCTTTGGGATGAAGTTGCGAGGTGGGTGTAAAGCAGAAACGAATTGTTCCACGCTCCCCGGAGATTTCGTTCCTTTGCAAGAATTCAGAATTCGGAGGGGCAGCAACCTCTCAACAATGCCCATCCCCTTACAGAACGAAACCCTTGATACCCTTTGTTTTAGGCACAGTGACGTATAGAGAACCGCAGTGAAGCGAGAAGTAGCGAACCTTAATTCTGACGCTTTCAAGAGCTTTGAGTTTTCCAGGTGGTCGAACTGGGTATGAATGAGGAAGAATTGAGGGCGCATATCCTCGAGCAAGATAGCACAATCAGAGAATTGCGGCAAACTATAAAGGTAGGTACACGGAGGTTTTTTTAGAGTAATTATTGTGTGTTTTTTGTCATTTTTTCTTTAATTCTTCGAATTGTTAGCTTTTTCAGTCCTCCATTGTTTTTGATTAGGCGTTTCCAAGAAAATGAACATTAATGTTCATTCAATTCGAAGTGTTTACGGGGTTGATGAGGGCACGATCAATTGGACCTCTAATAACTTATTATTCAGAAAATGGAAGAAGACATGAGTTCGAAGATGAATGAAAGCATCTTGATAGAGACCAGTAATCGCATCAACTCTCACGAGTCACGAATGTTTCAGTACGTGTTCCTGTACGCAATTTTTCTTTTTTTTTTCGTTTCAAGTCGCTTATGTTTCAGAAAAGATATTGCCATATACGAGCACGAAGTTAAAGACATGAAGGAAAACTTAAGGGTCGCGAGGCTGGACTTGTCAGCCGAAGTGAGCAAACGAATAGAAGCTGTAAGTTGTTGTTCTGTTACACAATGACTAGTTTGCTTTAGTTTCTCCTTTAGCTCTTTTCCTTCTTGAGCTGGTATTCGGCTTAGGGTAATGAGTTACTTCGCTGATTACCAGAACTAGGGCTCATAATTTCCAGGAAGATGTCCTCAGGAGACGAGCCATTGAAATAGAAGAAATTGAGCATAAGCTGAAATCAGCCAACGACACCGTCAGTAGGCTTCAGGAGAAGGTATTCAAATTATTCTCTACTCTTCTCGGTTATTTTCGACTTGATTCACCCTCAAAGTCGTAGAAGCTCGCAGAACTACGGTCCGGTCAATGATTTCAGTAATTACCTATACCTTTTCAGTAATTCAGTATATCAATAGATTCGGGTTTATAATTTGATATTAGCAATTTTCATCCGTATATCCTTTTAGCTCATGGAGAAAGATCAGAAGATCACGCAACTTGGATCCGAAGTCAGCGCAGCTAAGTTTGAAATCTCCGTGTTGGAGACGAGACTGGCCAAGGTAGCCATTTTTCTGTATTTTCTTATGATCTTGATTTGCTTGAATTTTTTCTCATTGGACTTTCAATGTGAAACGCTTTGAAAATCGCTCTTATTCCAAGTTGTGTAGGTGGTTTTTTCTGTGTATGAGTGATGTTTCCACTCAGTTTCTCTTGAAACTGCTTTTCAAAATTGCAGAGCCGGCAAGATTGTGAGGAAGCTCGTTCTCGTAATAGAACACTTTCGATGGAAGTCGCTTCATTGAAAATTTCGTTGGCGGAATGCAAGGAAGAACTGCGTAGAGGGATAGAAGCTGTAAAGGATCAGAAGGAAAACATGACTAAGAGGGAGATCGAGGTAGATTTTTTAAATTTTCGATTCTCTTGGTTATCTCTTTCCCCCTCCAGAGATTCATAGGTGGAGAGTTCAATTATGATGTTTCAGTTACGCCGAAGTTTGGAGTCGAATCTTGTCAGCCACAATTTATCGACTTCTCATAGTCTTATCAACGCTTTCCAATCGTTATCTTCTCAGATAGAGACGATCCAGAAGACTAATCTGTCGGTTGAGGTACTTTTTTTTCAAGTTTCAAGATTTTTCTTTTCTTTAGCTTACGTTTCTTTCACTTTACGTAGTATCTCTTTCTTGATCAAATGCAACTTATTTTTCGGCTTCTACGCCCATTTCTTACGCCTTCTGACGATATTTCAATACCACGTAGGGAAAAATTGAGACTTTGAATTCCATTGACTTACTCGCTGGAAATTCCCAGTATTTTGTGTTGTATCCTCTGTTTTGTCTGCGGTGTGGATGACACTATCCATCCTCTTCCCACTCAAATTCTTAATTTCTCCCGAATTAGAAATCCTTGATCAATCCTCATCTATTCTCATGGAGCTTTCTAAAGGCCAGGAGGCAGGAAAGAGGTAGAGAGGTGTTAATTCTCTTATTTTCCTGACTTGTACGGCTTGATTGCCTAACAGGGTGAAGATAGGTCGAGGATTTCTGGACGGCTCGTCGAGCATTTTGTCTGTTCGGTAACGCTTTCACGCATGGACGTTCACTCTCTCCACGCGCGAGCTGTCTGTGCTATCCGCACCTACGTACATTCTCGACACTTTTCTCAAACAGTGTAGAGCATGGTCGAGGATGTCCTCGACCGCTATTCACCCTCCTGCCTACTGTGACTGGACTCCTTAACAGTGTTGTTCTGCTATTCTCATTATGCATTAAATGAATTTCGTAGAAACTTCAGCCACTTGAACTTGAACTCGAGTCTTTGCCTTGACATCAGCATCTGCTGGGCGTGCTGATGTTGTTAAGGGGATCATTGGAGTCAGTGAGCCACCTATAGAATTTGGAGTTAGCCTCAGGTAAAGAAGGGGATCTGGAAAAGACGTAAGCAACTTTTTTTCACCCTGGCGTATCTTTTCTCCGCTGAGCTTAATCGCAGTCCACAACCGACGGCTTTCGAATGGCCTATTCCGAATGTCTCCCTAAGGGCACGAACGCCCATCTGGGGCTTGTCGTGTGGGATACTATCAGATCTTCGGAAGATGACACTTACTAAAGTCTAATTGATAAAATTTTGAGGCACAAATGCCACCCTCAACTAATGGTTAAGCACGGTCACCGATTTGTATTCATCGTAACGGAAAGAATGAAGCGTTTCCTGACCCTTGAAAACATACACATGCTGATAAAACAAAGCGATTACGCTGGTCTATCATTGCTCTAATAGTGGTTGGTCAGGTCACAATCAATATTGTCTCATGCGGTGTTGAGTTGCTTGCGGTGAGTTTACGGCAGCGCAACGTAGCCATAGGGTGAACTTCCTTTTGGCGTGGCTCTCATTGTCATCTCCATAGGCCTTCTTTTGATGTTTTTTCATAATTACGTTGTTTTTCGAGATTGTCTGGTTATTTTAGCAGGTAGCTGATATCCAACACAAGATCGGAGAACTCACAGCTACTAATAAACATTTGGAAGAGAAGGTTATGGAATATGAAGAAAAGGAGAACACTCTAGCAAAGGTAATGTTCTTGAAAAGCCGTTTAGGCACTGCTCAAACGGTCTCCTGATATTTCGGATAAGTTGGGGATGAATTTTACGAGCGTCATACTTACATGACAGAAGCTTTCCAAATACGTATGTCTCTTGTAATTTTCAATATGTCTTCGTCAACACTCGGGTTTTTGCTCTTGGCTTAATGATCTAACTTGTTCTGACAGATCGTAAAGCGCTATCGCTAAGGGCGGGGCATCCTCAAAGATTGTGCTCAGGAGGAAGAGCTAAAACTTATTCCGGTTTTTGAACAAAAATGAAATGTGTTGGTGATTTAATTGCATTTCCACCACAGTGCCCTTGTATTTTGCGATAGTGCCGATTGCAGTGGTATTCGTGAACGTGTAATACGAGTTTCATTATTGTAGATTGTTTTCTTTGTAGTCTGTGATCTTTTCTCCTGTTGTACGGGGGTGGTTCGATAATTTCCCGCCCCCATTCTTTTATTACTATGGGCGCTCATATCGGGGGGGGGGGGGGAGGGGAGGCATTTGAGTAAGCGAGCCACATACAGAAACTGGGACAACTGGGACTAAAGCTTTACGGAGATACAGGAATTTCGAAGGAAACTGTAAGCAATTTGTGTCCTTAATGATGCTTCTCCTTTCTTCTGGCTTTAAGCCTAGTGTCACCTACATCGGCTCTGTTTTTTTATGTCTCTCCCCCACCCCCTAGCGCTCCTGTCCCCGAGGAGATGAGCGCAATATTCTGAGTTTGGTTTATCAGTCCCAGATCAGTATCAATCGGTCGCAGAACGTCGGAGGCTGGGACTCAGTCATTGGTTCCTAGAACTGTTCATCGGTCCCAATCTCGAGTTTATTCCGCTCAGAAACGCTGGAAGTGATCCGAGAGCCAGTAATTGGACGGGTCGTAACTAAAGGGCTGTACGATACCAGCAACTCCTACAGCAATCATGAACCTTGGCGGTTATCATCTTCCAACACGGTTTCGCACAGCAAACGATCCAGGCCGAAGCTGAATGAATTGTCGAAAGGCTGAAATGCGATCATTCAGATACCGTAGTACTCGGATCTTACCCGCACGATACTAGTCCACAGAAACCTCAGTGATTCTTGAAGGCGAAAAGCTTAATACAAAAGATGCGATCAAGAACACTCGGTAACCTGTTGTAATTACAGTCCTCTTGAGAGGAGGGAATCGACAAGCCCTCAAAAAAATGAAATGAAATGGTTGATTGAGATAGTGCATTTTTTGATATCGGGTCCATTTCATCTTCCACTTTCCGTAAGAAGATTTGCGACAGGAAGCTTTCCGGCCTGCCTGGTAATATGTTTGCGACCTTATTTTAAACTTATTTGCGATGGAGTTCACTAGTATCGGTAACCCAATGTCGTGTTAGACTGATTATGGGATTAAAATCGTTCGCCGTTTGATAAGAGTGTACACGATTTGTTCTTATTTGAAACTGTTCCCACCACTCTCGTATTGACTGTGAAGAATGTGATTTCATCTGAAAGCCTTCTTTTTCCAGCAGTTGGCCGAGGCACAAGGTAATGCTGAAGCGGCTAAAGCAGAACTAGTCGAGCTGCAGAAGAAACTTGTCGAAATTGAGGGCAGCTCATCACTAACTCATCAATACTTGTTGGAGGAGTCGAACAAGGTGATAAATTCCTCTACCAGTATTATTATTACGTGCTGAGACATTTCCCTTTTCTGTTAATTTATTAATTTTCCTCCCAGTTATTCTATTTTGAGCGAGCTAGTCTTTTTTTTTCTGGAAGAAGTTTGTGTGATTAGAGAAGTATATAAGTGTTCCAGATAAAACAACAAAAAGCAGCGCTCAGGTGTGAGCTAATAGCGCTCCGACGAGATCACAATAAGCAAAAGGAAAAACTTGAAGAGGTCAGGAGACCTTTTGATTTCGATTTTTCACTGTTGTCTATTTGATTCCATTCTTTGAAGTTGGAATCAAATAAAATGGACGGGAAGGAACTCGAGCGCCTGAGAACAGAACTGGCTTCGTCTCGGCGACGTGAGGAGCAACTCAAAAGCGAAGAGACTCGACTGAAAAATGACCTCCAGTCTGCACAACAGAAAATAAAGGAGCTTGAAGAGGCTGTAAGTTTTACACCATGCTGAACTGTAGGACGTTTCCCGTAGAACATCAACCTGAGTGTCAGTATGTTATAGCTAAGCTCATCGCAGCAGCAGCAGAGCGAGATGTCAGTGGAGCAGAATATTAATCGCGAGTTACGTGAAGAACTCAAGAAAGCTGAGGCGAAAGCCATGGAACTAACACAAATGATGGAAATCGTGGACGCACAATGCGAGCAGTACAGGGTATGGATTTGAATTTTTGCTTAGGCTGGTGTCAGAGTCCGCGATCTGTCGCGCGATTGCGCGAAGCGCGACCAATAGTGATGAGTGAATGATCACTGTTCATGATTGTACTTGTTGAATATTCAGTGTTGCAAATGCTCAAATGTGGCACTTGCCATTTCTACGATTCGCGTGAATCGCGCGACGGTCGCCAATTCTGAGAACGGCCTTATGTTTAGTTGTCAGAACACTGACAAAAGAGTCGCATTTGCCATCAATCAATTCAGTTTTGGAATGTGTCGGGCCCTTCTACTTTCATTCAGAATAGGCGTGGTATTTTAAATGTAATTTGAACGATACAAGGACTTGGGTTGCCCCGCGAGGTACAGGTCGTTGTTTTTATCCTCTCAAACTAGGCTCGTGTCGATCAATCGACCCCGGCGGGATGCAAGACTTGGTAGTCTCGGAAGGCGTACGACCCAGAATTTGATCCCCTGATTGGACGCGTGGTAGGGTGGGGTACTTACCGCTATACCGCTCCTGCTCTCTAGGTGCAATGAAGTCTATTAATATGTTGTTATGCGCGAATTGCTCGTAAGACTTGGCGAAAGTCTATCTTGATTTGTTCGCTGAAACTCGTTTATTTTCTCCCACACAGTTAAAAAACCTTATGGATGTTAAAGCGCCTATCCCATTTTGCTGATTGGAATTCGACTAGGCCGACCAAGTTATCTTTTTGACTTTCGGGCTGGTACAGATTGTTCCAGTGTGCCTATGGAGGTAGAAGGCGTCAGCGACAATAAGCAGAACAACAATCGGGATGCTTCTTCTGTTAACTGGCCCATCCTGAAAGATCAATCCCCTATTTCAATGTTTTCGTAGTATTATAGCTCAGTCAGCTACAAGCTTTTATTTGCAGGAGCTTAAAATGCGAGCTGATGTAACTCGACAGAAAGCATTGGATGAGTGTTCACAGATGGCGACCAAGGTTGGACTGTTGTTTAATTTTTGGCCAAATTTTCCTACTCATTGTATTTACGATTGAATGTTTAGCTGCGCGAAACAGAACGCGAACTCGAACGCCAAAGGTCATCCGAGGTCGAGGTCAATCAGTTGAGAGCAGAGAAGGATCGTTTGGAGATGAAAATCCGTTATCTTAATGTGGGTTTCTTTATTCAGCTTCTCCTCTTGCATTCTCTCCAGAGCAAGCGTTTAGGATGAACTCCGTGAAACCCATAACGATTATCGAGCTGAGTTGGCCCAACTGGCGCGGCAAATTAGCGAAACTAAACACAAGGATGTCGCTGATAACGAAAACTATGTGCTGAAGGTAAATCGTTGTTGTAACTCATGTCTCATGTCTTGGATATGATGGTTGTACTTTTGAGTGTGATTTCTCTTATAGATCGATGAATTGAATACGAAGTTGGCTCAAATGGAGAGCACATCTCGTAGCGTAAAGCGGCAGTTGGAGGAACTGAAGCTGGATAATGAGAAATTGCAGGAGCAGGTATGATAAGGCATTAATAGATGTGAAGTTAGGACAGGGTGAGCTTAACGTATAAGCCATAGGTTGGACGATCCCCCGCTAAGACCAATGCTGGAGCTAAGGCAGTGTTCATAGCTCACGGCTAATTCGGCGAATCAACGAATCCGCAAACAGGCGATCCTGCGTTGAGTGATTCCTGCAGTCGGTACCCGCTCATTATTCAGCGGAATCGCTTAAAGCCACGAGTCAGGCTTATGGGGTCGAAGAAGGCCCTTCTATCACTAATATGGTCAGGAATGCGCTGAGAAGGGTGGCGCCGGGCTCCTAAATCGAAATTGCGCAGCGACAAGGCTCCAGGCCTCCAATTTACATCGGTTGACTTGTTTCCGCATCTGGTCCCGCTCACCGGGGGAGTTACTGCGTGGCTGGCATACGTGTGAAATCGCTAGGTGGATTGCCGTATCAACCGATGGAACGGCTGGCATATCCGGAAAACTTGTTTGGACGTGTCTCTCTTCCGAGCTAGACCGCTTCTTTCCTAGTAGAAGCGGGGGTTCGGTTTTCGGTCTTGTGGACGGTTCGTTTCCGTTTTTTCTTCATTGTCGTTCCATTTCCCATCTCCTTACTTAGTTTAGACCACCGTAATGCCCAATCACGAGCCTGACTTCTGCCTTTAACCATGTAATCGCCAAATCGTCTGATCTCTTTGAGGAAGATGTCAAACTTTGCGAATCAAGTGAACCACCGCTGGGCACGAGCGATGCACCATCGGTTTGAACGATGTACCAGCGGTTCTAAAGAAGTACCAGCGACTGACGGTGTTTTGAAGTGGCGGATCCAGACTCTCGTAGTGGGACTTTCAAACACTGTCGAGTCGCTGGTACATCTTTCGAACCCCTGGTGCATCTTTCGTACCTACCGATTCGCTAGCGGATCGTTGTGTAGTAGCAAAGTTCGAAATTGGCCTAAGGAGGATTTCGCTGGAAATGCATCCCATTTCGAATCAAGGTAAAAGTGATCAGTGGTGCAATGATAAAGAAAAAATCATGAAAAACGGTTCAGAACACGAGAAATGAGACCCCTTCCTTGCTCGTTGATTTCCACATTGTTGCGGCTCTCGTCGTTGCCGCTCCCTAGCGCTAACGCTCTCGCTGCTAAACGGTTGCATGCTCTGCAGCAAGGATGGGCGTATCGCGCAGATAGAGCGCCAGTAGCGGCGTGTGGGAGGGGGCATGCTAAATCGGTGGGGCAAATCCTTTGCTGCGAGTGACGTGTCGGTTAGCACCCATGGGGTCTGCCTGCCTTCCCCTAGGTAGTTCCCCTACGTCGATTTTAGACCTTATCGAGGAATCCTTTAAATTACGAGCTACGAATAGTGGCTGAGCTTATTGTTCCGTTTGAGATTTTTCAAGCGAAGACTTTGCAGTTTTGTAGAATGGGTATATTAAAACCATAAAACCATTGTAAATGTTGTTTTTACGAGGTATATCGTATTTAGGTTTCTGCTGGTGTTGCACGTGAATTAGAAGTCGCCAACGACAACAAAAAGTTGCGTAGTGGTTTGGCGGAAGCAGTGGGGAAGATCGAGCGCTATAAAAACGAAGCTGAACATTCCAAGGAAATGTGTCAGGAGATGGCAGAGCAGCTCGGCGTCAACGAGGAACGAATTGTAGGGAAGAGCTAATTAAAGTGGTTGTACGAGATTTTGTTCAAAAAATCAATTTTTTTCAGACCAAGCTAGAGGATGAGATCATGAACTTAGAGGAGACGTTGAGAGAGAAAGAGAAACTCGAGGCGTATCTGCAGTCACAAGTGAAAGCAAAAGATATGCCAAAATTGAGCAGACGCAGCACTCTTCTACGAACACCATCGGAGAGCTCTGTGGTAAGTTGTTCTTCAATTTGTGAGATTTGATCATTTAATAACTCATAAATGTTCAGGAGGTCATAGATCCGGTCATTGTTGAGGAATTGGAGAATGAAAAGACGACCCTGCTCAAAGAGCTGGAAGAGAAAAAGAAAGGTGAAAATCCATTCCGTGGTCAACCATCGAGAGAACATGGAAAATATGCTGTTGAAATTGCAGTATTGATGTCTCGGAAGATGATGCCCCCTCCTCTGCCAAAAGATCGCCTACGTCAGCCATCTCCCATATACAGTAATCCCTATAGTGTCACGCCAACAAGGAATCCAATGGCAGGATTGCAATCGAAGTCTGTCGCTGATATTCGCTACTCGCAGCCTCAGAAAAAGTTATCTACACTGGCCCCGCCCACACCGCAGAAGGCGATAATGCGGCATGATATTCCTCACAGGTAGTCTTGAATAAGTTGGAAGGTTGTGTTTGTTTGATAATGGTGATATACGCAGTTCTCTTTAGGTGGACCGAATTGCGCCATTTTGGACTGTTCAGCATCAAGTGTGCCGTTTGCTTCATCGGTGTTCCAACGGTAAGCCTATTGTACTCGTTATAAATATATTTTTTGCTGTTTCATGTGGTTCTCTTCTTTTTGGAAGGGCTTGTTGGGTTGCTTGATGTACTTCACGAGTGCCTTTATTGGTTGACTACGCTGTTCTTTATGCTTTTTCCTTTCTAATTTTCCTTCCTTTTTGATTTTGAGTTTTAAAAGACATCAACTTTTTCGAATTTTGTACTCACCATCAGCGTGATACTCAACCAGCGCCTACTTTCGGGTCTAAGTGGATTTTTGGTTTCATTTTGCGCCCCCTTATTGCATATGGCGATGATACTTCGTTGCAAATTCGTCCATTCTTATGCAAGTGAGTGTGCGGTATAAGGAACCTCATGAGTGTATCTCTATTTGCTTCCCCCAATCCCTATTTTGACGTATCCTGAAATATCCAGCTTCGATCCGTGCTCAGTCTAGTTTCTCAAAAAGAGGACATGTTAGGAGTTAAAGCAACAGTCTCAACAGGGTTCTAAAAATTTGATGCCAATGGTGTGGGACGATGCGCTAGCCCTAGTCAAGCACACATGAAGAGAGCTGATCACAAACTCACCTTCAACTTCGCTAGAACGCAGAGGATCACTGCCGAAGGAGGAGGGGCGTACAGTTTCTGTACGCGCCATCCCTTAGGTGTCGTGTTGGGCGCTTGACTAGTTACGAGGCTTGTGCGGTCGTTTTGGGACCACAGGGACTACTTGAATTCGGTGCTTTAAAGGCAAAAGTCAGGCTCGTGTTCGGGCATTACGGTGATCGAAACTGACTATAGAGATGGGAAATGGAACGACAATGAAGAAGAAACGAAAATAAATCGTCGACAAGGCCAAAATGAAAGCCTCGCTCTCCCGGCAGTGAGGAGGGCCAGCTTGGGAGAGGAGCACGTCCAAACAAAGTTTTCCGAATATCCTTCGGTTGATACGGCAATCATCTTAGCTGATTTCACACGTTATGCCAGCCATGCAATCTCGGATAGTGGGCGGAGGGAGCAGGGATAGGCGGCGGAACGTTAAATACATGCCCTGAGGCCTCATTACGGCTCCGTTCGCGATTCTGAGCATGGCAACGTCTTTGTCGGTGCGTAGCCATGCACAGAAACGACAAAAGGGCTTGGTTTGGTCCACTGAGCCTGACTTGTGGCTTTAAATCGACCAATGTCGGCTGCACCAAAAAAGAAGCAGTGTGGTTTTACTGAATGTATAGAGCCTCTGAACACGACTTTGCTGACGACTGAAGTAAGGGTGCTCAGGAATATACTTGCCAGCAATTGTCGTTGGGGCGCATGTGCTGCGGGCGAGTGCGACAGCTCGTCCAGCTCACTCTTCTTACTCGAGAGGGGGGCCCCTATTTTGAGGCTTCATCGACCTCCTTTCCCTTTTTCTTCATCATCAATCAACTCCCTACCTACACTTCGTTACCGATCGCTTAACTCCTCGAATTTGATCTGAGGCTGTTGCTTTAAAGCCACAAGTCAGGCTCAGTGGACCGAACCAAGCCTTTTTGTTGTTTCTGTGCATGGCTACGCACCGAAAAAGACGTTGCCATGCTCAGAATCGCGAACGGAGCCGTAGTAAGGCCCCAGGGCATGTACTTACCGCTCTCGCCGCCTATCCCTGCTCCCTC
>KZ345070.1:213987-233982 GCA_002352805.1 Teladorsagia circumcincta | reverse complement strand
GGTTGATTCTGATCGGTGGCCATGGAGCAGCTTATCTACTAAACCGAATTATAACATATATTCAAATGACTATAACTTCCTTCAAAATGAACGAATTTCCGATCTGAAAGAAGATTTAGTGGTTTTGCAACGTGCTCTTCCTAATCAGTATAAAAGTTCTGGGAATCGATACGGAATGCTCAATTTAGGTCGATTAACGAGGAAAATTGGTGATGGGTGCGAGTTTTCGAACTTTTCAATGCTATAACTCCATTCAAACTCATCCTGTCGGAAAACTTAGTACGTCATCGTAAACTAGAAGATTTGCTCTATCAAAAGGTTACTAAAACAGCTCAGTACGTTCAGTAATCAGAAAATGCCCACGTCGAGGATTTTCAAAAAATTAACGAGGAAAATTCACGAAGAGTGCGAGTTTTTACATTTCCCAGAGCCATAACCTCCTTCAAATTTATCAAATCCCAAATGTAAATACGTCAGCATGAACTAGAAGATTTGCTCTATTTAGTGGTTACTAGAACAGCTTAGTACGTGCAGTAATCAAAAAATGCCCACGTCGAGGATTTTTGCCCGGGTACCACCGAAGTGTACTTTTTCGTTGCGTTGAGTTCCTTTTAACAACTACAGCTCCTTTCGGGGCGGACTTGTACACAAGTGGGCGTAAGTGTGTAATCTATGAGCTTCAATCTTCACAACAAGTATGAAACTGAACATTTATAGCATTTTGCGATAACATTTTCCAACTTTAACGATTATATGCATTCAAAATAACGTTGAAGACTGCATTTCATGTTGAACAGTGGATCTCTCCCTTCCATTTCACACGGAACCTTTCGGGACCTCTAGTTTTCTCCCTGAAGCAATATTTTCTTCAGGGTAGTTGAAGCGTGCGCTACTTATTGGGTCCACCCAGGGATGCACGTGTGTTTCACATCCCTTCATATTCGTGGCTCATTTGTAAGATAGAATGTCTGTCGGAGGTAGTAAGCTTTGAATTCTTTCACCTTGTATTAATAAACAAATGAAGTAGCGTAAAATTACAACACTGCTTGGACCATGAATTTTGTGTGAGCGGAATAACATGTTATTGGAAATACTAGCTCGCACAGCTTGCGGTTTGCACATCGATCACTTCGCAACGTTTATGTTTTTGGAGCCCTCCGACAGTGGTGATCCTACGGCTTTTGAGCTCCCAACGGGCCGAATACGACCCCCCCCTGTCGAACTGTCGAGGATTCCTCAACGCACGCTTGACCCTGCTTGTACATGATGAGTAGACGATTCCTTGATCGGATCGTGCACGGGTCAATCGAGCCTTCCGTCTCGCCGGGGTCGGGTAATTGATACCAGACTTGTCTAGGAGGGTAAATGTTGATTATGCATCGCTAGATGCCATTTAGTAGGCCATACCGCATTTTGCCACCACGATTCTGTATTGAGAAGGATGCGCGGCGCACTCTACGAAGCGAGTAATTGATTGGAATGTTTCACCCATTCATTTCTTGTCGTGGCCAGAGATCACTATCGGTTTAGTGATTTTTATACTTTTTCTGCTGACTGTTTTCTTCGTCGCATGCATATGTCAGGGCAATAAATAATGCCATGCGATGGTCCAAACGTAGGCTCGAGATGTTTCAACCAGCATTAATGCATATCAGTCCCTGTGCTTATCCATTAAGCACGTGAGAAACATGGCTGAAAGCTAACAGAAGGTCGTGGTGTTGCGGTAGCGCAGTAGAAAAGCAGGATTCCCGCTAAACCCCGTTCGAAGTGGAATATTTAGCTTACAGCTTAGCACTACTGCGATAAGCCGACTCGTTGCCAATGCAGAGACGAAAAAGACAATGTTGGGGCTATGATGTAGGTAGCTTGCGTTTTTTTTTTCGGAAACAGTATGGGATGTGTTGATGAATGGTAACAGCTTATTGTTAGTGTGAAATTGGTTCTGGGTGGACGATAAATGAGAGCAATTCTCCCATCGGAATCGTCTACTGGAAAAACTTCGACGAGTTTCTATGTGGAAGCTTACCCTCAACGCAACCTACTACTGCGACAGTGAGCAAATGTCGTACATAGGACTTCCACATCGCTGCATTTGTGTCAAGTGAGCTTTCCTCACGCGCGCGTAAAATCGATACCTACTTCGAGGCACGCGCGCATTAAAGCACCGTTAATAGGAGATGCCACATCAGTGTCTTCTCGGAACGTTCATATACATACTCTGTTTCAGAAAACCAAAAGCGGGTCGAGTGCAGACTACAAATCAAAAGCGACGACGGCTTCCAAGTGAATCTGATAGCTAATGATTCATAGTGATAGCTGATAGTGGGTAAATGAGAGCTATAATCGTTGAAAGTGATAGAATATCACTGCAACAAGCTAGTCATTTAATCGGCAGAAAACATTTACATTTTGTAGAGAGCGTCGTCTCTTGTGGTGTGTGGTGTGCATTGTACGCGGTTCTGGTTTTCTGAAAGAGAGGGTAGTTTGCGGTCCTATGCGCTATTAAGCGATCCGGCGCTTAGGTGATCGGTCTTTGAGGAAAAGGACTCGCCGCTTGAGCTCCCAATCGCAGTAAGCGAATACACGATAAGGAAAGGATAGGTATCGATTGTTTGTTCCGCCCATTAAGGGCTCACTTAACAAGGGAGGTCGTTCAGGGTGTGGGACGCTTTTTCTAAACGGTATTGTGCATGCTATAGGGGCTCTATTGTGGACTATCATACTGTGTTTCATTTTCGCTAAGCGGCCTCCTGAAGGCCAAAAAAGGGTCGAAAAAAATTCGTTGAGAATGGGCGGTTTTTACTGCCTTGGAGTGACGCTTCGGACTCGTAGAAAAAACCACGTGCATATTGAAGGGGGCTGATGAAGGTGGTAGGGAAAACAACGTGAAATTCCCTCGAAATCAAAGTAGTGTTTAGGGGTAGTGCTGAAGAAAGGTCGGTGGTTTCATGGGGGCATCGGCATCCCCTCTTAGCAGCGCATCGGTGGTCGAGTGGTTAGTGTGCCGAACTTGAGTTTGTGCGATGGTGGTTCGGCTCCGCTCCAAGACGAGTTTTTGCATTTTCGATTTTCACTCCCATATTGGCTCCAAACTGCTCCAGCATCAAATCCAACGCATTATCTACGATCAGAGCCATCAAAATTTCATGTAAATGGGTTTTCGAACGACAACAGGCGGAATAAGTTCGCAGCACCATACTGGCGCCAAATGGCGCCGACGCTCAAAACGAACGCCATATTCGTGATCAGGACCCTAATTTACCCCCAGGTGCCTAATCTCAGGAGTAATCGAGATTTTGACCTAACTTCCGAAAAGGGGAGGACCATGGGCTAGAGGTCGTCATGCACGCTAGCGGGTGACTTCGAAACGAGCGCGGCGCGGAAATGTGGCGCAATGTCTGATAATTCATAGAATCTTAAATTCGGCTTCGGCTTCATAGGGTATATTCCACACCACGTCGCAGCTTTCGAAATCGCTCTAGCCATCGAGATAAAGCCCCCGCAAGTGGAAGAGCCGTGGACGCAACATGTCGCATCTTGATGGAGAGAATAATTTGCCAACTCCAACATCATGCGTGTCCTGTTGTACATCGATCGTTTGAGTGTCTGCCATTGCCCTTTCAATAGTGAAACATCTCACTGTTTTGGAATAATAACAAGAAAATCGTTTTCAGTTTACCGCCTGGAGGCACCTATGAGCTGACTACTGACCATATCAACGGCCAATTTTTCGGATCTGGGTCGAAATCTCAGTGTTCCGCAAAACTTCTGATATAAGGGACATCGAGTGCTCTGATTACGAATATGGCATCCGTTTTGCTCGAAGACCCCAATTTACGCCACTTCGGCGTGACAACTTTTTTCGGTCAGATTCCGGTAAAAATGTGAAAGTAGAAGTTACTGGTGGTTTTCATAATGAATATGATATCTGCCGTTGGCGCTGGCGCTATTTAGAGTGAATTTGAAAGCTCCAACCTCGATGCAAAAATTTTGTCATCACGAGGGATTGAACCTCGGACCACTTTCCCATCATTTTTCGGGGTTCGCGGGGCCGCTCAGCGAAAAAGGACTACGCTTTTGTAGCCCACGCTAAGCTCCTATAACATGGAGAAAACCGTTTTGAGAAAGCTTTCCACACCCTGAACGACCTCCCTTGTAAGTGGAGGTAAGCAAACCAGCTCGGGCGCTCATATCCTTGGGGGGACATCACAGAGGGCCGATGGTAAGTAACACTAGGGCTAAGCCTAGGACAGGGGAGGAATACCAAGAAGACTACGTGTTGCTCACATCTTCCATCCAGGATCCTTGTCATTGACCAAGGCTTAGTCCCAAGCACAATAATTGTCTCAGTAACTTGAATGTCCCCCCCCCCCCCCGGAAATGAGCGCCCCAGCCCGTTTGACGTTTTTGCTGGGGCCGTATGCTGATTGTAAGTGTTGTGGTGGGGATGGGATCCCCGATGGTCGACGCACTCTTGAACTTGGTCGGTAAGGTAGGAAAGTGATGACGGGAGTGGTGCATCTACGTCCAAGCTCCGCCGAAAGGGCTGGTTTGCTTACCTCAGGGCTAAGCCTTGCAGAGAGGGCGGACCTGCGTTCTCTCGCAGGTCCGTCCTCTTTCTAAGGCTTGGTCATGAGGTAAGCATCAAACTGAGGCGGTTCGAAGAACCGAGTTGAAAGTCCGTCGACCGTCGAGGATCCATCCCCTCTTCAACATTCATCATACGGCTCCAGCAGAAACGCCAAACAGGCCGGTTTGCTTACCTCGCCTAATTGCTTACCCGCCTAACCGCGTACTCGCCTACTCGCCTAATCGCCTAGTCGCCTAAGCGCTTAATCGATGCATATCGTTCTCCTTGTAAACTAATCGCTCGCCTAATCGCTTAATCGCATGTACGATCCTCAACCTGAAGGCTGCGAAAGCGATGGAATGATCTGGGGCTCGCTTAATTCTGGGGTCGCAATTCGCTAAAAGCTTTTTTGTTGTATTCGAGAGAGCACTCCTGGGTCCTCATGTCCTTGGGGGGGGGGACATTCAAGTTAGTGAGTCAATTATTATGCTTGGGACTAAACCTTGGGCATTGACAGGGATCCTGGATGGAAGATGTGAGCAATATGCATTCTCCTCGTTGTTCCTCTCCTATCCTAGGCTTAGTCTTAGTGTCACTTACCATCGGCCCTTCTGTGCTGTCCCCCCCACCCCCCAAGGACATGAGCACCCACTCCTGGACTGCAAAAATTGAATCTTCAAACTCCAGCCTGCCTCGTTTTTGCTTAGTGAGTCAGCGATCAATGTTCAAGAAGAACAGTTACCTCCAACAACAACTGCATCATCGGCAGTTAAAAGAGCAGCGCCAACTGGAAATTTGCTGTATGGGCTGAAATTGAGAAGGCCTTACTTCTGAGAATTTTTATAGAAACTTTATGGTATGTGAAGCTTACCAGTAGGCGTGTTTCATTACCTCCTTAGCACTGGCTATCAACTGTTCGTCACTGACCGTCATATCTTAAACCAGCAAGTGCTTGGAAAGGCTAATATTGGTGAAAAAATGAAAGAAATACCTTCTCGTGTATGAGCAGCTCCGAGTAGTTTCAATAGAACTTGAGAGAATTTAGCAACTGTGCCCGAAAACCAGAAAGAAAATGAACGTTACTCGTTTAAAAGTGCGAATTCTCCATTGTTTACTTTTTGAGAAAATACTAAGCCGAAATAAGAGGACACAGATGTGGGAATGGAGATAAAATACTGGTTAGGTGTTTTAGAACTCAACAATAAACCGGTTGCAATCGGTAGATTGAGGTATAATAGTTTCATGCACGTTCGCTCCTATAGACGACACTTCATGGCACAGGCGTTCCCAAAATTACACCAACAGCTTCCTCCTACACCCATTTCGCTTTTGATTTATGTTGACAAATTGTGGTAATATCACCACAGACGGGCGGAAGTGGTGCAGTGCTAATGGATTGTTCATAGTTGGCGATCGTACGTGCGATTAGGCGATTAGGCGATTAGGCGATTAGTCTATAATGAAAAGTGTACGTATAGATTAGGCGATTAGGCGAGCAGGCGAGTAGGCGATTAGGCGATCGTTCAAAGGGCGGAGCAACAAATCAATATGTATCCTTCTCTTATCGCCTACTCACTTGCTCGCCTGCTCGCCTACTCACGTAATCGCTTTTACGATCGCCAACTATGAACGATCCATAAGTGAGCGGTCCGAGGATCAAATTCACGGTAACAAATTCACGGTACACCGCCTAATCCAACCAAACCCTCCCACCCTCCGGGTCGGGAATTAGCGTCATCCTTTGATGGGAGGACAAACACACTGAAGTTGTATAGGCCAAATCACGTGCAAAATGCTGGATTATTAGGATTTTGAATGGAATAGAATGCTCGGCCCATCCTAGAGATTCATCAACGCGTGGTGCTCAAATGCACGGGGTCGAGATCGGGTGGGGGTAATTTTGCGCTTGAATGTGAGTGCAGAGATAAGAAATGGAACGCCAGCGAAGAAGACAGAAGGAGACAGTGGACAACTCTAGAAATGACTCCCCTCCCTCCTCCACAATGGCAGCGAAGGTCATTGGCCTGGGAGGAAGGCATTGCAAACGAGTTTTCCAAAAATGCCAGCCATTTCTGCCTCCATGCCAGCAATTGATACGGCAATCGAAGACCCTACCAAGTTGATTTCACGCTCTATGGCAGCCACTCATCACCTCCCCCGTCATAGCCTACGCTAGACAGCCTTAGCCCCAAATCAGCTCTGCTGCGTTTTTATCATGGGGTGTCAAGTGCCGAGCGCAGCATTACCTTTGTGGTTGCAAATCTGGCCATAATGTTGATAAAGGGGTTCCTTTGACTGTTTTCCAGACTCGAGCCTTTGATACTTTTTATTCTCAGAGACTGTTGCATGGCACCCTTTTATGACAATTCCATGCCAAAGCAAGACAAAAACCACTTACAAGGGGGTCTTTCAGAGCGAGCCGCGATTTTTAGAAACGATTTGTTGCATATTGTAGGGACGCATGTAGGGAACATAAAACCATGTTTCGTTTTCCCTGAACGGGTTTTGTAGTACCAAAAAAGTGGTGCGTGGCACCCTTGATGGTTCAAAATTTGGCGACCAAATTTTGCAATCAAGGTTGGCGGCACTTCTTGGCTTCGAAATGGTCCTGGCGAAAAGTATGACAACTGGTTTTGACATTTAGCGCGATTTTACCCCTACCCATCACCGCCAATCAAATTGCAAAGTTTAGTCGCCACGGGGGATCGAACCATTGACAGTTCCTTATGCTTCTTTTTCGGCATTGCTGTAATCGTTCAGCGGAAAAGGAACACTGTTCTGTGTTTCCTACATGCGTCCCTACAATCCGCGAAACACCGCTTTGAAAAAAGCCCCTCCCTTTGTTAGCTACAGAGTTGAGCAGGAGGAAATCAGCGTCATTAGAAGCATTCAAGAACATTGAGGGATCACGAAAACAAAGTTTATTGGGATCTTTTCTGCCAATTCGACTATGCAATTCCTCCCGATTCAATTTTTGAAGGCAGTGATCACGATAGCTGGAGGGCGTTGCGGTTTTTGATAATGTCGTTGAACTCTACTGGTGGGGTGCGGGATTTTGGCTCGTTCGGGCATGCGCGCAGCAAATTGCGCGGCAGCCTGTGCAGCGATTCTGGACATTACTCCATTATCCAGCCCCCAAATGGCTAGAGCACAGACGGTTAGAGAACGGCGCCTGGTTCGGGTTTACATCCAAAGGAGGAAAGTGAGAGTCTTTAGGCTATACCTTGGAGTGTGGATCTGAGTGATGACACCGGTGAGTGGTGAGCCGAGCACAGTTTGAGCTAATGTAACATGCCGCGAATGTTTCGTGGGGATTTCCTCTGCAAAGAACGACGTAACAACGAGTATTTTCCCCACCCTGCTACGAATTTGTAGGCAAAAAAAAAACTTAAGGAGTTCTTTGATAAGGCGCAGTTGCAGTGAATATTTCGCCAACCGAGGCTGAATTCGTGCAAAATGAGGTCCTAGTCGAAGGTCCATAACGAAATATTCAGCAACCTTATTTGTGTGGGAAGTGAATTAATTGTCACGTCAGGTAAGCTGCGCACCAGTAGCAAAATTTTGAATGTGTGAGGTCATAGTTGTCATGAGCTGCTGTTTAGGCGAGAGAGCGCACGTGGATGGAGCATATCGAGGCGGTTTGATGGACCGAGTCCAAGTAGATCGTAGACCGTCGTCCCTACTGGTGGAAGAGCGAGAGGAGGTTTCAACCACTCCCCTAGCACGCTGAGAAGTACAGTCTACTGATACATTTAGTAACTTCATCTAAACTTCAGTCGCAGTGATCACTGCCTTTAACGTTCGCTTCAGAAGCTTCAATTTTCGCAGGTCGAGCTAGCATGTGCTCTGCGTTACACAACGTCCTGTGGAGAGAACGCTGCTGGGAGTATAAAGAGAATTGGGAGCTCCAAACAACATCATCGGTCGAAGATGAGTAAGAATGCCAAGTTTGGCAAGGAATCAGGGTCAAGCGTGCGTTGAGGAATCCTTGACAGGTCGACAGGGGGAGGGATGATATTTGGCCCGTTGGGAGGATAGAAGCAGTAGGATCTTCACTGTCGAGGATTCCAGAAAGCACAAACGTAGAGAATTGATCGATGCTGTGCAAGCTGCAAGCTGTGCGAGCCATTATTCCCCGTAACTATGTTATTCCGCACACATAAAATTCTCATGGTTCAAGCCGCGTTGTAATTTTGCGTCACCTTAGTGGACTATCAAGGCAAGGTTAAAGAATCCTTTCTAGTTCCAAGGGATATTTTATCCTAGAAATAAGCCACGAATATGAAGGGATGTGGGGCACACGGCGCATCCCCGCGTAGGCCCAATCAATAGCGCGCGCAACTGCGAATCTCTGAAGGAAAAATTCGATTTAGGAAAAGATCAAGAGGTTTCCGAAAGGTTTCGTGTGAAATGGCAGGGAGGGACACACTATTCAACGAGGAATGCTGTCTTGAGCGTCAAATTCAGCTCAGAAAATTCCTGCAGTAGAAATGCCGATAATAAAATGCCAGGGAATGACCTTCGCTTCTTCTCAGCGAGATTTCATCCCACGAACCCTAGAGGGGGTCACGCCTTGCTCACCGTAGCGCTATCCCGTCGATAACGTCATTGCAGCCAATTTTGAGGAAGAGCGCGTTTATTCCGCTATCATTGGATGAGATTATTCCGCTCGGAAATGAAAGTGGCAGCAGGTAGGAAAAAAAGGAGAATAAATCATCGAAAGCGCAGAGAGTAAGGGTTTTCTTTTTCTCGACGGCGGACGAGTCTAGGCCACATAGACAACGACAGGCGAAGAGGCACTGATATCTAAAAGGGAGAACAGATTCGGAGAAGAGGGAGCACAGAGGATGAAGGAGGCAGAGACTACGTAGTGTAGACCGTTGCATTGGCCAACAGCGGAAGCGCTTAGAAGCGCGAATGAAAAGAATGGACTGCCGTACAGATAGACATTAATGCTGCTTGCATGGCCTCCCCGTGAGGCTGCCCGCTGCAATAGAGTAGAGCTACTACAAATCACACTGGCCTAGTAGCGCATTTCAGCCACGTGAATAGCTCATCTTATGACTGACATTTGTATATAGCACCATCCCACTCCTAGAGTGGTTCAGCTCAAAGGCAGAATTTACGATGAAAAAGCAACCCATTCCAAATTAAGTTAGAGATGGTGAGTGGTACCACAAAGAAGGAAAAAACATGGGAAACGGCCCAGAACCCGAGCAATGAAACCGCTTTATTTCGCCTTGATTTCGACATTGATATGATCCAATCGTTGTGCCCTCTTCAACATAACGCTTTCCCTGCTATCTAATCACTCGCTGCGTATAGATCCGCGGAGAGTGATTAGATCATCGATGGGCGTGGTTCGCCCGGTGCGCCAAAAGTGAGCCATGCTAGATCGCCGAGGTCAAATCAAGAACCAATTTCGAATAGTCCCTATAGTCCCCAAGCGACCGCACATGTGTACGCAGCCAAATACGCGATTCGACGGCTAGCAATTGGGCGGGTCATTTTCAGGGCGGATCTACTGCGCTGGCACATAGCCAATTTCCTTCATAGCAGCTTGCCAAGAAGAATTTTCGCTTCAAAGACACTTCATTCGTTCTCGACAAAGGTTCACGGATCTTGTCACTTCATTGGCAGCCACAATTTGAACACCTTTAGGGGTGTTACTCTAACTTATCGTGAAATCTGCAGGGGCTGTAGAGTCGTCTCCATTTTCAAATTCTAGAGGAGTTCCGAAATCTCAAATGTTGTGTCACGACGGCTTCCTAACAAGGGAATATAACCTGTAGTCACCGGCTTACATTCGGATTGGATTCACATTTCACTAGTGTGTCATGCTTTTCAAGTTCGATAACTGCAAGACTACTACATAAATGAGCAGGTTCAAGCATTTTAGTGTGTATTTTTTTCGTGCTTGAAGAGCATGGCGCATCAAATGAAACAAGATGGTGCAATGTTAGTAGGTCGATAACTGATAAAAGAGGAAGAAATCCGTCAAAAACGCTGAAGTTGAGGGCTTTCTTACTTTTTTGCTAAGCCAATGAGAAACCACGCACGGAGGAGCGAGTATAGGCGAGAAAGCACAACGTGTGAGAGAGCGCAGACACCGGCATGCTGTGAATGAGAAAAAGTAATTTTTGGATAGATTTTGTAAAGCCCCAGCGCTTTTGTTGCGCATTTTCAGGCAGGGAAAACGGATATATGCGACCTTCGTGAACAGCATTATTCTACCTACAAAAAACGTCCATGTGAGCTCACTCTATTGAGATTATGCCTTTGATTTATTTTTCACGAGATCTGCAGCCAAACTCGCATTTCAGCTGCACTGGAAACTCATAAAGAGAATATCGATTAAAGCAATACCCCCAGACTGAATTCACGGGGTAAAAGCGTCGATAACGAAATTGTGGACGGCGCATTGACTGCAAATGGAAAAAGAAGCAATGAAAACCGCCAATGAGCCCTCAAACAATTGATCCCTCTGTTTCCGCCCAAAAGACGGGGGGAAGGGGTTTGCCAAGGTTGTGTGAGTTTGCTTGCCGAGGACCGTTATTACTGAAGACCCGCAACTGATTTTCATTGTTAGGAAGAAGCAAATCCTTACCAACATTACACTTGCTGAGATAAAAGCGATACATGCTTGATCGAGAATCATTCAGAATCCCGGCGTAGGTGGGAGTATCAAATTTTAAAGGACTGAGTCCGGCGAAACTCGGGGGGGGGGGGAGGGGCCATGCGATGGCGCGGCGCTCTGTTCGTCTGTTCCACCAAGGCTTGTTCTTAAGGCAGTCACTCTTTCTGGCAGATTCGAAGTCTGCGATCTTGGACTAAACCTTGGAGAGCTGACGGAAAGAGCGCCGCGCCATCGCGTGCCCCCTCCTAAACCCAAGTTTCACCCTGAGTCCTAGTGGTCCCTCTGGTCCCGAAGCGAACGCACATGTGTACGCAGCCGGATACGCGATTAGTCCGGTAGCAAGCGGGCGGACCATTACCAAAGTCGAGTCTTAGTCAAATTCCCTCATAGCGCCTTCCCAGCTGATTTTTTTAGCGACACTTCTTATGTTCTCATCAGGGTTCACGCATCTTGTCATTCCACTGGTAGCCAAATATGAACCCAACTGGGGGTCGCGCTTAAACCTGAGTGTTTTTGACAGACTCTACTCTTTTTTTCTTTACTGCTCATGCGATAACCGCACCGACTCGACCTAGACCATGCCTCAAATTGAATCCTCCTCCGAGGCTAAATTCTTCCCCGCTCCACGCGGTCCTGGATGTGTCGTGGGTTTTTCAGTGTCACAGCATTCACAAGCTTCTACCACACGAACCTGTTTAGACCTATTTCCACCTCCTTGAGGATATTGGTTGACGTTAAACATTCTGCCGGTGGGCGGGGCATGCTTCGAGGTGGGCGGAGCTGCCTAGAAACATAAAAACTTTATGCCCGGTCCAAGAAGGCCTGAGACCAGTGGCCGGGTGCATCAAGCCTCAACAGAAAGTACACGGGCATGAACATCTGAGGAATCTCTTACAGAGGAATGCGCCATGAATGTATTAACTTCCGCAGCATCGAAATGGTGTTAGAATGTGATGTGACCTAGACGGTGACTTAGGAGAGGCAGCCGGCGTACAGTAAAGCCGAAAAGGAACAAAGCATTGACTTCGATCAATCTTATTGAGATGCGTCACATTTTATGTTTCCATTCAGAATCGTAGTGACATTTTGATTGTCTCTACGATTCTGAATGGAAACCTATGCACTGAATTGCGGGAGCCATCCCATGAAATAGTCAATGTCTTCATCCTCAAAGACAATTATGGTGCTAAATAGTCGACTCCGTAGGGAAGGAAAGCGTGGCTGGATTGGTCGGCTTAAAATCCACGGTTCGATTTCCCGAATGTATGCGTTACAAACGCCACAACTCAAGCACCAAGGTTTTATTTTCAATCCTCATTGGATTAATTGACTGCGGATGGGTGCAAGGCCTGATTGACTCTATTGGAATTCATTTTCTGGACATTAGGCGTGATATATGGCACCGGTTTCCGTCCGGAGGGTCCCGCGTTAATTATAACCTACCACTTTGGCTGCGCACGCGTTCGTGTGCATCACACGGGACTGCAACGGATTGAAACAGTGCTATCGATAATTTTATAATAATGCTGGCAGACTTCGTCCACCTGGGTGCACGTTCCACCCACCAATAGAGTTTGACCTCCCTTCTGTTGTCGGACTTATCCATTTTTTTCCTAGCACGGGGTACAGCGAGCCCCAACTAGGAGATGGATCCCCAAAACTCCGCATCTCTGGACTTTACCCCTATTCTAAAGCAGGAGAGTTGCGTTATCGACAGAGTAGAGACGCAGAGTTTTGGGTACCGAGCCCCTACTTAAGGCTTGCTGCACCATGCCCCTGATCACCAGGACTTCTTGGAACTGAGCTATAACGTTTCGTGGACAACCCCGCCCACCTCGGTGCATGCCCCGTCCACCGATGGCAGTTTACCTTATTACCTTAAAGGCACACCCCAGGATCAAATTGGTGTGGTTTCTGCTCAGAAATACGGATGTATTGGTGCGAAGTAGTCCGGCAGTTGAAAAGAAATGAAAAGAATACAAAATCGAAATCAGAACGCTCTGGTTCAGGGTTCGCCTACCTTCGTAATCAGCTGTGCTAAAGCAATGAGGGACTAAGCGGAGAGGATGGTATGGGGTGAGGTAGCGTTACAGATGAGAGGGTGCCAGACGACAGCCAAAGAAAAAAAAAAGCTGCAGCTTCAGCAGCTTGATTTGCGAGGCCCTAGCACTCTCGCCAGATGCTTTCCGTCCACCGGCATGCCACATCTGTGATAGTCCTCTGGGGGTCCATCCTACAGACCGAAGGGAATCGTTCACATGCTCCTGCCTGGGGTATGCCTTTACCCCACCTCTGTCCAATTTTTTTCCTGTCTCTGGGACGTCTTGCAGCCGCATTGTAAGTTCGACGCAAAATCCGCCCACATTGGTGTGCGCCCCACCCACTTATAGCTGTTGACTTCCTTAATCTCGTCAGGCTCGATCCACTTTTTTCCCAGTCACCAGGATTTCATGTTACCGAGTTTAATGCTTCGTGGATAACCCCCCCCCCCCCACATCGGTGCATGCTCCGCTCACCAACAGTACTTAACCTCATGTCCACCGCCAACCTCTATCCACTTTTTTCCGGCTTCCGAGATTTCCTAGAACCTAGAACTGAGATTTGGTAGCGAACTCCGCCCACTGTAATGCATGTCATGCCTTCTATTGAAATTTGGCCGCCCCTCCTCCACTGACCTCTGTCCACCTTTTTCCCGCTCTTCGAGATTCTGTGAACCGAATTACGAGGACTTGTAGGAAACACTGTTCACTTTAGGACACGCTCCTCCCTTTGTGGGTGGGCCTCCGCTGACGTCATGTACGCTGGAAACACCCTAGACATTCCTTCCCTACACCAATTTTTTGTGCTCTGTAGGCTTACCGAGTTATGAATTTTTGCATTAAGCACAGTCATTGGAAAACGCCCGTCCACCGAAGATCGGTCTCTCAGAGCAACAGTCCCAGCGCGATGGGCGTGGTCGGAATCGGCTGCAATCCTCTCGGCCGATTTCGACCAGCCCACTTCGAAGCTGTTTCCCCTAGTCAAGAAGTGTGACCGAACAAAAAACTTACCTTGGAAACCACCAGGAAGGGAGCCGAACAGCTTCAAAGTGGGCGTGGTCGGAATCGGCTGAATCGATTGCAGCTGATTCCGACCACGCCCACCCTGTTGGGACTGGTGCTTTAAATTCGATCTGGTTTACCAATACACATCTTTACCCACTTTTCCCCAGTCCACGGGCAGTTTTGGAACTGAATTTAAAATCGCGATCGCCATCGCCAGTAACGCTCACTTCGACGCATGCCACGCCCACTAAGGGCTGGGCACGCTTAGCTGATGTATGTTTTGTACTTTTCGAGACGTTGCCCACCCATCCCACTCTTGCCCCGTTCTCTCCAGTCAGATTCCCAGGAGCTAGGGAATTTCGTGACTGACACCGTGACAGACGACGACGACAGACAAAGCGCTTCATAGTAAGTAGGATCAATGCTGCAGGGTGGGGGTGACGTTCATCCTTCCACTCTTTACACGGCCAATCCCACGACCGAACCGCTAATCGAATTCCATGGCCCACCAGGCCTTTCATCCTTCAGAGTCGGTTATGTAGAAGCTCGTCTGACAGTGAATGCACTGGCTAGCATTTGGCGCTGCTCGTGCACGGGCCGAATGGCATTCCAATGCTTGCCTTCACCATTTTAAGCGAAAGTAGAGTGCGCGGAGTATCACGGAATAGGCTTAATCTACCGGATCTTTTATTCTTTCATGCTTTACTTATACAGTCAACGATGATCGAATGGTCTACATGGTTTTGAAGGATTTGAAGTCACATATTTCTTCGCATGACATGGACGCTCATCGATAATCGTCATCGTGTAATCGTTGCACCGCAGTTATCTTTAAAGGCATGGGTCGCGGATCAATTTGATGTGCTAAATGGTAGAAATTAGACAAGAAGCGTGAAGGGGAAGGTCAGTAGGGAAAAAACACCATAGAAAAAATTGAAATATTTCTTGTGAACCGGATGTGTATGACGGAGAGACGCAGTGCTGCGATGTCAGGGTAAACGAGGGAGAGCACGTCGGCCGCGAGAGGGCCCAGACGCTGCGTGTGCTGCGATTGATGAGAGTGGCAGCGGTCGCAGCGGCCATGCAAAGGCATTAGCTTCCTTTCGCGCATTTTCAAGTCGTGACTGTACCACCCTCGTCAAGGACAAGATTTGTCTGGAGATCCAATCGCGGCACGTGCCTTTAAGTGAAGTCCTGCATGGTAGTGCACTGCCACCTGAAATTTGACTGTCAATTTCGATTTGACTATCAAAGCTAGTTGACCTGTGCCTTTAGCCCTCTTGGCATGGGAACCAAATGAATAAAATAACTTGGGACCAAATGAGTAAGCTGTCGGGAAATGACTTTCGGCGCAATCACGAGACGGGGGGGGGTGGGGAGGAGGAGAAAAGTAACGTGTTTAATTGTCCCTCTACTTTTCGTTTGCGAGCGAATAATTTATATTACCATCCACCTTCGAGGTCTCTAGCCAACAGTCACGGCCTAAGCATTACACGTCCTTCTTAAAATGTGACAGAGCTGTTAGTTTATCAATAGGAAGGGGCATCTTTTGAGAGGTTCATGTCCTACAGTTATTCCGATCTTTAAAAGAAGGAGCTTTCGGAATGGGTTTGGAAGCGAAAGCAATAGTTCACGCACACTGGAGCTTCTCCACTTTGCGAAAATTGGGATTTCTGCTGCTGTGACCTTTACTTATTTTGTGTAACCTCCCTATACCGCGACTTCGCCGAATTTTGAACTCTTTGAACAGCATTTTCGAATAATATGGTGCTAGGTGACGTCGGGGGGGGGGGGGGACCACATGGCAGCGCGGCTTCCGTCAAGCGTGATTACACTAAGTTCGGGGCTAGAAGGAGGCTCAAATGTGCCAAAAGTTGGCAATCACAAACCACACTTCTCACAACCCACCCACTCCTTCCTAAGCTCCGGCTTACCATTAGTGCTATCGCGCTTGAGAGGAAGCATACATAGTCGTTCATCCGATCGTAACAATCGTGACTGTCGCACAGCACTAGATGCATATCGATCGTCAGAAGTGCGACACTTCCAGTCGTAACGATCGTATGGCCGTTTCGATCGTAAGTGTCGCATAAACCGCGGTCGCATAGGGAAGGCGATGCGGCTATCCAATGCAAACTCCACACTCGTACAACCCGACTTTCGAAATAGTCACGCGCAGAGACGTTTTGTTCGGGTTTGCATCTCCACTATGCGACCGCGGTAAATGCGACAATTAGGATTGTAGGTTACAATCAAACGACGGACCATGCATGCGCCCAAAGACCGTAACGCCGCGTGGTTCCCTCCCCCCTATAGTACTCTTAACTTGGACGTTCTTAAATACCCCCTTAACAAATAGAAAGCAAATCCGAAACGTTGCGCCCCTAAAACCTCAAAAGATCTCGTGACCACTGAGTTTCCACACTATTAAGCCCATTCCATTAGCGCAAAGCATGTAAATTGAAGTGGTTCTCTGAGTTCCTTTCGGGTCTATTCCAGTTAGGGGGGGGGGGCATCGCGGTGCAGTTTCTCCAGAAAGCTACGATACTGCGAGCCATTGAGAATGTAGGCAGTCTAGGTGGTGGGGGGTGAGGGCAGTCACTTGACATGCGTGTGAAACTGGAATGTGCGGTTTTACACAAGAACGCCGAGAAGCTGCATAGTGATGCCCCCCTAACTGGAATAGACCCTTCCTTCCAGTTCTTAGATTTTCTGATACTTAGAAAATCTTTCCTGAACAGTGAGTTCAAATATCCTCGATGGAAATGCACATGTAGTTACTCTGCAAATTGTCGAAACGACACAACAATGAACAACGATTGGACCCGCATTTTATAGCGGAGTGTTGTCAGAGCTGTGGGCATATAATTCCAGAAATGACTTCCACGCTTTTCATTGCTGCATTCATCACCTTATTCACTTCTATTAATTTCTATTTAACTCCGGAGCGTGCAGTGAAGGTGGCTGTGTCCTTCGGACAACTGCCATAAATCGCAGAAGAGAACCAGTTGACCGTTATCATTTTATCAGTCGTCAAACCTTCGAAGGCCTTTTGGTTCTCAATCTTATTACAACTTTACGAGGAGCTATCGCACCATACAGGGCATGACTGTGGTGAAACATTCCAACCTGGGCGCCTATGTCCGTAGAGGGGGGGGGGGGACATTCAAAATAAGGCATCCCAAAACCGCTGCTTTAGTGAACTAGGACTGAGCCCATGTTAAACACCTGGTAGAACAACTGCTGCTCCCCTCCTTTGTCAGAATCCCTTCCCCTCCCTAGGGCTTAGTCCCAATTTTTTTTAGAGGCCCACTCACTTCGTTGTCCCTCCGAAGGGCATGAGCGACCAAAACTGTGTGAAACACCTCTTCTTTGTAATTTCAGAACTAAACCTTAGGCTATGGAGGAGAGAGTCCGAGGCGCGTAAGCAGTTTCCATTTCTCCGAAATTCTGCCGCCATTCTAGGCTAGTTCTAGAGGATGCCCGTATCTTGTCATAGCGCCCCTCACGAAATTCGGATCCCGAATAGGTAATTGGGGTACATTGTTAGCAAATGGGTCATTGTTAGCTCATTTCTTGCGGTTCTAAGAGATTTGTTCGCCTTTCTCAAGAGTGGATTAGAACCTTTCAGAACAACTGTTTTTTTAAGCCTTCTAA
Source organism: Teladorsagia circumcincta (assembly GCA_002352805.1). Classification (NCBI taxonomy): domain Eukaryota; kingdom Metazoa; phylum Nematoda; class Chromadorea; order Rhabditida; family Trichostrongylidae; genus Teladorsagia; species Teladorsagia circumcincta. The sequence goes on along the minus strand of KZ345070.1, from coordinate 216,074 downwards.
AAGTTGTTGCAGTCAGACTGCTCGAATCTTTTTCTGAGATGTTCGTTTTTCTTTGTTTCTTCCACGTTCCTCTTTTACAATCGTTTTCAGGGATGCCGCCGAAAAAGGCAGCTGGAAAGAAGAATAAGGGCGATAACTGGTGAGGTCTCTAAATTTTTCGACGGCCGATCTGTCTTTTGCTCTCCTTAATCGGCTTCATGCTAGGGCTTACTTTTGATCCAATGTGCTTGCAATATTGTGATTTAGGGACGACGAGGCTGCTGAACGAAAATTAGCCTCATTGGCTGCGAAGAAAGACGAAGATGAAGTGAAGTGGGATGAAGAAAGCGACGATGACATACCTATAGTTGCGAAACCACCTACAGGCAAAAAAGCAGCTTTTGCGATGCTGGTAATGATTCACGAAATTTGAGACTTTTTGCACCTAGCGAGCTTTTTTCCGCTTTCCATGCAATGAACTTTGGGTCTCATCCGGTAAGGGGGCATTGCGATGCAAGGTCAAGTGGCTGCCCTCACCCCCCACCCCCCCTAGGCTGGCTACACTGCCCCTGGCTTACGGGTCCTTCGCTTAGTGAAACCCGTGCGCCAGGGGGAGTGTAGCCAGTCTAGGGGGGTGAGGGCAGCCGCTTAGTGCCCCCCTTACCGGATGAGACCCTGAACTTTTTCCGCTGCGGGAAGGTCCACAATTACTTAATACCGATGTCAGACTTTGCGAATTAGCGACTCGCTACTGGCTATTCGCTAGCGTCCGCGGTCGCGATGCGGTACCAACCCATAGAGCGATTAATTGGCCGCGACGCGGCCACGGACGTTAGCGAATCGCTCGCAAAGTTTTACATCGACCTAAAGGCGAGCGGTGTTCTCGCTCCCATCCAAAAACTCGTTTCGAAACAGCATAGCTTGCCCCAACGACCCTCTTTGTGAGTTTGCAATTATGTCAAACCCGGCCACGAGAAGTGTAATATGACTAGGAGATTAGTAAGACTGTCATGAAGAATAATATACTTTTTTCTCATTCTTTATTCGGCAGTCGAAAATAGGGTCTCGATACCTTTAAGGATCACGTTATATAAAGCGAACAGGTTTTCGAAATGATTGTACCGTATTTTTGCGTAACATATAAAATTCTAAAAAAGTAAGCTTGAATACGACTATTCGTAGGCGCCTTCAGAATTGCATCATTTTCAAGGGGGTAGGAGGGTAGCTCAACTTTGGTTAATTGGGAACTTTGCTGGAAGCCCATCTTATGAATGGTTGCGATCTTTTCCTCTCGTGGTGTAATATTTCGGTCGTTAGCTCTCGCTGCAACGTTTTTTCTTTGTGATGTTATTCATATCCTTAACTTTGCAGATGGATGACGATGCCGATAATGACGACAGTGATGCGAAGTCGGAATCAGATTCTGAAAAAGTCGAAGAGGTAGTTGTTTCTGTGTTTCCACTTTTACATAGATTCCTTCATATTGCAGCTGGATAAACGCGTATTGTCTACATCCTGAAAATGAAATATTTCACATGTGGTTCCGAACTAGTGGGTATTTGCCCATGTGCAACCTTTTTGCACTTGCGAATTCACATGGTCATATACAGGGGTGGCCAAAAAAAAGACACTTTGCTCATGACTCATATCAGCAAGACTTAACTCGCACAGACTGCTGTGGTCCATGGAAGGCTTTCGGCAAAAATCCCTGAGATTCTCCTCCCGCGCACACGCAGATGCAAGCCCCTTTTCACAACCCTCCTCCTCTTTAGATTATGACGTCACCTGCAGTCGCCGTCGAGTTCGGGGAGGTCTTCCGCGATACCAGCCTGGAGCCTGCTACATGATTACTTCAGTCGATAGCTGATGGATATGTTTCTAGAGAAAGTAAATTTGGCTGTGCAAGACCGAGACCATCATTTTCAATAGCATTGTAATGGTCCAGGACTACGTTGAGCTCGAAGGTGTAGAAAGATGGTTTTTGGCGTTTCTGATAGACTGGAATTTGCTCTACAACCGCCGTTGGAAGCATTTTGTTCGAATTCAGCCAATTCTGATTAGTGCCGTTTTGAACGTGAAGTGAAGTGTCTCTTTTTTGGCCACCCCTG
>KZ345070.1:191012-201964 GCA_002352805.1 Teladorsagia circumcincta | reverse complement strand
CCTTTCTCAGTATATTTTTAAACGGAGCCTGTTGACGAGTAAATTATTACGGCTATTCGTGTGAACTGTCTGCATTTTGAAAGAGTGTGGTGAGAACCCTTGTGATATGTCTCAAGGCCAATGAGGCTCAAAAGATGGAGGTAGTGTTTCACGAAGCCCTCTCCAACGCCTCACTGCATTTATTAATTTAGCCATCGACACTACTGTGTTCATGCTTAACCAATCTTAGAGAAGGATTCTACAGTGAGGCAGAAAGCCGTAGAAGGAAAAACATGTTTAGTGGGTAGACAGGTGTACCCCCTAAGAGTGCGGACGACACGCACTTCCCCGGATAGGATATGCATCCGGCGACCTAGCACGGCCCTCCTCGTGGGCGCTGTCGGCGTGGCGCGCCTATTCACTGGTCAGTCATCGCCGAGGTACCGTTCAGCAGAGAGAGCGTTCAGCAGAGAGAGTCTCATTAATGCGGAAATCAAGGGGCAAGGAAGGAGTCTCATTTCTCGGGTATTCGCCTTTTCTCATGGCTTTTCCCCATTCCTTCCTGTTATTATCTGAAAACAAACAGTTCGCAGACGACACTAAAATCTATAAGACAGCAGGTAGTGATGTAGACAGCAGAAAAAATCACTGAGAGGCAGAGTGGGTCTTGATGACGTTGTCAGCCGTCACTGGTGGAAGCGCGGGGTTGTGATTGACCACCTTCCAAGGCACTTTCACTAATAGCGCTTGAATTTTTGAATTCTTTCCCAACATGAGTGTGTCAGTTGTGATCGCTAGAGACAACACCCGAAGTTTCACGCACGAAGATTCGGTTTCCGAAGAGAAACAAGCTCTCGAAAACACTTTATGGGCAATCGGAGGTAAAGGGCGGAGCAAAGCGGGGCATAGAAGAAAGTGCACGTTGGGGTGACGCAATGAAAGAACCATGTGAAAGCGTTCAACTTTGAAGAATTCGGACAAAACAATCGATAGAATACGATGATGCAGTAGAAGTGTAGGATGTTAGTACTGTACGTCATGAGGTCAAAAAGAGTTTTTAGTGACGGCATTCAGAGAAGCAACTGGAAACTTTCAGACGGTAAGCAATTGTGACAGATGTCCGGCGGGAATTTGATCGCTACCAGACTTTCCGGTTTTTCACATTGTTTACTAAGACCAATGCAATTTTTTTGTTCTTGGCGTCCTTATCGTGGACGATTGGTCTGAAGCCAATGATTTTTCGGTGAAACTGAACCATGATTTTTCCTGGAAGAATTCTTTTATGTACAGGGTGGGCAAAAATTACGGTAACAGGAGGTTCCCGCAGCCAATTTTCAATTATAAACACCAGGAGTTTTTGATAAATATTCTATGTATTTATTTTGATGACTAAGTGTTTCATCTTTGTTTTTTTTTTTATATGAGATATAACAACTTCGGGATGGGCCATCCTTTTCTTTTCCGAGAAACAATCCCTACTTTGCTACGCGGAGCTGGTTGATGTGTTACATAGCATGGCGGTTCAGAGGCTCTATGAAACCTCCGCCGACCACCATCACGAAGTGCAATAGGCAGTCTACAAGAACCGATAGGCGGTAACCTGACAGGATTGCATCTGCGACTTTACGAGTAATCTCTCGAAGATAGGTGCGAGTGAGCGCCGGAAGCCAGCTCGTTCAGTCCGTCGTTTGGTCGCTGTAACTTCTACCGAACGTAATTTCATGCAACGATTTGCATGCACATGTCTTACCAAAATGGTTTCCTAGCATTGAACTGCCTAACTACTAACTGATGCGGGCAAATTGAAAAGAAAACAAAAATACTGAAAGATAATGCTCGATTCCATAATGAGCTTCATTTGTCAATCGTTTTCCCTGATGGGAAGATGTTCCACTGTCGAAACGTCCTTGAATAGGAAGAGCACCCAGACAACTTTCAGTGAAAAGCCAGCCAGCCATTCAGTGATGGTTTTCGCAGAAATAATAAGTGCAGGGATCGAGATTCGAAGGCACCTCATACAGCTGCTGCTCAAGGCATAAAGCTGGATACTAAAAATCAGCACGACTCTTTTCCGTCACGGTTGAAGCTTCAGACGGAAAATAACTTCAATAGGAAGCACAGGGAATTGAAGCTAGATTGGGCGCCCGCCCGGATTGCAAAAAATTTGATGCCAACAGAATATCGTAGATTTCATCATATTGGAGAATCAGGAACGTAGCTCTACCATCTCAAGTCCTCTGAAATGTTTTGTATTACGTGTGCTGAAGGCAAAGCATTGCTACAAGCATTCGAGGAACATCCACAAGTTGAGCAGTCGCTAGTGAAAGCCTCGGACCTACTCGGTAACACTTACCTACACAACAGGGTCGACGACCTTCTAGGAATCCTTCGTTTATTTATCAACACAGAAAGCAGCTTCTCCAAGGAGCGATATTGTTTCCTGTCTGGTAAACTTCCACCAATATGACTGCGTTGTTGTTTTGCCACTTCTCGGTCTTATCACTTTTTTATAACCAATTTATGTTGTTACCGTAATTTTTGCCCACCCTGTAGTAAGGGTTGCGGTTGTGATTTTCTTTTGAGGAAATGTCTATTTGGTAGAATTTGTACAGGGTGCGGCATAATTATGGTGACAAGATTGAACTACAGCACATGCACTTACTAAGCAACAGGCACAGCTCATGACTAGGCCTTCGGATTCGCCTTCGCCTTTTGTATACAATTCTATGATTTCATGGGTTCACGATTTTTATTTGATGAATGGCAACACTTAATCCGAGACCAGTGGGATTTTCAGTCTCGCGCGCTGCCTGGTGGATTCTTTCCGAGATGTGTTGTCTCTGAAGGATGCACCGTCTGACTGGCATACGACATTAAATTGCAGTACACATATGACCTTTCTTATAGATGTCAACCGGTGACGGAATTCAAAGGGTTTCCTTAGAATATTGTCAGAATGCGTATCCACCTCTATTCAGTGAGGACCATGATAAACTTGACCACAAATTCGACAGTATCAAGATAAACGGTGCGATAGGTTCTGTAAAGGAAGCAGGGGATATAAGCTTATAAATACCATAAACGACAAGCTCCCTCAGATAGGGAGAGGAAGAGCAGAGCTAAAAATATCGAGGGCTTGAGGCGCGGGCCGCTATCGAAGCCCGTGTGTGCACTGTCGAGAAAACCACTGGTATTTTTCGTAGACGATCATGTCTTCACTCGAGTAAATTCAGGGGTGATTACTAGGAGTTCCGAAGAAACAAGCAGAGCAGGAACAAGAGAAATCAAATACATCTTTTCAGCTCAGCGATGAATTGAATCTGGGTATCCGCGATTTCTCCATCTCAGTTGGTTTTCGCCTGTGTGAGAGTAAAATCTAAAACCAAATGCTATCCAAGGTAGCGTTTTGAAGTGAGCTCTTGTCTCCTTTACCATTCATAACGGCAGAATCCTCAAGCAAGGCGGTAAGCCGGCTCATGTATGAATTTTGTGAAAGTCTGCTGCAGAGCCGATTTGTCCGACCTTATGTTGCACAAAAAGTGGCCAGCCAAACCTCCAATTTGAATGTGGCGGATCACGTTTTGTAGTGGGTATTAAAGCTTAGACGGGCGCGAAACAACGCAGTTAGAATGGATCGCCAACAGCTGCTTTTCGAAAAGTATAAAACGAAGATTTGAAAGATGTCATGCGGCTAGGGCTCATTTCTGTAGGGTACATTCGGAGTAAATAGCCAAGTTCATAGACGGCTATTTTTGATAACAAATGCTGACATTTGTTAGGAGGGATATGGCTATGCGTTGCTGTACTAGAGATCCCGTGTCGACCTTTCTGCTTCGAACTGGGCCACAAATACTTTGTCACCATATTTATGCCGCACCCTGTATTAAATTTTGGAATACGCTAGAAGACAATGTTTTTTTTGAAGAGGAAATGAGAACTTTGTGGAAATTTTTGGAAATTTGCAGTTCTTGGCAGTGGCGGTTCAGTTGATCTCAAAGCTTCGCAAGGATGGGAACAACTGTATTACAGGCCCTTTGGCGACAAATAAAGTACTTGCCGCGTATATGGTCAACAATGAGGCTCTCGGCGTGAAGCTGTGCTTTCCTGGGGTGCGCCAAGTACTCGAATTCGATTCAATTCATCAAATGTTTGAGTGCGTAATAAAGCACTGAAAGTGAATCGCTGTGGTCAAGTGACTGCAACCAATGTTTTCATCATTCCACAGAAATCTGGTACCAATAAGCGCTGCTAATAACTGCTTCAGGTACTTGCACCAGCTGTGGCAGACCCATTTTCGGCTAAATGAAGGAGAAGCGTGAACGTGTCAAGTGCCCTTTTTGATAGGTTACTCGGGATGAACTTTTCCCAGATTTAATAGTTATAGGTGCACGAATCTAATGGCTTGGCAGTCCTATTAATAAGTTGAAAGGAAAATCCAGGCCTTATTCTGAATGGATTACCAAAGCGAGGCATCACTGACCTATCCGTTCCTGAACAATCTGCTTGAAGAATCGATGCGATGGGGAGCAGTGGATCAGCGAGTTCCGTGCCCCGTGCCTGCCATCGAACTTAAAGCAACAGTCCAACAGGGTTTCCACCTTCGACGCTAGATGTGTTAACGCCGTGGAACGATGCGCTAGCCCCCCCCCCCCTCCGAACAAAATACTAACCTTGGAAAGCCGCTAGGAAGCGACCTAAGCGCTTCAGAAGTGGGCGTTGCCGAATATTACTGGTAACGCCCATTTCGAAAACGCTCAAGTCGCTTTCTAGCAGTCTTCCAAGGTTAGTTTTTTGTTCAGTCACACTTCTTATTTTCTTGACTAAGGATGGCGCATCTTTCACAGCATCGTAGGTGATCCTGCTGGGACTGTTGCTTTGATGGGGTGTGGGCCTTTTGGTTCGTCCGAGCTGGCACGCGGCGAATTGCGCGGCGGCATGCGCGGCGACTCGGGGGACTCAACGCTTTGCGGGCTCACCATCAGCAATAGCATTCAACAAACCAAACCGAGGGCAGATTGTTGTGGATTTCCGGAGTTTTTTTTTTCAATTCGTACACTCTACAAGGTTCTGCGCTTTGAAAAATACTTTACATGCTCGGGGATTTGAATGTAGCGGCGCCAGTGAGGAGATTTCAACGCAAATATCTGAGGGAAAACCTTCATAGTAGTGTCACTACTATCATCAAAGCAATAAGACACGCTTAAGTTGTTTTATGAACACGATAATTCTCAATGAGATAGGTGTGTCAACTATATATCCTTTGCTGATCGCTCCGCTCATGTCCTTTGGGGGAATCAAAACAGGGCCGATGGTAGGTGACACTCGGACTAAGCCCAGGTGAGAAGAGAAATACCACAATAATTGCTCACATCCTTTCCCAGAATCCCTTCGCTTTCCTGATTCATAATTCCAAGCTCAACAATCGGCCGACTCACTTGAATCTCCCCCCTCCCGCGCAACGACATAGCGCCTACTTGCTATAACAGCACTATGCTGTTCCTTGTCATCTCTCCCTACATGAGATTCCTTACCATCACCGCTGTCCTCGAGTCTCCGTTCGTTGGAATGAAGTTCGGACCGCAGAACCTTGATTTTAATTTTTGTTTTTTTTTCCGCTTTGTCGTGTTCAATTCCACTGCGAAAGCTCGCGAAGATTTGCCCCATCTGGATCGCCGCGCAGCCCGCCGCCAAATTTACCACCAGCCCGGACGGACCATAGTCCGTTGCCCCTTTAATGGTACCTACCGATACGGTCGTACCATCAGAGGTTTTTCTCCAGAGGGAACTGCTGCTGACACTCACTTCTGAGCTAAAGTCAGAATTGCCTTCATCAGGCTACCAGCTCACCCTTAGAAGGTCGTTAATCATAGTAGGCAGCTTGTCGAGAGAGCTTGAGCGAGACTGCCGAAGTGAGTCACAGATATGCCGCAGTGTAGACCGATCGCGAGCAACAGTCGACGTCAACGTCGGCCATGGACCTCACTGCCTGCTGGGCACTTTCAAGTTGCCTCCTGCCATTGTCGGTAGCTCTATGTATCGCACACACCAAAGGGATTGCTCCATCTGATCTCACGGCAGATTGTGTTAGTTATGTGCAGAGCGTTGCATCTAGAGAGGAGGAGAATTGGAACCCTATTTGCTCAATTTGGTTTTTTGCTAAGGCGCTCATTGCTAGAGCCAAGGGAATTGCTAGTTTTTGTGTGGTTATTGTTCAGCTCTGCATGCTCGCACAATTTTAGGAGCGATGTTAGAGAGCAAAATAGAGGAACTGGGTGTGAAGAGACCGCCTCTTAACCTTGGACGTCCTATAATCGCCGCCCGCTCATGTCGATGCAATTTAAAAATCGGGATCATCTCTGTGGCCGGGTGCAGCAAGCCCCAAATAGGGTATGGGTCCCTAAAACGCCGCATCTCTACTCTGACGATGAGGAAACTCTCGTGAACAGGATTAGGAGAAGAGTCTAGAGATGCAGTTTTGGGGACCTATCCCCTAGTTGGGGCTTGCTGCACGCAGCCTCTAGTTTCCTTCCTGACCACCATGTCCTAGGTGTGCTTGTGTCCCCATAAATATGTAGACTTCATTAATACTTCTCCTTCAGCTAATCGGGCAAACGCCAAACAACGCAGTAAGAATACAGCAAGCGGGATAGCAGCACAGCGCATAGCTGCACGCTGGCGGTAGTGGTGTTGTGACTACCTTTTCGGTCATGAGCCCGGTCACAGGTTTCGCCTGGTGGACGAGTTGTCTGAAGTAGCTTGCTTAGCCGGATTTCAACGCATTTGCCCTAATACAGTTAGAGACATATGCTCCATATAAAAATAGAAATACAACAATCAAATGACATAAGCAAGTGAAACCAATCCAATAAAAAAGACGCGGCAATCATTGGCAAATGGGCGTTCCCTAAGGTATTTGCGAACGCCCCTTTCAACGGGGTCTTCCTGGCTTCCCTGCGGCTTTCTAAGGTGAGTTTTTTGGTTAATTACACTTCCTATGGTCTTGCTAGGGCTAGAGCATCATTTCCACACCATAGCATAAAATTTTTAGACCCCTGCTGGGACTGTTGCTTTATCAAGCTAGCGTTCCGCGATTTGCCTTGATTCAATGACCATTGAAGCTATCAAAGTATTGCTATATCTGGTGGTACTTGCTGGGTGACTGTTGCCTTCAGAAACCCAATGAACATGTAATAAGGACTTTGAAAGTAAGTGGCTCTATCGCAGATCACGTTGATGAGCGCCGGTCATGGCCTGAAATCAAAAATTGGACCGCCCATGTTGATTGATCCAGCGACGCCCGCCCCAGTGGGTCTTCTCATTCTGACCTATTGCTCTTTCCGAGGTTTCTTGTTAACTGATGCTGTTACTCCATCCCTAAATCGTAGGATCTTTGCATTCGAATTCTTCTCGTCCACATCGCTCCACGTTTTCTTCGTGGTTCCTTGCGGCCGCTTGCCTTGCCCTTCGAAGTCTATTGCCGTTCCTACCGGATGATGTTGTGGCCTTCTTGGCACGTTTCCACACACTCAGAGGCACTGTTCTCGCATCTTCACCTGAACTGGCAGTCTGCATGACCGCTTTGACATCCTCGTTTCTGACACTGTCCAGTCGCGTCCAGCCACAAGCCCATCGAAGCCCCCTCACTTGGGAAGTGACGCGGTCATGGTTCTTGCCTGCTGGCCAGCACTTGCTGCTGTATGTCATCACAGGCCTTAACCACAGCTTGATACACCTTTCCTTTGAGCATTATGAAGCACCTTCGATCGCGGAGGACTCCGGTGGGATCCTCCCATTTTATCCGTGCCCCAGTAGTCACTGCCTTCACTGCTTGATCCACACTACTGTCAGAGATAAGACTGTTTCCAGGGTGTCGGAAGTCCTTCACGCTTCCAGTGTTTTCACCATGACCGTCCACGATCGTCTCTGTACCCTTTTCAGGGTCAGTAATTTGGTATTCTTGACATTTAACCGGATCCCACTTTTTGCCAGCATTTTGTCATTTCTGCACCTTGCTCTGGAGTTCTTCTCTTCTATCCGCTACCAGGGCGATGTCATCGGCGTAGAGCATGTTTTGAGTACCCCTCCATGAGCACTTCACCAGCCCATCAAGGGTTAAGAAGAAGGGAAGGTGGTCAGATTTGATCCTTGGTGCACCTTCAACTAGACGTCTACCTCGTTGTCAGGTTATGCGGAGTACGTGACGCTGCCTTAGCCCTATCATAGATACCCTTCACCAGGAAGACCGCGTGTTCCGGCACGTACAGTTGCCTGAGTGCTCTCCGTAGTACTGCTCGCGATAGATGGTCGAACGCCTTCTCTAGGTTGAGGAAAGCTAGGTAGGAGGGTTGCCCCTTACTCGATATTTTTCCACAACTTGCCTAATGATGGAATGGCATCCACTGTTGATCTTTGGGCAGGAACTTGAACTGTTCCTCTGAGATTCCCCAGTTCCGAGTACACCAGTCGTCGTAGAACTCCATGGTATGAGCAGCAACTTGATCCCGCGGTAGTTGGAATGGTCCATTACGTTACGCTACTGCTTAGATAGTGCTTCTCTCCAAGCATCCGGCATCCTTCCTTCCACAGTGACGGTGTTTAGGAGTAATCCAATATCGTACTCGTCGAGCACCTTTCATGCCTCGATCAGCACCCCATCTGGATCTAATGGCTTCCCAACCTTCATCTTTCCTTCTTCTCGACGTACCTCATCCTGTGCTCGAGCTGAGATGTGATCAGCCCTTGCATCGGCTTGCGGATTGTCTTTGTGGAATACCGCTTTGTTTTAGAAGTCCCTCCCTTCGCACCTCCTTTTGACTTCAGCTGCCTTCGTCGGGATGGTGTCTTCACACTCTTCACCACTCTTGTGTCTTGAGTAACCTGATGGCGGACCTTAGCCACCTAGAAAGCGAACTTTTTATGCATTTCGGTTTTCCAACTTCTCAAACAAGTAACCATTTCCGTGTTCTTCGCAGTGCCCGCGGCTGCAGTAGCAAGTCTGTTGCATATCTTCTAGGCAGCAATGTCCTCTCCACTGAACCGATCCGTGTGGATCTGGAAAGCCTGTTTCCATTGTCGTTTCGTTCGAGGTCGCCCTTCTGCGCATGGTGCAACTTCCGCCATCGGATTCTCCTCTAGATGCTTATACTCGTCTTCTAGGGGAGATCTATGGAAATGTCTGTCAGGAGGAGGTTGCGCGGAAAGTCAGTTTTTTGCCGGGGAGTATCGCAGTTCTAAGAAATGATCTTCTTACGAACACATGGCGATTTCCGTGTTGTTTGTCGATCTCCCTTCGCTGCTGTGCTGCGTTTCTCACTACTTTCCACCCAAATGCACTCTTTCCAGCTCTACTAGAACACCCCCGGCGTGGCCACTCAAATCACCAGCTACGGCTAGACATCCCATTCCGGAGTCGATGATTATATGGCATCATCTACGCTCATGTAGAACTCTTCCTTCGTAATTCCGAGGCAGCCGGCTTGCGGTGTGTACACGGATAACACTGTTCAGTACCTCTTCATCGTGTCTATCCCCGCAGCCGTGACTCGGTCAATAATCCTGCTCACAACAAAGATGTAGTCCCTAAGTGACGCCGCCACGGCTATGGCACGCCGTTCCGCTTGGTTTCTCCTCTTTCGTAGTGGAGTTCGACACCCTCCCCAACTTTCCTGGCCTCAGCTCCTTTCCATCGCGTCTCCTGAAGGCATCCGGATCCTCCTTCGCGTCATCAGATCAGCAACCCCTCTGGACATTCCAGTTAGCGACGCTACATTCACAGTCCCAATACGAACTAGCTTCTTTGACCGAGGTTACTCACTACTCGATAGCGCTCGCGTACTGATCGTAGAACTCAGGCGGGAGTCTGCACGTCACTTCTGGGTGTCCTAGCTTTATCACTGATTCTTGATCGACTTTCAGACTCGGTTTGTGTGACGTCGGTCTTCATCAGCCTGCCTGTCAAGCTGGGCCTAACGCTGTTACTAGCACCACTTTTGCGAGTTTTCAGGTAGGCTAGGCCTCGGCGGGACCGAACTCGCAGCCTTCAAGGCGCGGTTGTGAGCCCACACCCTTAAGCACTCGGCTGTCCGTGCATGTGATGAATGCTACGTCCCAGTGGGTGTTTGTGAGCGTCTGTCCGATCAACCCTTGATTTCTTCTACACGTAAACTCCTCTCGATGTTTCATGCTTCCTATTCTATTTTCCACTACCGTCTCGCAATGCTTCAGTAAAATTTTATTCACATTAGTGTACATAACATTTCTCATTTTTAGAACGGCGGTCATGAGGAAACAGTGGCGTTCGGTGGTGTGTGGAGGATGGGACGCGTGACACCGGACATCTGATGACAACTTGAACTTGGTTCCTGACTACCCTTTCCAGGTGAGCCAAGATGTTTTGCTCGTTCAATACTGACGGTCCACATGAGCTGTCATTGCCGCATGGACCACAGGTGAAGAAGAAGAACGTTGCACTCTTCCCTGCAGCCATCTGTGCACAAATTAGGGCTATTCCAGATCCCTAAGGGCGATCATGGTTCACGTCACGCCAAAGGAACTTTGTGCAGGAATGGGCCCGAGGGCTGGAACGACCGTCGCGTAAGGTCATCTTGTCCCGTCAGTCGTTGTTTGTGTTGTCCGTGTCTCATGCATGCAACGTCCTAGTGAGTGTCTGTCTACGTCTGTCCGTGTCTGTCCGTTCAGGACTCAGTCTCGTCGGTCCGTGTATGTGTTGTCTGCGTCTGAAAGTTAGGTCCAGGTGGGTGTCAGTCGGCGTCAGTCCGTGTCCCTCTCCTCAACCGTGCCTGTCCGCGTCCACTACATCTATCCGTCCGTGCGCCCATCCGTCCATTTCTGTCTGTGCGTGTCCTTCTGTCTGCTGTGCGTTCGTGTCATCCTGCTCGTATCTGTCCGAACGTCTGCCCGTGCCCATCTGTCTGCATATATCCATGTCTGCCTGTCTGATTGTCTGCGTTTTG
>KZ345070.1:124428-142256 GCA_002352805.1 Teladorsagia circumcincta | reverse complement strand
CCGTTGGGGCGCAATGCGTCGTCACGTGACTGCGAGCAATCCGAGCGAAAGCACACTGCTTCCGCAAGACCAAGTAGCCACAAGACAAAACGTAAGTTGCCTCAAGGGATCGGCTTAAAATAGGCCGGAGTCCCGAAACGAATACGCAAACACCTGCGCATCCAACCTCGCACTCGCCACGACGGCAAAGAGGCGGTGCGAACGTTGCCCGTCCGCACCTCCTCCGTATTCAGTGGTTTCCCCCGTTCCAGCGGCATTTGTAGGTGAGTATTCCGTTCAAGTTCTATTCCTCTATGTTTGGCTAGGACTAGCGCATCGTCCCATACCACAGCATCCAATTTCCAGAACCCTCATGGCACAGTTGCTTTAAGATACAAGGCGATGTCTGGCTATTCGCAGCAGGAATTTTGGGTCCACTTGTGATCAGCGGTAAAGTTATGGTTCCCACAGCGAGAAGTCCCGCGTTGCAGAAAAGTGGAAAAGTCGGTTTGTGTCCTGCAACCCACACCCTTGCTTACAAAGCAAGGATTCCCTCCTATCCACGGCTCAGCTTTAGGACTGAGATCAGAGAGGCTGGGTAGGAATAAACGCATGGCATGGAAATCGAGAAAATTCTCTAGAAACCAATTTCCTAGCACTGGATTTACAGAAACGGTGAGCAGACGTAGTGTTTGAGAACAACTGTAGGCGGAGCGTACCGCGAGGCGCCCCTCTATATTGAGTTTACTCCTTGAAAGGATCAAGTGCCAAAGTCAAATGATGGTCAGTAGAAGGGAACTCTAAGCATTCAATTCAAACTCTACTTGGTCATTTTGATACTCTTTTGATACCCTCTCTCTCCAGTCTTCACTTTAATAGCCCGTCAACATTACATAAGTCGTTTTCCAGCAAAATTCAAAAAAAGTTTGAGAGCGCACATACCGTCATCCTTCCAGGACTGATCCAAAACATTCACGTGTTCGGGCCATATTCGCTCAATTGTCGCACGATCCAAAAGAGAACGCAAGCGATTAGAGACCACTCCAGGTGGCTTCTCCATCTGAACGAAAATAGGGAATCGACACGATATTATACAAAAGTGATTGATGGTGTACCTTCCAAATTTGGATAGCAAACTGTGAAAGCATAGCAGATCTCACGACGGTGTTCGTCTCTGACACAACTGTCTGATGGTACATTTTGTAATTGCGGAACTGAAAAACAATACTCACTCCAAAGGGAAAAATATGAAAAATAACTCTAGAGTTGGAATGGGTCCTGCTCGAATTGCACGTCACTAACCAGGTACGCCAGCTTATGTTCGGTAGTTTCAAGATGCTTGAACATGTCGCTAGGGGTGGTCCAAACTCCACACATTGAACAGTAGAATGTGTCTAAATCGGAGCAATCCGCACATATGACCTGTAAAGATAATATAAATTGTAGAATACGTTCATATGCTTATTTAATTGCGCTAACAACCCTTCTTCAACAACAGTAGAATTTCCTTCACTAGAATAAGCCCCAGTTCGACTATACCACTGACAGAGGATCATATTTGCTATGAATGGGAGAAGTGCAAGTAAGGAGTGGGTGGAGAATATAAAATAGCGGCACAAAACGTCTACCGCTGCCTCAGCAGTAGTTTTGGTCATCCACCTCCTTGATTCCCCGTACGACGGTAGTTTCATAGGAAGGTTAGGTTAGAGTGTTTCAGGCACTACTAAAATTTTCGCATGTGGGAGGTAGCCCATCGTTCCCTGAACCCTTTGACGACCGCGCGCTCTAAACGTGTCTGCCGTGCGGGACCGCGCGCGAATTTCACAGCATGCGAGTATGGCCCGCCGACGGGCCATACGGTCCCAGTAGACAGATTTTTTGCCACTCACTTCCTATTGTTCAACCTTTTTGTAGGAAATGATGATATTTGCTCAATAGGATTATGGAATCTGATTCCTGCGATGACTTTACTTAGGACCAAAACTTCAGAAGTTTTTTGATGGATTCGATGCTGAATACGAGCATGGCGACACGGACGATTCACAAGATTCGCAGGCAGGCGCACAAATTCTTTGCTCGCACTCGGAAAATTCGGATCCTGACAGTAGTTCAAGGAGTACGGTTGGCAGCGACGACAACGACTCTGAACACTGAACAAGCGACGTTGAAGCTGACAGCAGATGGAGTTTCACGGACCGGCACGGACCAAGTGACGCGGTATTTACGTGCTCAACACCCATTGATTTCTTCCAATTGTTCATTGACGATGATCTCCTAAACCTAGTAGAGACAGAACAAATCGATGCGGAGTACTCAAAGACTTCAACTTCGCTGATACAAATGAAGAGGAGCTGACGAATTTCATCGCTCTCTGCATCCAGGTGGGGCTCGTCAGAATGCTCAGTTTGCGGGATTATGAAGTGCACGTCCCGCATTAGGAGGTCACTCAATCGCAGGAAAAGAATGCCAAGAAGTCGATCACAGGCGATGTGTTTAGTTGTTTTGTGACGTTGTTGGAATTTGTTTTTATATGCATCACAGTGAGAAGGATATTTGTTATTTGCTTTTTTTTGCAAGAAAGCAAACAATTTGCGGACCACTGCGTGTATAGATTTACTACGAGGTCTTGTACCTATTGGATACTTGGAAGTTTCTTTGAATGTGGAAACAGAGGAGAGAAGAGGAATTACTCGCCATGGCCCGCCGACGGGCCATACGGTCCCAACTGACCAACTTGGTATGGCCCGCCGGTGAGCCATGCGGTCGTCAAAGGGTTAAAGCAGCAGTCCCAGCAAGGTCGAAGTGGGCGTGGCGACCGAGGGTCGTACCCGCCTTTTCCCAGCCGTGGAGATCGCTTAATTGGCTGCGGAGGGATTTGCAATCGTTTTGCGACCACACGGACTATTTGAAGTCGATTCACGATGCAAATCGTGATCGTGAACGAATCTCCACGGCTGGCAAGAGGTAGTGCGACCTTTGGCCGCCACGCCCACTTCGACCCTGCTGGGGCTGTTATTGTAACACACTGTTCACCATGACTCCAAATGTCGGTGAAAGATGAAGAATACATTGCTAGATTCCAAAGCAGAGGTAATAAAGGGTAGAATACCTCATACAAGCAGTCCACACCGAGCGCTCCTTCAATGCCTGTTGCTTTCTCGTTGAACTTTGTGGGAAGCTCCTTGGCAGGAATACGCTCTGCTCCTTGCCTCCAAACTAAAAAGTTTAAAGTTCGCGATTATACCTTCACATCTCCCAAACTGTCCACGAACACACAATTGCTATTACTATTTGAAACATAACTAAGCAGAGAAATGAGAGGTTATAGAAAAAAGAAAAAGATTCGAATAAAAAACGCGATTAATAAACTCACGGAAGTCTACAAGCTGGTCTCTTGATTGTATAATTTTCGGGTTTGTAATGTACGGGTCAACTTTTCTATCTCGTAGTGATGGCCGCTCAACAACCGCAGGAGGTGGCTCCGGTGAGGCGAGGCGGACCGCCTTATCTGCATCTTCCATTCCTTTGTAGATGGGAACCTTGTTGGTAACCGGTATGAATTCCGGAAACATTGGCTTAGGACCAACATTTTCTAGCGTTTCTCGAATACTAGAATGGGGGACATTGAAATGCCCTGGTGGTGGCGGAACCGGATAGGGATGCGCATTAGGTGGAGCCGGTCCTAGCAGCGGCTCACGATACGATCGCAACTGCGGTGCATTGACAACTCCAACAGGAGGTGTCGCCATCTGAGGAGAGGCATGCCGAGGCTCAGGAGGTGGTGGTGGCTTCTGCTGATGAGCTGCACGGTCCTTCAATTCCTTCATTTTTCTCTCCAACTTATCTTTCTCTTCTATGAGACGACGTTGTGTCGCCTCCTTCTCTTGTAAAGCTTTGAGACGTTGCTTTTCTTGATCGAGAAGGGCTCGAAGCTCCTCGTGCCTCCGCTTACGCTGAGCTTCTTCAGCTTCCTTTGCTTCTTTTGCTTCCCGCGCCTTACGCTCTTCCTCACTCTTCCGTTTAGCCTCTTCTATTAACTTCTGCACACGGAGCTTCTCCTTCAGCAACCGTTCATTGCGCTCTTTGAGCTCTTTCTCCCTCTGAGCTCGTTCAGCCGCCTTTGCTTTCTCACGTTCCAGCTCGAGTTCCCGCTGCTTCCTTCGCTCTTCGTCCATCTTTTTCCGTTGCTCTTGAGCTTTTTTCCTGGCTTCTTCTAGAGCACGTTGACGCTCTCTGTCTTTAGCCTTTTGCAAGGCAACCACACCCTTTCTCTCTTGTTCACCGACAGGATCATAAATCGGAATGCAGTAAGGCTCCTTGGGTTGATGATCCTTCAACAGCTGAGCGATCAGTCGGCGCATCTCTTTGCCGCCTTCTTTCGGTAGCATATCAAGCTCCATGATGGTTTGCGGATGGTACTTGTGCTGAAACATAACACATAACTTACTTTACAAAGATGTGCATTTCACAGAGATCTCAGCGACTGGTACAGCTACATACCACGTAGCAGAGCACATGTTGAGCTGAACGGACATGAGCTTCGAGAGCAGCCGATCGCCGAACTATCACTACCGCGCAGAGACGACAGAAGAAGTCCGGTGGATGGGCGCCAAGCGTCTCACTGCTACGTCGTTCCACCAGGTCCTCCAGTCCTATCACAGACAGCACGAAGTCGTGAGTTTTCTCTTTAGCGTTCCATTGCCAAGTCACTTTCTAAACAAACTAACGCATGGACAACATCAAGGGGGCAATGTAACAATCAACAACGTCAAAACTAGAGGAAAACACCGCACCCGTGTAGGATCCGGCTGCACAAACGGTTTCACGGTATACGTTGAGGTGCTTTCAGCGAATCCAAGCATGTCTAAAGCCATACAATCAACGGCTATTCATAAACATGATTAATGGTGAGCGATAATTTCTAAAAGTCTTAATTTCGCGTATGTTCTATCCTTACAATTAGACGGGAACTAGAACTTCAACAAAAACCGAAGTTCGAAAAGTCAAATAATGGGAAAATCCTTTCAAGTGGGAACCGAATTCATAGGTTTCAGAGGAAACTCGTCCACCATTAGAACAGCGAAAAATGAAAGAGGGTGTGAATATTACGATCAATCGGTGGCTGTCTTTGGGATGCGGTACGCACTCTACTCCATTTGTAAATTCTCAGTGGCAATTTGAATGCGTTTTGGCCTATACAATGACTTGCCAGGGCCAGCCGATGACAATTCAATGCTATTATTCTCCCAGACCCAGACGAGTCTGGTACCAATTATCCGACTCCGAAGGGGTGGAAGGTTTGAATGGCCTGGACGGCACACGAGCCAGGGTTCGATCCCTAAACAGGGCGCGTGATAAGCAGCGCCACTCACACCCTTGGCGTATATGACTTCGGAAAGTATCAGAATGAATAGTTGCCATAATGGTGAAGTAGACATATTTGGTATTTGGGAGGATCGTGGGTTGGTATATTTCGGGCCAATGGTGATAGATAAGAATAGGCAAGCAGTAGAAAAAAAATGCTCTTTCAGAAGTTGCCTTTGCTCCCTACTAGACTCCACTGTTGTGGGCCGAGTTGAAAATATGCCGATCACCGTCGATTATCGAGGGGTAAGGAGGCGGTGTACGGTCATATTCATAAGATTAGAAGGAAGTATCGTCTAGAAATTTTCTTAACGCGGCGCTCTCATATGGGTATCGCTTTCTGGGAGAAGTCAGCAGATCGAAAGGGGAATTACCTCACATTGCAACCGTTTTTATATCAGAAACTACTTTGCCTCCAAAGGGCGTCAATAAATTTTCCTGGTGAGGGTAATAAGTGCTGCAATGCACTCAAAGATCCCAGAGATGTAATTTGAATCCATATATTGCAAGACTTCTTGAGACAGTTTACAGACATTAACCACAGTGCGAATTAATAATATCATTGTACAAAATTTTACAAGAAAAATTACCGAGCTTATTTGACATGAGTGCTTTGAATCGTCTAAAATGTTGATCTGAGGACAGATGGCGATCCCAGACATTGCTAACAATTTCTTCTATTGTCGTCGAGAAAGCCAGTTCGCATTGCTAAAAGCGCCACTCCTCATGATACAATGTTTCTGATAAAACTTTCAAAGTGAGTATGATGACGAACACAATCGCAATAGGAAGCCAATATCAATAAGCGAACTACTCGAAATAATGTGGTACATGAAAATACAATATATGGAGAAATTAAGGTGACTACCTCAAAAAGACAGAAATGCTTCGCATTCGTCAAACGAAAAGCTTAACTAACAGCAACAAAGAAGATGTTGTTAATGTTGATGCGCTGTGAAAGGATAGCTACCCTTCAACCGTGAATTCGACTTCTCTTGATGAACTAAGTAATGCCTATCATGGCTGTATATGAGCGAGTTCTCTGGTTTCCATAGCCAGCCCAAGGTACGCTCTCGTAGTCAATCACAAAACGATCCACGATCTCACGAAAAATTGCACACTTTGTCCGAGACTCAGGCTCAAAGGACACTCCGCCACTCTACACCGAAATACAGTTACATATGTTGTTCGGTTGGCTCAACAATATGAGGAATGTGGAAGTTGAGCGAGTTTAGAAGGGCAGTAATTCCTACAATTCTTCTCGAATTTCTGACAACAGATTGGAGCCTTTGAAACAAGCGAAAGAGTGAACATAAATGCTCACAGGGTCATGGCTTAGCTTCAAGCTCTCGAGCATAGGGATAACTTCACTGATCTCGGAATTCTTCTTCATCGCATTCTTGATATGGAGAGCGATTAGCACTGGTAAGCAGATAGCTGTTTCGCTTTGATGAACCAAAGTGGCTCATAAAGAGATTTAAGATAAATAAAGGTGGGACAGGGTATGAAGGTCTACGTACAACTTGAAGTCGGTCCTTTCAACCACCTCAATCTAATGCTGTCACCTGGCTTAGGATTGTTGTGTACGACACATTGGCTTTTGCCGCACTGTTACTGGCACACTCACACCAGGTACCTCCTTCTTCCAAGGCTTGATTCTAATTCTACCACGTTCTTTATTGCGTGGAACCGAGCCAGGTTTTGTTCTTCGATTGTCTGTGCTCTGGCCATTCGCGGTAGCTAGCATGAGGAAAGTACAGAAGTCACGTAATCGGGAATGAATGAGCACTACCTCGAGATAAATCATGACTCTAGAAACAACCCTCATAGGCTGTGAAACGACGCAACCGGAATTTCCGATTTCAACCCTGCTTCTTTCGGCGCGAGCCACTTTTGCTTTTCGAAGAAAACCACACAGTTGGGGTGCACTTATAACCGCGGCGAGCTCCTCTTATTTGGGCATGCTCAGGACACCTTAGTCGTTATTAATCTCAGCGATTTGTCCAGAGAACGCTTCACCTATCAAAGTTTCCTTCATCTCATTCACCACTGCTCTCCTATGCCCATTGCCCCGTCTCTGACTTGTCCTGGAGATGGATTAAACATTTTTTCGGTACCGCCATCCAAACAGCCCCCTTGTTCAACTGCTTTGATTGGTTTGCGCTCGAAAAGGCGCAGCTGCTGAAACGACCGACGTATGGAAGAGTGCCGCTACGCGTTTGGCGGCACCATAACAAACCATACCCCGCTGCTGGCAACAAAGCTCGTCCAAACACCAGCTGAACTAGTGGGCGGACCGCTTCCGAAGCTGCTCTCGAAGCCTGCTCAGCAACCAGCACACCTTTCTTGGTGATAGCGCCAAAACTTGCTTCCTTGGCAGCCAATAATGCTTCCTATAGCACCATACTTCCCCGTCCTTTATCGCAATCGCTTCTTTCGAGGCCACCTTTATGGCTTTGTGCAGTAGTGAAAGACCATCTTTTTTCACATAATGAATACAGTTTGCGCAGCAAAATTTTTCGAGGTTCCACGTTGCCTTCATCAATTTGTCTTTGCAAATTTTATTCATACCATTGATGACTACATAAGTCTCGAGATATCTGCGTTAGTATGTGACAAGTCCATGATTGCAATTCACAGAGCAACTCGCACCATTAGGCGAAACATGTCGCACAACACTTTCCGTACAGAACGCACATTGGAATCAGTAGCATACGCCTTTTTGACACGATCAACCCTTGTTCCAACGTCACTCTTGCCACTAGGAGCACGTCAGTGTTATCCACAATCAATGTGCTCACAGGCGGGCATGAGTGCACAGTTCAAGCACAAGTGCCCGGGCAGTCGGCCATGTGATCTAATCATACCAAACAGGACTCAGACTCTTTTTTGAACTGATTCAGAGTAGAGCGGAGGAATAGGGAAACTGAGAGCATAATGCTTCCACGGAAGCTTCAGAGAATCATGTCTCGAGTTACACGTGAAAGAGATGATAAAAAGTCATGCAAAGATTGCAGTTGATTTATTTTCGTGAACAGCATGGCAGGACCATTTCTGTCCGAAGAAGGAAACAACAGTTTCTTGAACGCAGGCACTCTGCAACCCTGATTTGCAGTAAAGTGAACTTGTCACAGCCGGTGTAATATTTTACCGTGTCTGTATGGACCAATGTGTACTGCTGGCGATGCATGCTGTTTACATGACTTCAAATATGTTTCCGAATGCAGGAACATATAAGAACCCTTCGAACCGTCGAACGCAAAACGAATGTGCGCTTGAGCGTCACTCAGTTCTGCAGGCGTCATTTCATTCACAGGATAAACCCATGATGTAAAAACCCAACGTTCCAAGTAAATTCACTTCCCAACTCCTTTGCACAGGAAAAGGTATTACATGTGTGTAGAGGTATTGCAACTTTTGAGTGTCGTCAGCTGTCACAAAGCTATCAGCTTTCCTCGAAGCAATGTTAAAAAATATCAAATTTTCTGTGAAGAAGTAGGGTAGCATAAAGAACTCTTGAGAAGCATTGCCCAAGGAAGGACAAAGGGTTCAAAGCACTAGAGCTACTCATATATACAATACAATCAAGGCGTGATAAGAAACTATAACTACAAAGTAATCTGAAAACGAGCTTGATTTTCGAAAAATGAGGATAAGAATTGTCAGCGTGACGGAACAAATCCTAAGAAAATAAAAAATGTATTACCTGAATATGAATGGATGGAACAGAATAAAAACGAGAAATGTTGAATGGAAGTTAACGGGACTAACCGTACACCGACAGAGAATCCTTTCCACCTTGCCATTCTTCTGCTTTAACGAATTTATCTTGATTGCAGCGGCAGAGAGCGCCTCTTTGATTGAGACCTCCGCCTTTTCAGCTGAAACAGAGATGGATGGGCCAGCTTGAGATGGGGAAACAAAAGAGGCAACGCAAAATGAGTATTGAACGAAACAAAACCAATTAATCTACTTACCCCCGTCTTCTGCAACTTTATCAACCATCTCCATTACACATTCAAATATTGGGCGGTGTACGGAATCATAGGCTGTAGCATCCACCTAAAAAAATGGAAAAAAACCCTCACTTCCTCGATTTTCACTGGATTCTTTTCGGTAATATAGAAGCTGACGGTGAATTTAACACTTCTCCCATGATGTGTCCCAATGCACTTTTTGACTTCAAAATTGAGGTGCTTTTCGCGGAACCTAGGTATATAGCAAGAAGGCACCATACGTCGCCCACTTATGCTTCATCATTAGCGACTGAACTGGGTTGGCGCGTTCTGCGTACAATATATAACACGTAAACATGTTTCCTCATCAACGAATTTCGCCAGAGGAATTGCACGAAACACTATTACGCTTTCTGAGCACGAGACACGCGAGTCGGATGCGAAAGTTAAACTGTAGGCGGCGTGAGGCTGCGCAATGTTTCAGCAAGCACAATACCCGCATCCACATGTACATTGCCTGCTGAAACCTACTTCCAACACCCGTATCTAGTGACAGCTGCAAAGGAATTCCAACTACGGTATGAACTCAAAAAGAAGACGTCTCAGCTCCAGGTTCATGAAATATCAGAAAAAAGAAGATGGCTCAGCTCCAGTTTCATGAATATCAGAAGATAAAAGTACAACCCATGCAAGCAAAAAAGAAATGGATGTTCTACCCTACCTTCCGAACAGTGATGTTACCCCATCTTCGCATTCGCTGAGCTGTTTCAGGAGAGTATAACCGCATTTCGTCCAAATCATTATACAGCGATCGCTGCAACCATTCCAGCATCAGCTCACGGCTTGCCTCCTCTGTCTTTTGCACTCGCAACATTGACAAAAGGTTTCGATTTGTCACGTGCTGAAAGGAAAGACCAGATAGAAAGACTGATCAGCCATAGCAAAAAAAAAAAGAAAACAATCAAAGAAGCTCAATCAATTGTGACACACGCAGTAGGCTCACCAGGTAATGATTGAGATGATTATATGACCGGATGTGGTTGTTGATTAAGGTATCCATTCCACGTGCAAACCACTGAGCGCACAATATGCAAACCACTTCCTGATTCTCTTGATCGTCAACGACGAATTCCAATCCAACGTCTCCTTGCGTTTGTACAAAGAACTTATTATTGTCTTCCTAAAATTGTTGAAGAGATGAAATAACAACAACAAAAAATAATCGAAAACACATTTGGAACATGACGATAATCCTGACCTTCATTTCTGTCCACTGTCCATGTAACACTGTTGGAGCTTTCGGAATGCTTGACGACACTGGCACGAAGAACTTTTCATCTAAACAGGTACACATCTTGCAATCAAATATCGAGTTCTAGTAGAAAAACCAACCTGGAAGGAATAAAAAAAACTCGGATGACTTAATAGCATAATGCATAAAAGAGGCCAGATCGCTGTCATACTCGGCGATGGACAGGAGATGGAACGATAGTTCTATCGCTTGTCAGTCACCGAGTATGACGGCGATTTCAAAGCCACTACAGATATCGCGGTTTGAGCTGCCTTCTTTCCTTTATGGTCTCAAAATGAACACGATTTGAGAGACGTTGGCACAGAACATGACGAAATATACGCGTCGCTGTTTCAAAATATACATAACTTTGAACATGTCTTCTTACGCTGGGAGCATTTTTGACAACCTGATAGAAAGGTCGCGATAGCTGTAACATGCTACCGAAAAATTGCTATACCGTACAAAAACCCGAAGTTCCCTCTAGTATCTTGAATGAAAGCCTTTCGGTGGCAGAGACCAAATAAAAGCATACGTACCGAAGCCGAAGCATGCCCTCTTTATGGCAAATTCGAAATGGGATTGTTCAGCGCAGTGACTTGTCCACAAAGCTTTACCACCGTCTTGAACATCTTTTGCAACGCTCACGGTGAGCCAGCAAATCTGAACAGCATAATAATGCGCAGCCGTTTCATCGCAAAAATCACTTCATCAACTAAGACGTACGGGGCAGAATAAACACTGGCAGTCTATTCCAAGTGGTGAAAGCTCAGGCATCAAGCTGGGGAATGACTGAACTTCAGGTTTCAGCACCTTCTGTAAATGATGCAGTTGTCAAGGTGAAGAACCCACCGATAAAACACAATGAAGCCGCTCACCTCCATGGAAGAAGGGAACCAATCTACACTGATTCTCTTATGAAGTCCTCCACCAAAACGAAACTTTGGACTTGCAGTCAAACCTAACACAGTTGTTCTTCGAGAATCTGCTGCGTATTGAGAGATTCGAAACATTTCCGTCGGAAAAGTGATAGTCTGTAAAATTGTTAGAACTCTTTACAGGTTAGCCAATACACGAAAGTTAGACGAAAACACTACACACCAAAAACTGCATGATGTGACTTTCGCAAGAAAAATGCTCTTCCACAGACTGAACGGCACATCCGCAGAGTTCACAAAAGTTGCCTTTCTCTGGAAAGGATTGCGAAAATTTGGGTGGAACGGATGTAACCTGCAAGAGAGGACTTACGAAATGCCACTAGGAACTCAATTCCGCACATTGGTCCATAATATACGTCATTCACTACTTTCCATTTGAATGGTCGTGTTGGTGTCACCGAATCGTAACCAGATTCAAACGTGATTTCAACTGCAAATCAGGATTATTAGGGAAATCCAGAAAAAATGGGGAAAAATCTCTTAAGACCCATTCCACACAAACAGCGCAAGGAAGACAACGTGGGCGGCAGAAAACACTTCGATTCGGAATATCTATTTGATCGAAATAATGTTCTTCAAAACTGGATGTATGTCATCCACTGCGTAGGAGTATTGAAAATACTTCACGTAGTGAAGGTGTGGTCATAGCTGCAAGTGACTTGCACTTCGTGCAATTCGAGTGTGGAGTAGATACATATCGATCATGCAATCGCAATCGATAAGTATCCACTCAATCCTGGAAGTGCAAGACCGTCGCAAATGTCACAACACTCTTTTACGCGACCTATTTCCAGCATTTTTTACGCAATGATTACAAAAAAAGAACTAACTGACACTGCTCCAACAGAATCTTAACAGCCACTGCTTGGCGATGACTTGGTGAAAGCTCATGTACGTCCCAGATTCGGCTCAGAAGGTCGTTGTTGCAAGCAATAAGCTGTCGGCATACCTAAACCTCGAAAACATAATAAATACCACAAACTGACACAAAAATGCTTCAACTCTTACGGAAGAAATAATAATTGGAAAATCGAGCCAAACAAAAGACTGAGAAGACGTCACCATGCTTACCAAACATTGCAAGATTTTGCGTGGTTCCTTCGACCTCGAAGTACAATCCGTATGCAATATGTAAGACGGTTTACAGCGATTAGAATCCACAGCAAGCTTTGTCATCGCAGCCACCTTCGTAATACTCGCGTCCATCACTATGCACTCAGGAGGCGTGTATTCTCCTCCTTGAACAGAATGACTTCGTTCACAAAGCTATAACGGGTAATCACTTCACTCTTTGATGAACCATTGAGTTACCTTCTTCTTCAAATACGTCGTCGCAAATGCGCTTTACGTCTTCATAGACCTTTAGCGGGTCGCCATCCATTTTCACATGCAACATCTTGTTGGAATGGAATTCATCCTAAAAACATGTGATGAGCAACGACAATTACAGCTAGGTTGAGAACAACAGCTTCTACCAAATATGTGGTAATATGGGACATTGAAGCGAGGTGCATGTCCGCCTGTTCCATGAGAGCTCCCGATTCGTAACAAATCGAGCACGCCCACCACGGCTCGGTAGTGAATGAGAAGTGCAGCTCGTGCAAGCATTCCAAACCTTAAAGTAATTATTGCCTGAGTACGAGCTCCCCAAGATTGGCAAAACTATTTTCTGTATTTCATTCCTGTTCAAAGCAAATGGTAGCACAATGACCGTACCAACATATTGCTCTCCGCAAGCAGTATATCGCTTCACAAGAACAGATGACCCACTAAACGGCTGGAATGTGGGCACTTCCTTGGCGAAGAAATCATATATCAACAATTTCTGGAAATAACATTCAATAAATTCGCCTGCACTTGACTTATTTTTCAACATACTACTAACTTTCTTGTGCTTCACTTGCTGTTCATGTTTGTCTTTGTCCTTGCGAGTTTTGCACAGATCTTGACATATCTGTAAAACAACGCCGATTCTGAAGTGTAGGTACCAGAAATAGGAATATCAGGCTGCGGTCATACTTTACGACCCAATGTAGTTCAAGAAGATATGTATAGGTCGTGTGATCCTACGACCATGCTTTCGTACGACCGCAAACAGATACCTCTCTATTCCACACTCAATGCAAAGGAAGAGCAAAGCACTGTCAACTTGGGGAAAAAAGACGTTCAAGCCAAGTCCGAGAACCTTCAGCGACTTAGTGAAGAAGCGAGTGAGAAGGCGCAAGACAGAAGGCAAGAACCCCCAGACACATTCTTGATCACTAGTGAGCTTGTGGTTCTCGCAGAATAGAGATTCGCGGAAAAAAGTAGCGTTTATCCTAGCGACGAACACCCCGAGTAAATGTAGGCGTGGCCGGTTAAAGTATGTGATTTGCGGACTACGTGAACTTTCTTTTATGGCCCTGCCACGAATGGATGGAGCACAGACGATTAGAGACAGCCTATGGACTACATGCCCTTCCCCCTCCCCCCCCCCATTTGCACCCGCCCCCACTCTCCGCCTGGACAGCGGCTCATGACTACTGTGATCTCATACTTTAACTTTTGCCAAACTGTAACTGGCTCACCCATCCCGGAGTCCCCCTCCCCTTCAGAGCTTAATCGTGGGGCTGTTATTTCCCTCCTTAAGATTCGGAGCGCCGGCACCGTCCTAATCGTCTTTGCCCTAGACATTCAGGAGGGACTATCAAGGGAAGTTCAAACTTAAGCCAATAATTCGGAATTATGAACAAAATCTCTGAAACTTGACTACTCAAAAGAGTATACAGCTATAGCGGTGAGAAAAAACGTGATTCCTAAGAGAAACCTACCATGCACGTGTTATTTGAACGCCAAACGTCCTGACGACGCAATTTGCTCGGTTCATTTGCAGCAGCTGAAGCCATTATTGAGGGATGGAAAGCATTCGAAGTTTCGTTTGATACCCGTCTGGAAAGATAAGTTTCAGCATCAGACGACAGCAAACCTCAATTTTGAGATCGCGAAATACATTCCACAAAATATTAGAGCAGAAAGGGTGTGTTTCAGTGAAAGATATGAAGAGAAAATTTTTCTTTGCTCAGGCGCTGTAAGGTAGGCCTCCCCGAACAAGAAAGGGAACCCATTTCGGTGAGTATGCTCTCTTCGAAAGCTCTCAGGGAAACAAGACGGATAACAGAGGCCGCGGCTCGACTGTTACCGTAACCCGCGGCCGCGCCCTCCAAACGACGCCAGCCTCAGCCGCTCACTATTGTTCATCCACTTCGTATTTTGTGATTTGATTTATATTTTGTGATTGGGAACAATGGAATTCAGTGAGCAATGCTCTGTTTGATCACTCAGGATCACGAGTGCCGAATTATGTTTCTGTTCATGCTCTTGTTCGCAAAGAGTTTTATTGAGGGAGCTGTTAATTTGACATAATAAAGTCATGACTAAGCTGATGTAATGAAGCGTGTAATAAGGAAGAGTAAGGGGAAAGAATATCTCATTGGCCGATGTCAGACTTTGCGACTGGAGCGATTTGGTCACTATCGGAGTAATGCCAATCGCGCGATCATCGCGCGATCCGTTCTCGGATCCCGTTGCGCGGGTATCGCAGGATTGATCGATCGCTCCAAGTGCGAGCGACGCGAGATTTACCCAACGGCGCCGTGTAATCGATGGTCGGAGGGGTAAATCTCCCGTCGCTCGCACTTGGAGCGATCGATCAATCCTGCAATACCCGCGCAATGGGACCGATGGCGCCCATCGCGCGATTCGCTCGATGATCGCGCGATTGGCATTACTCCGATAATGACCAGATCGCTCCAATCGCAAAGTCTGACATCGGCCATTCTGACAAGGGACAATACTTGGGAATTCCACGCTAGCTAAGCGGGCATCTCTATTTCCTTAACACATTGACGACAGTGAGACGCGGTTGCGCGTCTCACTTTGCAGACCACATGGGACATTGAGACGCGGTTGCGCGTCTCACCCTTCTCATCCCTTTTCCTAGCGAATGCATGGCTTCTTTTCAAGTTGTTTATATTTATTCTATAAGTCATACAGTAACCTAACTATAAACACAATGGTCCACGAAATGGTTAGATGTGCTCGAAAACGGCTGCTGAGCCTGCTCGTTTCGGGCGCTTCGAGAGCTGAAGGAGGGCTAGAGTTGGCGGAGTTATGCGCAACTTGAATGCGCCCTTTGAGGAAGATGATGTAAACGCACACATTCCAGTTTCCAAGCATTTTGAGTGGCTTCCCCTACTTCCTACTTCCTTTAACTGACTTATTCCGTTTGGTGTACAGCCCTTTATTTTTGCGCTATTTTATCACTATCTTGCTCAAAAGGCGCAGACAGGCTGAGTGCTGCGCCGCTGAATGATCCCGCTCCCATTGTACCCTTGTTTCGCTGTTTCCAATGTTGAGTTCCGAAAAACGCACCTCGTGGGACAATGAGACGCGGTTGCGCGTCTCAGAGATCGCGCCCGCCAAACTGCTCATGTCCCACCTGGCCAAAAAACCCAAAACGCGCGCTGTCTTCAATGTGTTAATGAAACAGTCTCATTATGGTATGTTTCCATTAACAGCTTTTCTGGTGTGTGGGCACAATTCATCTAGTACAACCCCAGACGCCTTCACTAGTGGAACCTTAAGCATGCCAATATCAGTGCGTTGAACGATACATCATGGCGAGTATGGCATCCCTTTTAGCGCAGGTGCTTTCAGGTGTCACTTTTATCCCCTTTGCGCCAAAATGGCGTTGAAAGTACCAGCAGCAAGAATGAATGTCACATTCCTGACCAGAGTAAACAGTACTCACTACACCTTAGTTGAAAAAAGGCTTTGGTTATATCAGGCGTTGCACAAAATTCGTGCAAAATTGCGCCAAATGGCGCTGAGGGGAGGAATAACTTCCACATTCCTTATCAACACTTCGAACTACTCCTGCAGATGGAGTTTCGGAAGATGAAATCTTTAGAACATGGGGTACAATAGTGGAGCATGCTTTATTGTAACAATGTGCACTCTTGTATGCGATTGAGAACTGATTCAAGATATTGAGAAATAGAAAAACCTTATATCATGGGATTGTAACCTTGTACAATCTCTCTGGAATCAGAAATGCTCTTAGCAATTCGCTTAAGCTGTCCCATCCAGCAATAAAGTCCATATGCCGATGCTAGGGTAGGCGTGTAAGCGGAAGTGACGTGGCTGCTGCCGCACTTGGTAGAAGTTGCGTGGATAAGTTGTTGCCAGCATTCTTCGCTGATATCCAGCAATGTGTGTTGGAAGCGGCTTATCAACGCAGCTTCTATCAAGGCAGCAGTCACGTCACTTCCGCTTACACGCCTACCCCAGCTTCGGGATATGGACTGCACGGTAATTTATGCATTTGTATATTTTAACTGCATTTTTTTTCTGTAAGATGAAGGAGATATTACGGCGCTTGACATGTTTTGTTTGGTTTGTTGTTTGAACTGGCAGGCGTTACATTTTCAACATATTTTCCTTACTCAAAGCAACACCCCCAGATTGATTTGGTGGGGTAAAAGCAACCGTTTCTAAAACACTCCGCTGGACATCAGCAAAGAATGCTAGAAGAAGCTTATCCACGCAACTTCTATCAAGTGAGGCGGCCGCCACGTCAAACTCATATACACGCCCAATCTGACTTCGAGATATGGAGTAAATATTTAGTGGGTGGGATTGAGTTGTCCAACTGTAGCCCAAATGTGCTGCTATCGCACCTCAAAAGGGCGCGACAACGACACCAGGGTCTTACAAAGGGCGACGCACTACCTGAACTCAGCCCTTTAAACACCTCTGCGCTCCCTCGTCGATCCCTCTCCTCTCCAAGGGCCGTATGCTGAATGCTGGGTAGGGGCTGGGGTCCCCTATCCGCGATGCTGGGGCCGTAAGGTATGCTCTCCTGTTCGGGGCAGGGTCCCCATCCCGGTAAGGTATGCTCTCCCCGAAAGCTTTCGGGGACGCCATAGTCGAGGAGATCCGAATCGGGACCCCCAGCCCCGAAGAGCCCCTGTATGGCTGACTCCCCTAGGACGCCCCGCGAGCATACCCTACGGCTGCTTAAGGGGACGCCATAGTCGGGGTGACCCGAATCGGGACGTCCCAGCCCCGAACAGGAGAGCATACCTTACGGCCCCTGAATGTTGGAAAACGTCGGGGGCCCCAGCAGAGTTTCGTCGCAGGACCCGCCGGTCACTGGTCGATCCTTTGATTTTTTTGGCTCTTTATTCTTCCTTTCACTCTGCGCGTTTTAGATTACAGATTCGTTCACTTACATATTGCTATATTGATGTAATACCATAC
>KZ345070.1:92942-105518 GCA_002352805.1 Teladorsagia circumcincta | reverse complement strand
TACCCGATTATTTTCTAACAGTTCAGGTCTGCACGCAACCGCACGCATCACGTGCCTTTAATAAAGCTGGACAACCCGTAGAATATTGGTTCTAGTAAGATCGTTACATCTTCTTTTGAGAATGACTAGAAATCTTTCGAACAGGAATTTTACCCGACGTTACTTTTTTTCAATTTTAAGTAGGAAGGGGTTCAATGGACGCAGCTGTTCAACTACGCCGGCCTGCAAAACCAAAAGCAACATTCTAGCAGGAGTTTTATTTTCGACACTAATGGTGTGGAACTATGCGCTAGTTATAGCCAAGAACATAGGAAGTGTGACTGAACAAAAAACTCTTTTTGAAAAGCCGCTAGAAAGGGAGCTGAACGGCTTCGAAGTGGGCGTGGTTGCGAATTGACTGTAACTCCTCGGCCGATTCGCGACCACGCCCACTTCGAAGCTGTTCAGCTCCCTTTCTAGCGGCTTTCCAAGCTGAGTTTTTTGTTCAGTCACACTTCCTGTGTTCTTGGCTAGGGCTAGCGCACCCTTAGTGCTGAATGTAGAAACCCCACTAGCAATGTTGCTTTGAGGAGGACGAGAGAGATTAGGTAATAAAATTATTGATGGTTCTAACCATTTAACGCTTCCTTACATTTGCTTTCTGTAAGCTGTAAAGCACGCTGTAAAGAACTGTAACAATTCTTTCTTGAATGTAATATGCGATGTGCCTTTCTTAGATAACCCACCTAGTTTTTTTTTTTAGAATTGCCTTGTTTGAACATAGCTGTTTCGCAGTTTCTGCATAGCCCTTTAATTTTACACGACGATCCGAAGGGTTGTCACCAAAGCGGGGTTCCAAAGCAATGAAGTACTGTAGCTCACTTTTTTCACAACTCGTCTCTGAAATCTACAGAAGACTCCTTCGTCAAGATCCCGTTCTGGCTGGGATAGTTTTGTAAGCGCTGTCTAGCGTTGAAGTGGGCATAAGAGCCTATGATTAAAAAGCTTGTCCGAGGCTGTGAATGAAGTGTTTATCGTAGCAGTCTCAGACCTCAAGCTATGTTCCTCATTTCTTCTGCCCGAAGATTATCAGCCACCATCGGGTTTCATTTACATTTGTCGTGGTGTGACGCCGGCCGAGTGTGAGGATGGCCCCTGAAGGGCGGAGCATCGAGGTGCGGGATATCCGGTCGTCGATATCACAGCCTCACTCTGTCGATCAACGTTGTTGTTTCTTGCTTAGCTCAGTTATTCGATACTTCAATACTGTTATCGTTTCAGATAATCGATAGTCATCGATCGCACCCTTCGCGAGATGGCTCAGATCGTTCGCCAGAGCAAGTTCCGCCATGTCTACTGTAAACCGTTGAAGCATGAAAATTGCATGTCTGATCTTCGGGTGGGTGGAGCTAGGGTGGACGCGAATAACTCGTCCACTCAGCGTTTTTTCACATAGTGTGTTTCAATTGGTGTTTATTACTTGAAGAACCTTGTGGGTTCATATTAATCCCAATAGAAGCACTAGATTTTTTTTGAAGTCACAAGTCTTCCGCTAGTGGAGGTGAATGTGAAAATAGGTGTAAGGTTGCAAGTGTAAAATAAAGGTATAGGGTTTCCAATTACAGGTCACTGAAATCACATGGGACTCGCTGTTTTGTTCGGTGAATCCGAAATTTGTGGCGTTTATCACAAAAGGTGCAGGAGGACCTTTCATGGTGATCCCAGTGAACAAGGTGAATGTCTTCTCGTTTCTTCCTTCTTTTATTCCCATCGATTTTTTTTATATCTCATCTAATTTTGTCATTGCATCTACTTCTATTTCAATGCTGATGTTTTTATCGTTTGTTTTTCTTTGTTTTCGTTCGACGCGTTCTTCTCGAATATTCCATATCAATCAATGCTTGCCGTCCGTCGGGCTGGGCCGCTTGTGTTCAGTAGCTCTCAGTTGTCAGTGCTGCTATGCCTGTGGCTGTGTTACAACAATGGCAGATGCTGGCTGGCGGCTCGAGCGCGCTTTACTCAGCTCGGAAAAGCCTTAAACTCATTTCAAAGCCAGCGAAACGGCCAGCCCATTATGTAGGTAGTAGACTGGCAGTGCGACTTGATAGGAATTCTCTCCGGTGCTTTCGGAACTCTCGCTAAGCGTGTGGCAAGAAGTAGTCTTTTAAAGCGCGAACAAAAATGTAGTTCAGAGTAAAATGGATAAGTTGGCATCTTTCCCAGGAATCTTTATGTATCACTCAAAGGAGTGTAACGGAGTCCGGTGTTTGTATTTGTTCTTTGGTCTACATGGCGAAATTGTCTTCACCAGAAAATGTGGGAGAAAAATCGCTTGGCGCTGAACAGTCCTTCGAGTATGCGCCAGGTACTAGGTTTTCATTCGAAATTGTGAATGTCTTAGAGCGATACAATGCACACACTGACTTCGGGTGGTGGCTGATGTTTTTTGTACTGTAATGAGAGCCTGCTGCCAGTTAACTGGAGCGACACAGCACGTTTGATTGACACCAGTCGCTTGTTGAAATCGAAACTCCCAGTTGTTTTGGCCGAAAATTACGTTTTGTTCGCGGAGAACTGGTTTCTGCTGTTTTTTTTTCATTGGAAAAATTTCCTTCGTAAAAACATAAGATATTTATGGAAGAATTTGGGCAAAAACTAGATAATCTGATAACTGACTGATTTTTTTGTTGCTTGCACTCTTTCCAAGAGGTTTTTCAGACGCTTCTCTTCCTTAACACTAAAAATGTTGATATCCCCCACGTGTAGTCGGGGGTACACCTTGTAGCGAGATGAGTTTTGAGTTTCTGGTGCCGAATATCTCAACAGCTGTTCATTCTAGCCTCCAGGAATTCGCCCCTCGATTTGCAGACACAGGGTTTTGTCTCTCACTAAACACTCGGTGTAGAAATGTACACAAACAGCTCTACAGTAATGGTGTAGCATAGAAGTTTAGTACGTGGCTTACGTTGAATAAGTTCACATCTATCTTCTACTTCTGCAATTATGTGTTTAAAAAAATCTTCCACTCGAAGACTACAAATGCTTAGGTAAAAGCTGCTCTGATAGTTCTTTCCGCGAGTGCTCTATCCTAGTTTTCCCTTCTATCTACCTTGAGTAGTTGACTTGCACCGTGACGCTAAGGTTCCCGATCTTATGATTAGACGCGTGGATTCGATGAGGAGTCTAACGGAGGCAGTATCGGCAAACGTCAAAACCAGCTGTTGTTTGCGTTTACAATGACGTTTAGCTGGCTGCCTACAGAAACTGCGAGAGAGAGAAAGAGAGCGGAAGGAACGGTGAGCGGTGTGAAGAGTATTCTTCTGAAAAATGTTTTTATTGCAGCAAACAAGCTAGGATTGAGATGTAGTCCAGTCATGTTAGATGTATGCTGCTAATTTCAAGATGATCTTGAAACACCAGGAAGGAACTTTCGGAGCTTGTCAAAGTCTATTCTTAGAACAAAGCAACTTCCCTTTTGTTCACATGTGTCAGATTTGAGAGCACAGGAAACATCTGGGCAATTAGTTTTCTGTTTGTCAAAGTGATTAAGAGCTTTGATCGTGTCCGACAGAGCGCCGTGATGTACTCGTCTTGACTTTTATTTAGTTTTAAACAGACTGAAAAGTGGGATCGCATCTCCGCTTATCGGAATCGCCCAATCCTTTTTTCTTTGTACTTGACTGATTTGTGATATTTTTATCAACGAGAGTCAGTCGTCACGTTGACGTCATCGTCGATCTCGGCGTACTGCAGAAGTTAAACCACTTAGGTTTAAACCTCTCATGATTCTGGGAATTAATATAGGATGCCTGGATGTCCTGATAGGATTAGTCTTCAGCTTTAAGAAGATTTACGTATTTGCGGGTTTTTATTCGCCCTCTGCGGCTTTGGTGTTTTCCAAATCGATCCAACAAAGTTACCTTCATAGGAGCCTTATTTTCAGCCACTCTGCCATCCGTTTCACTTTCTAAACTTCGGAAATCTCCTTCTGGAAATTGAGCTATGCTTTATCGCTTCTCATTAATTATTCAAAATTGCTCAAATCTTGAAAATCGTGGTTTCATCAGTGGCAGTTCTGTTCGTTGTGGAGCCCAGGACTGCTTCCTCATGGGATTTTTCCGGAGCCTGTTGTGCGCAGTTTCACCTGCTTGTGTATCCGTGAGATCACGCTGTATAAGACTGTCATGAAGAAAAAGGTATCATTGCATAGAGCAATACTAATACTGTACTATGCTAGCACTGCACTGGTAACACAGCTGAGTAATTGTAATGCATTATTATTATCCAGCTGTGTTACCCATGCAAATAAAGTTGACTGCAGTGGCACTACGTGCAAAAAAAAACCCACAAAATCTATCTAAATACATGAGCTATTCTATAGCTAATGTGAGTGATTCGCGGTTAACACAGATAGTATGTCTGTTTGCCCTCGTTCAGAGGATCTTGAAAGTCTGCCCTATTCCGCGGTCATTCTTGTTGTCCTCGCTGCTCTTCAGTGTCCATTATTTGATCAGAATCCAATGAGCAACATAGCAACAAACATAAGCGAGTGCAAATATTGCTGCCGTAGAGTTTGTCCCCAAGAACGAGCAAGCGAAATTCAAAAAAGAAGCTTTTTTCCAGGTTGGTCGAATCGACAAGGATTACCCGTTTGTGGATGCCCACAAAGCGCCCTGCCTGGAGGTGGCATGGAGCCCTTTCAACGACAATGTGATTGCCTCCTGTTCCGAGGATACCACAGCTAAGGTACGTTGTAGATTTTCTCACATAAACTGTGCTAGGGAACATTCAAACCTCTAGAGGCTTCAGTTTGAAGGGTTTTTGCCATGCATCATTTCCTCTACTTTCGCATCGTCTGATACTTGTGAATTCTTATGGCCAGCTTTTGGCTCTGATATTCTTTTTTAGAAGACAAATTCCACTTGAAAATTTACTATCACATCTCTGAGAGTTTAGGTGAACCCTAGTGAAAATCACCTCTACTCCTTCTTGCGTCAAGGTAGTTAAGTGGGTCCTTTGTGTTATGATAATGATGATGTCCAACCCGTCTTTGACTTTCCAAGTAAAAGCCTGATCGGCGCTAAATGCATTTCAAACTTCGTTGGCTAAGGCGGCCTACTTCAGGTATGGCTGATTCCTGAGAGGGGCCTGATGCGGAATCTCACCGAGCCGGTTGTCGAATTATGCGGTCATCAGAAGAGGGTCAACACACTCGCATGGCACCCAGTTGCCAATAATCTTCTGCTCACGGCTGGTCGGTTATCCCTTCAAATAAATTGCAGCAGTCAATTATTTTAAATATCCCCTTCTGTTTCTTGGTGTATACATTCCGTTGCTGTAACTATAATACTTTCAAATTGAGTCATTTTTATTATTTTTCTCATTGTTTATTTTTCAAAATCTATCAAGAATATTTCCTTATAGTGGAAAAAAGCTATGGAGAAAGCCTTCTATCATTTCTTGCGATTTTTTGCTGAAGTATTATCAAATTAGACATCTGATGGGGATTCTAACACATTGCTGTTGGACTTGTTTGCGGACCACGGTGTGCATGCGGGTTAAGCGAGCTTCTATCACCTTCGTCTCGCACTTTCAAAGCGCGAAAGGGGCGCGACATCAACGCTCGTGCGCCTATCTACTACCTGGGTTATGCAACAGGTGAGCGAAACTAACCACGAAGCGTGCCTTCAACCGAGAAGGCTGCGAGCTCTAAACGTGTCTAGCACGTGGGACCGGACGTTTTTCGTGAGGTGCTGCCGTGGCCTCATTGCAAGTGTTTCTTTCCTTTTTGCGTTATATACAGGGGGGGGGGCAAAAAAAAGTCTCTTTGCCCATGACGCACATCATCAAACTTTTTGTGGCAAAGACTGCCGCTATAATTCGGAGTTTTGCGTCGACATATTCCTTAGATGTCCCCCCATAAGCAGTAGCAGACCCAGCTTCACTGCCTTCACTATCTCCAGAATATGACGTCATCCGTCATCACCGTCGAGCTTAAGGAGGCCTATAATAATCACTTCATTCTGAAGCTGCTATGTATTTTCTTCAATCGAATAAGTGGTGAATAGTTTATTAGAGATACTAGCTGTGACTACACCAAATAGCTTTTGACTAGCGTTTCGGGGTCGTCGTAATGGTCTATGGTTCCTCGACGACCTCGTTGAGATCGTACCGTGCATGATGTTTCCGTGGGAAAATCTTATGATGTCATCGGTGTAGAGGAACCCTATGTAATTTTTCTGATGGAATAGAAAGTGCTCTTCAATATGCAGTTGGGCTCATTTGGTTGACTTTAGAAAGAGGCAATTTATTTTGCTTCGAACATGGGTATAAGTGACTCTTTTTTTTGGCCCCCCCTGTATAGGCAGTTTTCCTGAACCATTCTTGCGTGTTGTTGTAGCAATGATTGGTTGTGGGTTGGAATAACCAATAGTTGCTCGGGCACTTGGAAAATTATCAGAAGGGCGATGTCCAGGGGCCGTAAGGTATGCTCTCCTGTTCGGGGCAGGGTCCCCATCCCGGTAAGGTATGCTCTCCCCGAAAGTTTCGGGGACGCCATAGTCGAGGAGATCCGAATCGGGGGCCCCCAGCCCCGAAGAGCCCCTGTATGTGACTCCCCTAGGACGCCCCGCGAGCATACCCTACGGCTGCTTTCGGGGACGCCATAGTCGGGGTGACCCGAATCGGGACGTCCCAGCCCCGAACAGGAGAGCATACCTTACGGCCCCAGGAATTTTCTGTCGTGGCGGGCCGTACGGTCGTCAAAGGATTAATAATGCACTGAACGATTCTACTTTGTAGTTAAACATCACCAATACTTAATCCTTTGACGACAACGCGGTTTTGCACGTAGCGGTAGCTCATGGGACCAAGCCTCCTTTTGGCGCGCCCAAATCTTGCTCGACATTAGGCAAAATTGTCCCTAGAAGTAACTTTTTCATCGAATTTGTACTTTGACCTTATAAGAGTTGAAACCGCAGTTCTAAGCTTCCTATTGTATACGGTTGGAAGGAGAACCGGAAGTTTCGCAAGGAAATTCGTATTCCAAAAGGATGGATCTTAAAAATTTCAGAAATCTATATATGTATTAGAATTTTTGATACAAATTCATACTCTCTCTGTGTCTGGAGACTATGAAAAGACGATCAGGCCCTGAATAGTAATTAATCTTGCGCCCAACAATGAAAACTCTAATTAATATGTTGGCGAGCTAAAAGCCGCATTCGAAAATTTCATATAATTCAACTCTTATTGAACATTTCTTTGAACCATGCTACACATAGAGATTATGAAGCATGCTTATAATGACTGAAATGTTAGTAACGTTTTGAATGCTCGAAGAAGAGAATTTTGAGGTGGCACCCACAGGTGGGTGCCATTGTCCCACGCGCCAGTCTTTGTGGCACCCACCGGTGGGTACCATTGTCGTCAAAGGGTTAAATAGAAAGCTAAAACCAAAAAACTCCCCGTTTCTGTAGAATTTCAAGTCACTAGAAGTCAGAAGAAAGAACAAAGGATCAACTCCTCGGCGGCGGTTCTCTGAAAGATATTTTATTTCTGCACAGGATTGTGGCGGTATTTGAATCGGTACGCTCATTCCCACGAATATGGTGTCATGATTCTCCTTCTCTGAGAGGAGTGATAATTGGACCAATCATCCAGCTTCAGAGTGACGGCTTGGGCGAGATTAGACCCTGGTTACAATTCATAGGCGCTGGTCTAGTAATATCTCGCATCTACCCTTCTGTTAACTCGGCGTGGCTCTCCCTTTCTCTGCAGCACCTAATCGCCGTTCACTTTCATTGGATGTCGAGTTTCCAATCGATAATTGGAGTTGAGCCGTGCTAGCGTCTTCAGATCCGAAATAATCGGCTTTTTTGCACAGTTTTTCGCTGGTTACAAAATTATTAGATACATATATTTTATTTATTTATTTATTATTCATTAACGTTTTTACCGCAAAATTCGTGACCGGAATAAGCTTCTCTCACTACAGCTGAGAAAACAATGCGGAGCAATCAGTCAGCTTTGAAGTTCACTGCTGTGAGAATTATTTAATCATCGGTAATTTCCGCCGTACGTCCATGAACAACACAAACTGGGGCTTGCTGTTGACGACAACAGCTGTGGATGTTTTCAGTCGGAAACATATGAAGCAAAACATTAACGATGTAACATCCAGAGAAACCAATCGTTACACATGATACATGGGTTCAGAATCAAGTAAAAATCCCCGCGGTTCTTGCGGAGGCATTTGGCACACTGGAATTACGTAATTATTACGAAGCTCCCTTTGGAATTTCTAAAATCTTCTGAAATTTTCCGAGAGCAGGCCTTGAAAATTGACGCGCTGCATTTTACGGAGAAGGATCAGAAGACTTTCGAAATCTGATAGAGATCGGTTTTAACGGTTGAAGCATATCACCTATGGCACAATCCGCAGAGATGAGTTTCGCCTTGGTCTTCCACCTTTTTCATCCCTCCATCAGCTTTTTATAGATCAGTTACTGATACTAAATCGCTGGCTAGCTCTGCGTGGATAAAAATGATTTTTCTCGATTTGGAGTTCCGGACGAGCTCAGAACGTCCCGTCCCTATGTTTGATACGTTGGGTAATTTGGGGTGCTTCAAGAGGGCCACCGCGCGGCGAAGGAAGAGACGCAAACGCGGCAAAGGACGAGTCGCAGCGCGTGCTGTGCGATATGAAACGTAGATGGTACACTTTATTTAAGCTGACGCCTAACCGCTACAGTATGCGCCGCGACTCGTCCTTTGCCGCGTCTGCGTCTCTTCCTTCCGCTGCGCGATGAGCCTCTGGGGGGACACCCTATATTTTGGATCAACAAGTAAAAGGTATGTAGGGGCGGTCCTCTCCGTCTAAAAATACAAAAACATCGGCTTGTACATCGGCTTGCCCCTGCAGGTTCTGCAGCTTGTAAGCCAGATCGCATTCGAATTCCTCTGCGATTTCGGACCAGATTAGAATGCGTGGCGCGAAACTGATAACTTCTGTAAGTATTAGCACTTCTGGGCGAATAGTTCTGATGCGGGGAGAGTTTGTGCCATAGGGCGGGTTGTCTATTTCGAATTCTTATTCTAACATGTTTCGTTGAAAGAAATTACTCAATTTGGAGAGAATTTGTTTCATTTAGAAGCTGTTTGTATTTCTGAAGTTTTCGTCTTCTTGAAGGTGGCGAAAACAAGTTACTACTATGGAATGTTGGCACCGGTGAGGCGTTATTGGAAATCGCTGGTCATCCGGATCAAATCTGGTGCATCGGATTCAACTATGACGGATCCCAATTCGTCACAACTTGCAAGGTATGGATCTCAAAACAACTCAACTCCTCCCATGGAGTTCCTTTTGTTTGGATTTCTCTCCTCGTTAGATCCATATGCACGAAACTCCTTTTTCAGGATAAAAAGATCAGGATCCTGGACACTCGCAGTGGAGAGGTGCTGCACGAGGGCATAGGCCATGAAGGCGTGAAACCGCAGCGGGCGATTTTTGTTCGTGATGGGCGAATAATAACAACCGGATTCACCAAAAGATCGGAACGACTGTACTCACTTAGGGCGCCGGTAATAACGTTATGGTTTTTCGAAGGCATAGTTCACTTTCACATTTGGACCGGAAACATTCCATGATCGTCAGTTTGTGGTTTATTATACCTCAAAGCGAAAATATGTTTGTGTGACAGTTGGTCGGCCAGTAACGAACAGGGGAAACGAAATTACTAGGAACTCTCAAAAGCGCCAACGCTAACAATCTGGATGGGCCCTCATAATATCGCGTCTTCCTCACTGGTGTGCCACTTGTCTTCACACTGCTATTGTGGCTATCTCTGGCTTTGAAAAGGAAAAGATCTCAACTGAAAAGGAAAAGATTTCAATTCCGTCTTCTTCAAGTTTAGCCTATTATAATTATTCTTCAAAATGGCAACACAGATTATTACCAGACCTTTTAATCATTACCCGTGGTTTCATGCTATCGCCTACGAATTCTTACTCGAAAGCAAATTTCTTTTGCTATTTAGAGACTAAAACAAATGTTTTAAGGATAACCTCTCGCAACCGATCATAGAAGAAGAATTGGACACCTCGAATGGCGTGCTCTTTCCTTTGTACGATGAAGATACTGGTCTAGTCTATCTTTGTGGAAAGGTCAGTTCCTAGTCGAGTGTGCAATATGTCCCTTTCTTTGAATCACATACGCCCGGCTTGCTTCCATTACAAGGTAAAAATTAGTAATAAGGTGCCGGTGTCTACAGTGATTAACCAATTGTCATTGGCGCGCAGCCGGGTGGCGCTTTTTTTATGCTCTCGGAAACGACGTCAGTAACCATCTGTAGGGATAAGCGCTAAATTAGTATGAATATCTACCAAATTTTTATGAGTATTCCGTACGCAACATATGTGTGGCCACCTTTTGTTTCTACCGGTGTCAGACGACAAATTCGTCGTGTTCGCTAGCAATTGGGTGGTCCACTAGCGATGTGAGGGGTGCGAGTGTCGTGCCAGCGATTCAGCGACTTTGTTCGCTGGTGCATTATTCGAAGCTGTCGATCGCTCCTATCCCTAAAGTTGCAGCGAATCCACGGATTCACAACGTCTAGCACCTGTCTTAATAAGGAGGATAAAGCATTCGCCGTTGATCAATCCCTTTTTGGGATGCGGCACGCACTCTACTTCCATTTGCGCATTGGTAGTGGCAACTTGAATGCGGTGTGGCCTATACAATGACTTGCGAGGGCCAGCGATGTGCAGGTCAGTGTTTTCATCTTCCCAGGCGAGCCTGCTTCTAACTAACCGACCCCAGAGGGATTGGTTGTTATGGACGTCACGAACTAAGATTCGATCCTCAGACCGCGCGCGTGGTAAGCAGCGCCACTTGCCGCTACACCACTTCGCCCTTGGAACCTGTCCTAGTGACCGATAATATGCACTAAACATTACATTTACATGTCAGCAGTTACCGCTAGGAGCGAAGCTTTTCATCATATTATGCATTTTCGGTGCATTTTCCTATTTTTTCTTGCATTTCGATTTTCTCAAGAAACTTGCACTGAAAGATTTGATTTCAGGAGTATATTTCTATTAGCCGTCAATTCCTAGCGTATTTCCTTTTAATTGTTTCAACGCCGTTGGACGGCGGTGGTTGATCAGACGCCTTAGCGCCCTTAGGCAGGGGCAGGGAGAAGGTGAGGGGGGGGGTGTGATTGGGGCCACCTCTCGACGGTCATCAAAACCGCTTCGTTTTCCCCCCATCGTGTTCACTGCGCTTAAAACATCAATGAACTTGGAACTGTGAAGCATGATTAAGAAATACGTGAATGCAAAGTGTTGCCGGTATTACCAGAATTACTGGAATTCTCATGGACAGAATTGAATTCAGGGAGACTGTGCAATTCGCTACTACGAGGTGAATCTTGAATATCCCTATATGCACTACATTAATACCTACACGACCAGTGAACCGCAGCGAGCCGTTGGATTTCAAAGCAAACGAGGGGTGAACTCAGAAGAGAACGAGATTAACAGGTATGCGAGACGAATTCTGTCCCGTAGTTGGTCAGGTTGTGGATTGTACTCAAGGGCTATTCTTCGAAAACTGCGAGCAAGGCCAACCGAATAAAAGTGACTGCCAAGGCATTTAATATATTTTCAACGTGTGAGTTACTCACGCTAGGGCACTAGTGGGGCACATAGGTACACTGCCGATGAAATGCAGGCCACGAAGAAAACTGAGCCGTCACGGTGGCTCGAAGTCCAATTTTTGACTGAATGGGCGCTGTCCAGTAGTTCGCCAGATTTCGTTGTATGAGTAACAAAAATATTTGGTAAACAACAGTGGGGGATTCCGTGATGATGATTAGGCAGGTGTCAATCTCTGCGACCAGTCGACTGGTCGCAAAGTTTGACGCCCACCTTAGCAGCGGGTCTCTTGCCAGGGCGATTAGTGGGGACGTACATTACTGCTAGTAGTCCAAAGGTTAAAAATGTATGCAATAGGCTATTATTAGTTTTCTATCGACTCATATGCGACTAGCACCGCATCAGCGCAACTGGACAGGACTTGATACCTGCCACCTAGGTACAGTGGCCCAGTTAGACCTCCCGAAATGGTTTATTCTTTCAGAATCTACAAACTGACTACAAAGGGCGTTGTGGATGTGTTGCAGTTCTTTGTTCCGAGGAAATCCGACCTTTTTCAGGTTCGTCATAGTGAAGCTCAGTTTATGTATGAAACAAGTTTATTTTTCTCTATCATTCATTTTTTTTATTCATATCAACGAAATATTTTAGCACGATTTGTATCCGGACACAAGGTCCACAATTCCTGCTCTCACAGCAGAAGAATTTATGGACGGTAAGTGCTGCAGAACTTGATGAAATATCTAATATATACTAACGTCTATCAATTCTGCTCTACTTTAGTCTATTTGGGTAGATCGATATCAAATTAGGGGTTTGCATCGAGAGCGTCACGATTTTGAAGCAGGAAAATTCTTCAGAAACCCAAAGGTCACTCTTGTTTTGTTCTTCTAGCGAGGACGAGTTTATCGCTTAGATCTGGGTCAGACTCTGCGATTTGGA
>KZ345070.1:56280-71079 GCA_002352805.1 Teladorsagia circumcincta | reverse complement strand
ATAAGAAGATTGGGGTCTATTCCAGTTAGGGGGGGGGGGCATCATTATGCGGCTTCTCGGCTTTTTTTTGTAAACCGGCACATTCTAGTTTCACACGCATGTCAAGTGACTGCCCTCACCCCCCACCCCCCTAGACTGCCTTCATTCCCCCTGGCTCGCAGTTGCCGTAGCTTTCTGGAGAAACTTCACCACGATGCCCCCCCTAACTGGAATTGACCCCAACTAAATTTCATTTGCTGTATGAACTCGAGCATTCATGTGCTGGAAATATTGTCTGACGGATGATTTGCAAAGATCACGAAAAGTAAGAAAACTTTTCAGACAAACATGAATGTCCCTGCAGGAAGTGTTCAACAGGTTGAGGATGTAGATGGTGTGCGGATTCAAGCGGAATTCAGTCGTTTCATAAAAGAGTGAGGAGTTCAGATATTTTTTTCTCAATGAATGCTGTGGTGTCATGCTTCTTCATAAGTTCAACACATGCTTTCGGCGTTTTGAGCTATTTCTGCCAACTAAAAAAAGATGCAAACAGCACTACTGGTGATATTTTGGCTCTACCTTTTAGCTGACGATCTTATGTGTTCAGATAGTTTTGAATTCGGACCTGGTTCTGACAGCACAAGAAACCATAGAGGCGCTTGGTAATTAAAGAAGGTAATCCGTGCACATAATGATATGGAGAACGCAATCC
Organism: Teladorsagia circumcincta; assembly: GCA_002352805.1. Taxonomy (NCBI): domain Eukaryota; kingdom Metazoa; phylum Nematoda; class Chromadorea; order Rhabditida; family Trichostrongylidae; genus Teladorsagia; species Teladorsagia circumcincta. Next base: position 70,388 of record KZ345070.1, on the reverse strand, counting down.
TCAGTCGTTTGGTTTTCCGCAAGCTAAAGTCAATGGTCGGCGATTAGTCCATGTCAGACATTTAGCTGGCTGTGTGAAGGTAGCACAAGTTGCAGAGTGAACAGAAGAACACGAGCTGAATATGACCTACCCGTTCCCTAACTTTGCATTAGACATTGTTAATGCCGAAAAATAGATCTTGTAGATTTCTGACATTGATGATATAACTCTAAATCATCACTATCGTTCTAAGTGGTCGATGGAATTTGGCCTTGAGGTCGTAATAAAAGGCGCGCATTCTGATTTCTTGTGTGAAATCTAGGTTATTTATATACTACGCATGATTTGATACTATTATCCTATTATTTGCGTGCAATAGCTATTTGTAGGAACAGATATCGGGAGATGAGAAGTTCTTGGAAGACTATGCTATGTAGTCGAAAATTTACCGATCTTTGCTGTTTCAGATTCACTGATTCTGATGGAAATTTGGTCTATCGGAAGCAACTTCGTGAGTTATCCGAACCTGAAAGAAACACACTTTTTGTCGACATGCGAGATGTTCACTCGTACAGTGCCACGCTCTACGAAACGATTGAGTTGCAGTTTTACAAGTGAGTTGTTCTTCCACAATATCTTGGATGTGAAACCATGTAGTTCTGAGTAATTAATAGTTGCTACGAACTACTCATCAGCAGAAAAATGGGTATTCAATACAACGGCCGGGTATGCTTTCCGAATGGGAAAGGGGTCCTATTCTGGTAAGGTGTGCTCTCCCCGAAAGTTTGCGGGTGAAAGCCACGCCCACCAGCTTTCGGGAGTATCGCCCCGATTGACGTGCGATCGGGAAGATATCCCCGATACTGACGTGAAACAGGGAGTTCGAGAATCAGTCTTCCTCTGGAGTTTCCAGGGAGAACATTCCTCAGTATGGGATCCCTCCCTGTTCGGGGAAAAACCTTACGGTCCAGGACGGTGAGGGCCTTTGAATTTAGGGCTTGTTAGCAAACGCTCTGGGTTGAGGCTTCCTTACTCATAATTGGATGTCAAAAATCAGTTATTCTCCTGCAATATTGAAACCTGTGACTGATACTATTTATCGCAGAATTCAGTCAACGAATGAATACTTCAAGGTTGTACCCGTACATGTGTGAAGCGCTGCAGTTGGCTGCTATCGATAGTTGTACTGAAGATGTTGAAAGGCAGCGCATGCTACGCAAGGAAGTCTACGTCTCCTTCAAAGGTCTTGAAAATCGTGTAAATGTCAGTGCTTATTTCACTTCAGTGCAATCGTTGTAGAGCGTTTCGTAGTATTGAATTTCTTGACAGGTGCGAGAGTTGACAGCTGAAAAGATTGGCGCAATGGTCTGCATCAACGGTCAAATTGTCCGAACACATCCTGTTCATCCAGAACTGAGTCGTGCAACTTTTGTTTGTGAGGATTGCGGTGTCACTACAAGGAATGTATTGCAACAATTCAGATACACTCAGGTAAGTTGTCACGTCACACAAGAATTGTGTGGAGTAGTTTTTCTGCCATTTTGGAGTGTACACGCATAACTTTAATAAAATAACAAGCTCGCGGTCGCACTGCTTGAACTTGGTTCTTTAAACTGCCTCTGTTTGATGCCGCTGCCTGCGCTCTCGCAAATCCCTTTTCTCTCGATGGCTTAGTCAGGGGCTTACCCGTTCTTAATCGTCTGTAGAAGGGGCTGGTAAAAACAGTAATGTAGTAGCTGGCCATACATAGGTGAGATTTTTCATAACTCCTGTCAAGATCACTAAAAGCTGGTTGGGAATAATTTCAAAAATTTTCTTTTTAGCCATCACGGTGCATTAACCCGCAGTGCATGAACAGAACTAGGTTCAGTCTTGACGTGGACGACTCGTCATTTGTTGATTTTCAGAAGATAAGAATTCAGGTAAGCAGTTGGGAAATTATATATCAAAGGTTTCATCAATAGAAAGTGTTTTGTACACTCAAAGTGATGTAAAACTATTCTAGGAAACGCAAGCAGAGCTACCTCGCGGTTCCGTTCCACGAACATTCGACGTCATCATTCGTGGTGAAATGGTCGAGTCTGTGCAGCCCGGTGATCGCTGCATGCTGACGGGTACACTTATTGTCATCCCAGACATCGCGCAGTTGAGCTCGCCAGGTAAAAAATTATGCACAGTTGTATCCTGATTTCTCATCCATATTTTCTTCTGTTTCCAGGGCTCAAGGCTGAAGCGGGTGGTGGAAATCGCGGTCGTGCTTCGGAAAAGGACACAGGTTTGACAGGATTGAAAGCACTTGGAGTGCGTGATCTCAACTACAAACTAGCTTTCCTTTGCTGTCATATTGAATCGAACAATACAAAGGTGAGCTTTGCACGTTTTAGCGTTCTAGCGCAAAATTTTTGTCTTTATTTTCAAAAATTTTCTGCCCAACAGTCCTTCATACTTTTCGAGAGACTAGAACATTAGCTCACTACTCCGTTTCCAGTTCGGTGGGAAGGACTTCTCACATGAAACGATTGATAGTCTTTCATTATGGAAGACAATGTCCCAACAGGAGCAAGCAACGTTGAAGGCGATGAGCGAGGATAAGCGTATTGCTGAAAACTTGATAGACAGTCTGTTCCCAAACATCTACGGAAACGACGAGGTATGTACATGACATCCTGAATGTTCATATTTATTTTGACACGATCTTGTTCTGATCAAGCTGTTGTTATTAAAAACCTGCTCTTAAAGGTCAAACTGGGAGTACTGCTTATGCTGTTCGGAGGAGTGGCAAAAAAGAGCAGCACCGAAGGAACCACTTTACGTGGTGATATCAATGTTTGCCTTGTCGGTGATCCATCAACTGCAAAGAGTCAGGTCTTGAAGTAAGTCCCTAAACTTTTCGCGCTAATTGTTTCGATTTCAAATCTTACATCAAAGTAGTGAAGGAGAAAGCCGAACGGCTGCTCCTCATCTCCTTTTATTAGCATGATTTCCCTTTCGTTTTCTCTTCCTTATATTCATTTGACTCGTACCCTTTTTCAAACGAAAAGACCCTGTCTTTCTCGACAAGGATCTGCAGTCCGCTGTGTATGACCGGAGTCACCTTTGCGCATCGAGCAATACGCTAGCGTTCGCGGTCGCGTCGCGGCTCACTGTATTAGCTGATACCGCAACGAACGCAGACGCAAGCGAATCACTAGTAGCGAATCGTACGATACGCAAAGTCTGAGATCGGCACAACGGTGATTTAACTGGAAACCTAAGTGTACAGAGCTGAGATAAAATCTAAGGAGCACAGAAAAAAAGTGTTGCTTCGGATAGGGTGGATAACAATCCATGGATTTTATTTACAATGAGCAGGAATTCTCATGTAATTATTGGATAAACAGTTTAGTTGAGATTGTTGGTGGTGAAGGCTGTGCACCTTTGCATTCGAAAAAGCTTAGCAATGTGTTCCGATGAGAATATTTGATAAGGAGCTGTTGATCAATGTATGTAGCAACTCCAAAAGCCGTAGCTCTTATGTGTAGGTCTACGCCCTAGTTCCGAATAATGGCCTGTAATAAGGAAAAGTTTGAACTATAGCTGCTAGTGACGATTTTCAGTGAAGTTCGGACAAATTTGTTTGGCGCTGAAGTGTTCAGTCTAGAAAATCGAGTGTTTTTAGGACCGTCGAGGAGTTTTGTCCACGCGCCATTTACACATCAGGCAAAGCTTCTTCTGCTGCTGGTCTGACAGCTGCTGTTGTTAAAGTGAGCTACAATTTTCCACTCTATAGATCAAATCTCTGGACCCTAGTGTTGTAGGATGAAGAATCGTTCGAGTTTGTTATCGAAGCAGGGGCCTTGATGTTGGCTGACAATGGGGTTTGCTGTATTGATGAGTTTGATAAGATGGATCTGAAAGATCAGGTTGCTATTCACGAGGCTATGGAACAACAAACTATCAGCATAACCAAAGTAGGTTTTTAATTCGTGTTCGGCTTTAAAAATTTCTTTTATGCACTGACTCGTTGCCTTTAGGCTGGTGTGAAAGCGACCCTCAATGCAAGAGCTTCTATCCTAGCTGCTGCGAATCCAGTGGGAGGTAGATACGATCGGTCGCGTCCTTTGAAGCACAATGTTCAACTATCAGCACCGATTATGAGCAGATTTGATCTGTTTTTCGTTCTCATCGATGAGTGTAACGAGGTTCTCGTCTCGAAATTCATGTTCTTGTTTTGCTTCAGTAGTTTATCATTGCTATTTAGGTGGTTGATTACGCCGTAGCTCGTCGTATTCTCGACAATCATCGCGCTATTTCTAATCATTGCCCCCGTGAAACAAAATATTCTCTTGAGGATATTCAGAAGTACATAACATTTGCGAAGTGCTTCAAACCTCAGGTTCGCTTTGTTTTCTTATATTTTGTATATCGTGTATTGCAAATGTTTCATTTGGGAAACAAAGAAGTTAGTGTATGGTTGTTAAGAGTCTCGTTTTAAGATAAGCGCTGAAGCTGCAGAGGCACTGGTCACGTCATACAAACGCCTTCGCATGAATGACAGTAACAATGCAGCAACGTCATCATGGAGGATCACTGTGCGCCAGCTTGAATCTCTCATACGACTCTCAGAAGCTTTAGCTCGTTTGCATTGCGCTGCGCAGGTGTGTTCGATCTGATTTTTGTTTCCAACATCGCATAACTAGTTATTTTGTAGGTCAGTGTTGAACATGTAAATCAAGCTTCAAAATTGCTGAGCAAGTCGATAGTGAGGTGGGTTTTTTCCTGTATTTCATAAGCGTTACTATCTTCTCTTCGTGTAGGGAAGATTAGCATCAACAAGCCAAACTTTTTAGCAAAAACTTCGCTACATGTTAGCTAGCTACTTAGTCTGTGTCGCTCACTTGGTGTTTTTCATGAAACATTTGGGACATTTGCAATTTTTCCAGATTTTTTTCTGGGTTCATTTTTTCAATCCTCAATCGCTCGTTTTAATGGTGATCTCCAACTGTGGTTGCTTCCAGAGTTGAACAACCGGATATAGCTCTCGATGACGATTTTGATACTGATACCATAATGGAAGTAGACGAAGATAAGGAAAATGAAGCCGACAGTATGGAATCGTCTGGTGACGTTGAAGGGAAGCGGGCAAAGGTGAGGACATCGTCCGTAGTTTTAATCGCAGTTCGACAAAATAAACAAAATCGTTGAATTGAAACTAGGCAGAGTAGTGCGGAGAGGAGGACGATATTTTGTGAGAAAGAGGGTAGAATAGTTATGGGTTTTCGATAGAGTTCTGCACTGATAGGTATTCAAATAATATAACTAGCTCATTCCTCTTGTATTTGTATATTGAATCTACGAACATTTGCACCGTTTGAGTACGCAGTTTTACGTCTCGGTTGGACTAACGAAAAGCGCTTTTATTTCTTGGTTTCCCTTCTTTATTCTTTTATTATTAAAGGTCGATCATGCCAAGCTAAAGATCACATTCGAAAAGTACAAGCATCTTGCCGACATGCTCGTGCTCCATATGCGCTCGGATGAAGAAGCGGTAGCTGAGGAAGACTACGAAGGAGTACGGCAAGATTCTCTTATTGACTGGTACGTTGTCCCTTCAAAGTTACATTTTTACGGGGTATTGTGGTGACTGTTAGCCAACAATAGGCTACTCGTCGCTTCTTTCTCGGGTTCTACACCCTGTCCCCAACATTAACTGAGGTGCTGCCGCACAGGTGCTTGATCGAGAAGTGTGCACGATCTAGCGTTTACGGAGCTCACATTTCTTTTGGGGTCCTTTTTCGTAATTCATTTTCTCGCTCTGAAGTACTAGTGGTTGTGTTTTAAGGTACTTGGAAATGATCGAAGGTGACCTGGAGACCGAGGAAGATCTGCATATTCAACGAACTATCTGCCACCGAGTTATTCGTCGACTTGTCACTGAAGATCACGTATTAATTGAAATGGATTCGGACGAGAAAAACCCTCTGCTCTGCGTCCACCCAAACTACGTCGTCACCGATCAGTAGCTCGTTCCTCCTTGACATTTCCGCCAAAACCGGTTACCTTCCTCCGATCATCACTTGTCCGTTTTCCTCTGCTTCATATCAACAGTCGACAATTCGTTCATTACTCACTTGTGGACTTGGGTAAATACTAATCGGTTATTATTGACTTCACTTGAATCCAGACATTGAAATTCTGATACGTCTCTTTCTACCTTTCCATATTTTTACAATTTTGATATTTTATGGTAAACTTTGCATTCTGGGGTAGATTTTCCTGTTAGATCTGTAGCCTCCAAACGTAATTCTCACAATCACTCCTTTACTTGCTCTTCTGATCTCTTCAATGAAAGAATGTTTTGAGATTGTATCCTGATTGATTTTATATGTCTCACGCCACCATGCTTTATAAAATTTAGGGTGAAACTGGGTGTTAGATTTGAAGCTGTAAGGCTCTGAAAGATACACTTAGTAGGAGGCCAGCGCTTGAACACTCGAGTGGGGCATTTGCGTCGATTGGCAATGCGTTGACTCGCTGGCGATTTTCAGAGCATTGTATTTCAACGTTATTCTAATGTGTGTAGTTGTGTGGGCATTTATTATGATCTAATCTGGGTGCTCTTACTAGTATGTGCTAGGATCTCGTCAGGGTGCATACGCACGTTCGAAAGGCATCCCTTTGTCGACAGAAGCGAGCTTCGTCTTTTTCTTAAATACACGTATTTCTGTAAATTTTCAGTGGGCTTGGAATCACGGTCAACCTTCACGTTGGACAAATTTCCAAAATTTTACGATCCCCCCTTCTGAAGAGCCTCGGTAGACCCTCCACACCTGACCCGAAACACAATTCAGCTACTCGTGAGGAGCATTCCCGCGAGGAACCGAATTTAGCACTGGAGCGTGAGTTTGCATTTTCGCGCGCACTCGAAGCAGCGCGGAAAGGCCGAGGCGGACTGCTTATCTTCAAAAGATTGTACTTCAGTTAATTTTCAATATTTTTCAAATTTCCCGGGACACCTACTTTCAGAAAACCTTTGTTTTTGTGCACTACCTTCAAATCGCGGAGATTGTGAGAAGTGGCTAGAAAATTTTTAGAGTACAGATCGTTTTCTTTCTAAAACATACCCTAGCTTTCGCAAAGTCTGTTTTCTCCAAGAAATTGCCCCGTTGGACAATTTTGGGTGTATCACGGACAAATTTTTCGCGGTGCGCTGGTTTTCTGGCTTCAAACTCTTATAACTTTCTTCATGATGAACTTTCTGCAAATCTTTCCCTGGGAGAAACTAGAGGGTTATCATGGCGGATATTAAAGGTTTTTCTGGGTTATTGGTTAGTTGGATATTTTTTTTCTAAAGTTTTCTTGTAAGCCCTTAGTAGTCAATCTACCGTAGTGGTCACCTTTTTTACTAACTTATTGTTAGATCCAGTTTGAAAACAATGGATCCCCTTGAGAGCATTTATGTGCGTAGGCAGCCTGTTATGGACACTACCGCAGTACTCGTCTGCTTTGAGCTGCGCCATGCACTCGTTTGTGTTTAATAGTGGAAGAAACACTCGAATGTCTTACCTACGTGTTGCGACGTTGAACTTTGCGAATACGACCCCCCCCCTTTCAGTCGGCCGGATACGACCCCCCTCGTTGGACTTTGTCCAACGGACGGTTGACCCTGCTTGGAATGTGTTCACCATCTCGTGTTGCTAAGGATTCGCCAAAGCTGTGCGATACTCTGGGGAGCTTGAGCGTTCGCAATGCCGGCAATGGCCCGAAAGGATATTCCTATCTAAAAAATAAGAAAAGATTGCTGCAGTAGATTACCACGCGCATTGTGCTTAGAGGAAAGACTGCAAAAGAAAAGACACCAACAAGAAACTGATATTCCTAATTTTTTTTACTTCATATGCTTTAAATTTGATATAAACGCAAGAGGCTACCGTAACCAGGGTCAACCGTCCGTTCGAAATGTTCGAACGAGGGGGTCGCATTTTGGTCAAGGGTTGAGGAAGGGGTCGCATTAGTTGGTTTTGGGTTGTGAGGAGGGGATTGCCTTCTAGACAATGAGGCGGTGGGAGATAGGTAAAGGGTCGAAGTAGTGGTAAAATGGGGAAATATGGGGGAATTTTGGAAATTTTCATGTTTCAAAGTAGCCATTTACCCTCCGCCCCGCTCGACGGCATTTTTGGAGGTAAAAGTGGGCGGAGTATTGGGTGTCGACTGATCTCAGAACTAAACACTATGAACACGTGTTGGTGTTTAGGTGGGGAAAGGGGGGTCGCAATCGTCACGATTGGACCCTGCAAGGGGGTCGCAACTGGACCCCCTCGATAGGGGGGGTCGCAAAAATCCGAAAATGTTCGATCGTGACGGTTGACCCTGACCGAAACGCGCCCATGAGTGTAATTCGATGCCTTAAAGCAACAGTCTCAGCAAGGTTCTAAAAATTCTGTGATATGGGGTGGAAATGATGCGCTAGCCCTAATCAAGAACATAGGAAGTGTCACTAACCAAGAAACTCACCTTAGAAAGCCGTAAAGAAGCCAGGAAGACGCCGTTGAGAGGGGCGTTCGCAAATATCTTAGGGAACGCCCATTTGCCAATCATTGCCGCACCTTTTCTATTGGTTCCACTTGCTTATTTCATTTGATTGTTGTATTTCTATTACTACATGATGCATATGTCTCTAATTGTATTAAGGAAATGCGGTTGCGATCCGGCGAAGCAAGTAGTTCAGACAACTCGTCCACCAGACGATGAAATCTGTTTAAGGCTTGGCCGGCGGATTTCTTTATTTTTTCCCATTAGTACCAGTCACTCTTGACCTACAACTTCGTTCCGACCACTTAACGCCTCGAATTCGTTATGAGACTATTGCTTTAATCACGAAGACGACATTCATTCTTGGCGATGGCGCCAGTTGGCGCTATCTTGACCTATGTGCGAGCCTTGTTTTCACCAAAATCGGTGTAAACTTTTGTATAGGGGTCATTTGGTGCCCTCATTACGAATATGACCTTCATTTTTGGCATTAGCGTTGTTCAATGCATTCGTATCTCCCCGCTGAAGGGCGCAGACGAGCGGGAAGTAGACGCTGAACAGCGCCTGCTCCGAGCATGAGTATCATATTCGTAATCAGGCTGCCAAATGACCCCTACACGGAAGTTTACACAAAATTTGGTGAAAACGTGTAACGACAATGTAGCGCCGACTGACTCAGATGGCACCTCAGCTGAAACTGTGTGTCATTTTCGTAACCAGGGCAATGAACTAACTCCGTGGGCAAGCTTTTGGTAGTCTTCAAGGTACATAATTAATTACACGGCACGAGCGGAGGTATTTTCACGTGACATTGGCGCGGGGTTACCTACCAGAAATTGGGGTTCTTTTGTCCGATAAGCTGAAGTTCATGACCAACATCAAATGGTAGAGCATTCCTCAGCCTTCCACACTGGGTCGATATAGGCCTTGCAATCGGTAGTTATCTGAGGAAGTCCAAAAACTCGACCACTCGTCAATCTGCACACTAAGTCATTGTCTTGTACAAACATCCCCATAATTGAGAATTCATGTCAAAGACCAATACTATCTGCATAGCTTCAACGGGAATGCTGTTCACCGCTGCAGGGTGTTCAAACTGTACGAGCGCTTTCGATCCCTTGATATTTCTTTATGAAGCCAACAGCGCCTCGCACTCCCCATTACAGGTAAGGCTGATGTCAGAGTCTGCGATCCGTCGCAGGTTTCGCTGTTTTTCGCGATTTTCGCGATTTGCGCGATTTTCGCGATTTTCGCGATTTGCGCGATTTGCGCGTAACCGCGATGGGACTGCAGCAGTTGGAAGTGCCCCGATCAATCAGCTCACGCAAAAGCCGATCAATACTGCAAACGCCAAGTGCCCAGCCGCAAGTGCCGATCAGTACTGCGAACTAATAGCACCTCGCGGTATTGATCGGGGCACTTCCAACTCCTGCAATCCCATCGCGGTTACGCGAAAATCGCGAAAATCGCGCAAATCGCGAAAATCGCGAAAAACAGCGAAACCTGCGACGGATCGCAGACTCTGACATCAGCCTAAGGTTTTCGCGGAAGCCTGGCTACAAATGTTTCGATATGGACACCGTTGTGAAGGTGAAGGTCTATACTGCATTAGTCCAGAAGCCGACTGAGGCATCTGTCAATAACACTCGTGGCGCGAAAATGTTTACTTTTTATTACATTGGAAATGGCCATGTTCCGGAATGAACCCCTGAAGAAATACTAATGCTGCGAAGAGATTCTTAACTCATGTCGTACTCCCTCTAAGTCAAGCTCTTAATGACCACCTACTCCATACCTTCAATCATCTTCTTTATGACGAAAAAATTAGACGATCAATTTCAATTCCGAAAGCAAGGTCGCTTGCGTTCTTGACCAGCACTCTGCCATTTTGGAAAACAGGTATCGGAAAAAGTTTGGAGCGTTGGGGACAAGTGGTTGACACCCATGGTAGATATGCAGCCGGTCAGTATTTGTAAGCAAAAAAGAAAAATTAAAACAAAAAATGGGAAAAAGTGTTGCAGGACGACTTTCTGTTCAATCTAATAGCTGCACCACCACACCTTCTTGGAGGAATAATTTGAACCGGCGTGTGTCTGACAAGAGAAGGATGGTAGGCCGAAATGGCCATTTGAAATGAGTTGTATACTACCTGATGCGTCTTTAGACGCTGATTCAAAATCTGTCTGTCTTTCTGCGGAACGAGCTATGAACAAATAACAAGAGTTTTTTTTTAACACGAGTGATCCAGTGGCCTAATGGTTGAAGCGGATTATCACGAACGAGGTTAAGGGATCGAATCCGTCCACGTACTTTTCTTCGTTTTTTTTTTCGTAACACGTCAACAAAAAGTAGATTGTCATAAGCCCTGTCCCTTAAACTTGGTCCTTTAGCGTGCACGACTCACAAACGACGCGTTTTCACGCCGAAGGAGCGTGACAACAAGGCGTGGCCACCATGAAGAGCATGGTGTGCCTCATTCCGCCAGGCCAGGTACGCCCTCATCTCAACGGCACTTTTGAAAACTTTTGGGCTACGGTTCTGCGGATGCGGGGGGATGTGGAAACTTGGTTGTTGATACCTTTTTCGCTGATAACACTCGAAGTAGGTTTGGATAAGGGTTGTGGGCTTAGATAACGTCACGGTGAGTAGAAATCGAGGGTGGTTTATTTTGTTAAAATGATGCTAGGTTACCAATCGAATCTAAGATTGATCAGTGGTAAGTCAGCTATTTTTCTCAAACTCTCGACTTTTTACGGCCAATTTTCAGTATTTCAGAGTCTTTTATCCTCTACTACGCTGTCGTCTTGACATTACCCCAGAAAGCTACCACCGTAAGCTGTTTACACGGACCTGCTAACAGTGCAGTGCAGAAGTCGGAGGTGAAGACGTTGTTGTAATTCCCCTGATAACCAACAATTTTGACGATTTTGGTGATCACAGCTACGATCTGTCATTCGAAGGGTTTCCTGCACCCAATTGGCGTAAATACTAGTAGTTTCATAGCTGCCCGTATGCTGTTGGTTTCCCAGGCATTGAAGAATGTTAGTCTGACATGTTTTTTGTACTGCCTGGTCCTGTTGACTCCGTACTTGATCATTAGGAGTTCGAATGTGTTGCACACTTTTGTATCCCGAGTGCACAAAAGGACAACAGCCAAGTGATTGCGCTGATGGGTAAACTGAATTATTAATTGAACTCAAGCTATGGCAGTGTTCAGAGTTGGCGATTGTACATGCGATTAGGCGATTAAACTACTAATCTTTGAAGAAAGGTACACGTATTGATTAGGCGATTAGGCGATCAGGCGATTAGGCGAGTAGACGAGTAGGCGATTAGGGAAGCACGCGATTAGGCGATCGCTAAATTTGCGAGCCAACATAAGCGCGAGCCGGCAGAGAAAGGAGAAAGTGATTGGAGTTTGGAGAGACCATGGACGGCAACTAAAATGTACCCCCGAGTACATTTTAGTCACCGTCTATGGTCTCTTCATTCTCTATTCACTTTCTTCTTTCTCTACCGGCTCGCCTTTTGGCAAGTTGCCACGCCGGTCTGCGTCCCTGCCATGCCGTTGAGAGTGCTGGTGGCAAGAGTGCTATTGGAGCTATCGATAATATTGATAAATCTACCAATAAGGTGATCTGCTTGCTGTTTTCTCGTATTGATCATGCCATAGCCCCATTCCTTGATCTGGGAGCGTTGCACCTCACAAGGAGGGTCTTTCAGGTCTGGCGCGCTTTCCGAAAATGGTTTCTTGCATGTGGTAAAGGCTCGTGCGAACAACATAAAACTATGATCCATTTTTCCTTAACGCATCTGGGAACCTCAAAACAGTGCCGAAGATATGGTCAAAAGTTCAATTCCCCGTGATGACAAATTTTTGCAATCAATGTTGGAGCCTCCAAATTGTAGCCCAATTGCTAGTATGACATGTAAATTAACGCTGGTGCCATTTGGACACAATTTGGAGGCGCCAATGTAAATTGCAAAAATTAGTCACCACGGAGGATCGAACTTTGGACCATCTCTTCTTCACTATTCTGACCTTCCTGGAAGCGTTAAGGAAAAACGGACCATGGTTTTGTGTTACTCACATAAGTCTTTACTAAGTGCAGGAAACCGTTTTGGAAAAACGCTCCATGTCCTGAAAGACCTCCCTGGTCAGCATGATCATATAGGGCGTGATCCCGTGATTCAAGTCCATGGGTTATGCGAGTTTTGCTGGCAATGTAGTAAAGTTCACCGTCGAGACTAGGGTCACCTCGCTGTCTCGCCTTTCATTACTCGCCGTAAACGGCCGATGTTCACCATCTTTGACTCCCAGTCTATGGCACTTTACTACCGTCCCAGGAAACGGCTCAGACCCGAGATTCGGAATCCCTTCTTCGCCTGCTTCTGCACTGTTGCGACTCTTACCGGTGCCGCCCCTACAACGCTAATACACTTGTCTGCTGAACGGCCAGAGCCGGCAGGCGATAGGAAGGGCGTGCAGTGCGAGCGCTGCGATGCTTGGCCCTGCTAGGCACTGGATCTACTTTTCGCTGCGAAACGCGCATCGTCTTGCACTCCTAGGGGGCCGCCTGTCATTCAGCTGACAATTAGACCTCCCCCCTCCATTTGGCCTCCGCCCTTCTCGTGGTAACGTATAGAGTTTAGGGGAACATCTGCGTTTTCTACGAAATCGACAGCTGCGGAACTCCTCAACGATTTCACGATAGCTTCACAGTCCCCGACCCATCGAAGGTAAGATCAACACTAGGTTGTTTTATTTGTTAATCACACCCTTTCTAACTTGTAGAACTGCAGTGAAATGTCTCATATGTAGCGGTAGTATGCTGACAAGGTGAGATGAAGAAGTGGTATTGTGGTGAAATACATTACTCCCCTCATTTCGTTCTTGGATCGGATCCCGACGAGCCGATCTTACCCCATTAATCAGGTGGTCCTGTAATTTGGCAACATGCCAGCTATAAGTGGGTTTGTGATGAGCGACAATTCTCGGAGATCTTGAAATTGTGAACAATTCAGGTGCCTTCAGCATTGTGAAAGTTAGCAGACCTGGAGTGAGCGAAGGGCATTTTTAAGTAGCACTGCGAGTCCGGAGGTAGAAAATGCACGGGGTCGACGGCATTGAGCATCGTACTAGCGTGAGGTAAGCAAACCAGCCCTTTTGGCGTTTCTACTGGGGCCGTCTGCTGGATGTTGAGGAGGGCAATGGGTCCCCGAGGTCGACGGACTGCTTGAACACAGTCGGTACGGTAGGAGAGTGATGATGGAAGTGGTGCAGCTACGTCAGCAGCTCCGCCAAAAGGGCTGGTTTGGTTACTTCAGAACTAATCCTTGGAGAGAGGGCGGACTGCGTTCTCTCGCAGGTCCGCCTTTTCTCCAAGGCTGAGTCCTCAGGTAAGCATCAAATTGAGCCGGCTCAAAGGATCGAGTTGAAGTAGTCCGTCGACCGTCGGCTACCTCATCCCCTCTCCAACATTCAGCCTACAACCCAGCGGAAACGCCTAAAGGGCTGGTTTGCTTACCACGACTAGCATGCAGTGCCTGCGAACTGGGACATAGCCATTACTTTCTAAGTGGAAGGTACCGTGTGGGCGTGGCGAGCACAATTGACT
>KZ345070.1:5614-16261 GCA_002352805.1 Teladorsagia circumcincta | reverse complement strand
GTATGTATGTATGTATGTATGTATGTATGCCGCTCATAAAATTGGTCAGCTCGTAGGATTCGAGCTGTGGATGTTTTGCAATGGTGTAATTGTGATAGCATCGCCAGCGGCTATATAAACAGCTACGCGCTGCACTCTCGATCATTTCATATGATGCTGGATTAGCAACTGAAGGGTAGTGGAGGAGTGAGGGAGGGTGGAGAATGGAGGAAAAGAACTTATCGACAACCGGGGCAAGGACCAAAACGTCAATCTTAAACCCTTCACTGTATAAAACACCTTTTTGTGCGAATGCATCCCCACGAGGTGTTGGTGCCACGAGCGTAGTGAGCACAGCAGAAGGTGTGAAGCCTACGTGAAGAAGGATGGTACCGGCGGTTGCCAGAGGACCAGTATGATCTCAATATAATCTATCTTATAAGTTGATTCCCTACTATTCTAATCTTCTTCAATTTTAATCAACACGTACTTTAATCCTTCGGCGGAACATCATTATCTACTACTCCCCTAATCTACTACTGAACTAATCTCTACAATCATGTATTACCGCGCCAGAATCCATTGATCTCATAGTCTTCATCGATACATAATGTTTTCATTACCAGGTAACCTTCTAATATCCGATGTCGTGAAAAAACTACGTATAAATGCGGCTTGTTAATAAATTCCCGGAAGAAAACGACCCATAAATTCAAAAATTTAAATGTACGGAGTATTGAGGAAACAACGCGCATACAATTATTAGCAATTGCTTAATTGATTCAAAACATGCATGCAAGTGTGGTAAGGCATGCAACGGTTTTGCTGCCAACACTGTGGAAAGAGTGCACGATACACTGTGCGTATAACAAAGAAACTGTGCCCACAATGCATAGCGAGAGGCTAAGCCTCTCAATGGAGTGCGAATGTCTAACGCTTTCGTAGTGATAGGCCTGCCATAATGTTCTCAGAAGGATTAGTCTGCATTCCTTTGCAGCTGTGCTTTCCAAACGCATGATAACAGAAGCGTGCAAGCTGGTGCTGTTATCATTATGGTTTGTTTTTTGTTAAAAAGAGAGCTTAAGCGGTCATATCGATTGCCTCTTAAGTGCTACTGTATGATAATATCATAGAACCATACTATGAGATGCTGAACCATTATAATTATGGTTTGTTTTCCTTGTGAAGAGAATTTGCTTTTAATCGGCCACATTTATCTACCTCGACTGACGAATATCAATCAATGTGATTACTTGGCATAATACCAAGGGGATTTCGCATTCAATCTTTTGGAATAGTTACTATGTCGTTTAAAGAGGAAACTGCGAGGAAACAAGAGCCCTGTTTTGTGGATTTGGTCGATATCTTGTTTCTGTTTTTCCTCCACTGCAGCTCGTTTAGCATATCTACTTTCATTCTAACAGTAACCATTCTATCCAACACGCATTTGCAGTATGCGGGGATGTCGTGGTAGCAATGTCGCGCACGACGTCTCCATTGTTGGAAGAACACGCCATCATCAAAATCGACCCCTTCCATTCTCAATTCCACACGGCCGCTTCACCATTCCATAAAGTGATATGTGCATATGGTATTCCTTAAACTATGCTAAGTGATAAATCGCCAGCATGGAGCAGACGCTTTCCGTCGATTTTGCGTCACCGGTCCAACTAACAACAAGACCGTGTAGAGGACGTTCAAAGCTAATGCAAACATTATCGAAGTTGTACGTATAACTCTGGCGAACATGCTTACCGATTTTGTTTTGACGGGTGTCGCTGAAGAGCCTCATTTCTGTGGTGTGGTACAGCTTCGGCGGTTGACGGAATCCAGGCTGACTTGATATCCGAGCAAAGCGTTAACACCTTGAGGACCGCGCTCATTTTCGCTGTCTGGCGTGTGGAACCGCGCGCATTATTCTGACCGCACTGTGGTATGTCATCATGCCATACGGCCCCACGAGAACGCCTTTTTTTGGAGAACTGTTTATTTGCTATCGCTTTTGTGCGGTAGGTGTCAAATTTTGCGATTTCAGCCATTTCAGCACTTCCTGCAATTTGAGAGAGTGTAAAAGGGCCAAAACTATTGTGCAATAAGGATAGTGCGATCCTAGTGTCACCTTCTGGTCCTTGTATCTCGAGCTTGTATTAGGTTGTCCCATAATTAGTGAATCACTTTACATTTATTGCTATGAAAAATCCAAGAAAAATCCTAAATGCATGAAACATGTTTTGCGAAGTGACACCCACACTACCCTACCTGAACATTTAGTCAGCCCATTTACACGCTTCTTTACATGGATATTACATCAATTTTTCCAGAACATATTTTTGGCCTCCCTTTTCACCACTCCTGATTAGGATCTTTAAAACACCAAACAACATTGTGGATCAACCAACAGATACGCTGAGGGCACGCTCCCTCAATCCACGGTGCACCCGTGGTTCATTCTATTTCGGGGTAGGCTTTTTTATTTGAAGATGACCCACAGTCCGACTACCCCTGGACCGGCAATCTCATTGCTCTACCCGGCGCCGTTGAGATTGGATCTGGAGAAATTAGTCACCATTTGCTAGAGCGTGTCCAACTTGTTAAGATGGTGGAATGCATACAACTCCGCAGAGTCCTGATTATTTAAAAATATGGAATTCGTTTCTTTCATGCTCTGAGCTCGAATCGGCTCCAAGCACGATTTGACATCTTCATGTTTCTTCTGATCTCTCTTAGTTCCTCACAGCGACCATCCGGCATATTCAATAGGATTGTGAACTAGGTGAAGTGTGCTTTCAACTCCACAATGAACGGTAGCCTAGCTCGAACGATTCGGGAGTTCTGACAGCAAAAGCCCAACCTCCTCTAGGTCCCCACTTTCCGAGATATTGGTGGAACACGAGAGGGGCCTTGCGCTGAGAGCCGCTGCCCAGTAATACTAGGGACAGTAAAGAAGGCAAAAGTCGACAGCGTAATAACGACGCTTTCAATTTGGAAGCGAAGCAAGTCAAAATCTACATTTTTTCTGAGGTCGTTCGACCTCACCTTGCGGAGAATATTCATAAAAAATTGAAAACTCCCAGACTAGCAGTTCTTGCATCTCCGCCGTGTAGCCCTATCATCGTGCCAACAAAACAGAATCCGACCTAAGCTCTACCGCTCTTTCCGAGGAAGAGTTTTTGGGCAAAGTGACACGACCTCACAGCCGACTTCCGGTAGTTCTTCGTTTGAGAGCTCCTGCAATTTCAGGGGAAGGACAGCGAGTAAATTCACATATATAGACAATGCATTGTAGATGACAGAGGTGTATGTTTGAATGAGCAATGACTTCGAATAAAAGAGTAAAAAATTTGAATTCAAAAATATCCTAAGTGATTCACTAATTATGGGACAACCTAATAGAATAAGTGTTGGGTTGCAATCGGACCTGCTTGTCGAGAACCATTCGAAAACTCGATGATACGCGGGAAAAGAGGAAGGGAGGCGGAGAAGAACGTCCACAGGCTTCAAATATGCAAGACTAAAGAGGCGCATATGTTCCGTCTGCAATCGAAAGTGTCCTCATCTTCGTAGCAAATTAGTATTACAAACATTTTTCGTACCGGCGGTTTTCAACCTAAGCACAGAACGTGCAGCTCCTGATTATTATTCATACATTTTCTCAGAAACTCGATAGTCTGTTAACCAAGGCCTCTCTCCAGGGACTACGCTTTTTGTATCAATGTCTAAGCATAGCGTTTACATCACATGAATAAGCTACCTGAAATGTTTGCAAACCAGCTTAAAAAAGGCTTGTTAGTTAGACATCATGCCACACGGTCTCACGAGGCAGAAAGAGTGTGGTATGACATCATCCCACAAGGTAGGCAACGTGTTGATATCACCTTCGCTTCAATCAAGTCGGAAGTTTCCTTGTAACCGGCAAACGTCAGGTAGTAAGAAAGTTGAGAAATTTCTTTGACCTTTGAAAAATGAGGTGCGTCGTAGAACGGATCGAGTGTGGAGAAGAGGCTTGAAATTTCTTGTTTTGCTCACCTTATCCATATCCCTGATAGTTGTTTAGGATTGTTCCTTGAGGCCCTGTAGATCTGAGACAGTGACTTGATAGGCCTGTCCTTGTTTAGAGCAACGTCGCCAAAAGAAGTCGAGCCAAAGAATCTGTTCAGTGTGACAGTGTGTGCAATAGAGAGCAAAGATGCGCCAATGTTGCAAATAGGAATCCGGGGGAGGTGATAGTGCCGTCTCGGATTTTACCGTTTTAGCTTCTTTTTATTTTCGAGTACACCATTTGACAACTATACATTCACAAATCAGCGGTATCACTTTTCTTGAGTTTTGCATTAAGGATCTCTAGATTGCCTTTTTCATCAACAATACCGTCCGAGATTTTGTCGGCCGGATTTTTTTCCTTCCTTGACGTGCCTTACCACTTTTTTCACTCTAGATGGTGGTAACATTTTGTGATCGTTATAGAATTTGTGCATTCATGTTAGGGTTAGAATTTTATTGCGACTAAAAGCAACTTTGCGATCGATAGGCGTAGTTCAAGTGATTGTCGCTTGATGTATGTACATTCACAGCTTTTTAACGAACAGATTCAGGGAAACATCTGCATTTATTACGAAGTCGATAGCTGCAGTGAAACAGTACAACAGCACTACGGTAGCTCTACCGTACCTCGCCCGCTAGAGGTAACCTCTGCATTATTTGGTCATCGTACTGTTTTCTATTATATTTTTATTCGAATGATGAAACTGCTGTTTCTTTCAAACTTCTCGCGTGTAATGGTCGGAAGTGAGGAAAGCTCTCTACCACTTCTGTAAGGGGATTTCTTTTCTTTTTTGGGTTAGATTTATTGAATGCAAGCTCTTTTCCCAGAGAGATAAACGCTTATTTTTTTCCAAGTCCTCTCAGGTCATTGGCCGCTAGTCATAATGATTTGCCCACCATTTTTTAGTCTCTCAAAAGCGATGAACAGCAGAAAAAAAACCACCACTTTCGTGGTACGCTATAGAAAACTACGGAGAAAATTCCATGATATCTTTGTACCAGTTTAGGTCCGCACGCCCCGGGCTTATGAAGCGGAAGGCCTGGGTGAAGCACGACAGCCGATAAAGCGTTAGATTCACCGCTCGACATTGAGTTGCTCCGTGAAATGCGTTAGCTACCGTTCTACAGGCTGCCCATCTCTGCAGAAGCTCACCGTTTGAAACGCGCAGTGGAGTGCGGATCTAAAGTGGTGTCTGTAAGAAATCACCACGAATCGAATGGCAGTGGAATTTAGCGGTCGGATAGTGTTTGATAATGCAATAGAAATACGCCGCACTCGTTATCGTATTTCTCCAGACATTCACCACACACTCTTAGGAATTCTGGGGGACGAAAACGGTCTAATGGGGTTTTGGGCTGATGATGACAACACAATTGAAAGGATATTGAATGAAATGCTTTATCTCAAGTATAGTTTTTGTGACCTCTATTTTCTTGAGCATATTGTTATTATCGGCCCTTATCAGCCGTTACCGCTTTGGGTCTCCCACTAAAGGTGTTCCCATCCCACCCTCTACATCACTTCTTGAAATCAACGCCTCATTGATGCTGGGACAGGTGCTATGGATATCGTGAAGTTAGCGTTTGGCGTCTGTTATCGGATCTTATCAGCCGTTATCACTTTCTGACCCTCACCAAACATGATCCCCTTCTGCCGTCTACAATGTAATCAAAATATGGCGCTCCACTGTTGCAGCAAAGTGCACTATGAATTTCGTGACAAACAGACGCACACACACATACACACGCACAGACATACTAAGCGAATCATTTATAGTAGGACTAGCGAGACGTAGACATCAATGCATGGGTAGAGATGGACGTACGTAAGTAGGCATACATAAGCTACTTGCGGATGCAGATCATAATTCCTTACCACCCTCGTTACTTACGCTTTCAAAAGCAAAGTTGGCTCTACCTTTTCGGCCACAACCCCAACTGCTTTGCACATAGGAAGGCTCAGATCTTGCGGGGTATCCCCCAAGAGGCCTATCGCGCGGCGAAGGAAGACACGCACACGCTACAAAGGACGAGTCGCAGCGCATACTGTAGCGTTTAGGCGTTAGGTTGAATAGTGTGTACCATGCTACACCTTATATCGCACATCACGCGCTGCAACTCGTCCTTTGCCACATCTGCGTCTCTTCCTTGGGTCTCTAGGGGGACACCCAATCTTACGCGGTTTGACTGCTTGACGAACATTATACATTGTTTTTTGAGCCTTTGCCCTTTTTTACCCGCATCGGCTCTTCTCTTCTGCCAGCCTCTGCCAAGTGATAAAGAAGACAAAGCATTTAAATCGAAATTTGTTTGGAATAACCAAATACCTGAGTAGTTCGATGAACGATCAGTTTCGTAATGTTAAAGCAACAGTCTCAGAACGAATTTGAGGCGTTAAGCGGTCGGTAACGAAGTTGTAGGTAAAGAGTTGACTGGTAATAAAGGATCCCTGCAATCCAAACATTGCCGCAGCTGCTATTCATAATACACCGGTGTGCAAAACGTAGGGATGAAATTGATCAAGTGACATAACTTTTTTGCAACTCAATGGAACTGGATGAAATCTTGCGAGCATGATGCTAAGGGTCTTCCGATCATGCACTGCGTACTAGACCTTTTACATCGCGTGGTACGCCTGAACCTGAAGCTAAAAGTTACCTGTCACGTAAAACGAGAGGGTTGGCGAAACAGAAGAAGAAGGAGGAGAAGGAGTATACTGACCAGGGCGAAGGCTTTGTGGAATATAGCGATGTTCTTGGTTACAGAAAGCCTTGGAGACAACACTCGCACAACTTCACGCGAAGGAGAATTACTGGGAGGCTGGAAGAGTGAAGATGTGTCTAGAAGAATGATGTTGCTTACAGCATTGTTCTGCGCGCATGGAGAGCGATACGGACCACATCCTCTGCTGCTCATAGAGGAGGATATGGTGAATAACGAACATCTGCAACAGCGGGCGATTGCTACGCTTTCCAACAGGCAAGAATGAACCCATGTAGGTCGCAGACTGCAGTTGCAAAATCATTTATCGGGATCGTAAGGCATGTAATCCAGGCTTGAGCAGTGGTACAGTGACCGCATACGGAAGCTCTCTCTGCCCGACCAACAGAACGTGGCGCACGTCCGAAACCCGCGTGTCAGCAAGAAGGTTTGCTAGGTACCGAGACGTTGGAAATGGACCACCATTTTGGAAGAATGCGTGCTCTTTTCTGATTCGAGTAAATTGAGTTTGGGTTGTGATTTTAAACTTATCAACAAATGGCGAGAATAAGAACAAATGACGCATCCGGGACCATCATTAACATGATTGTTTTGATAGACTATTCGATATGGTGTGGGGAGGCATAAAGTTGCAGCGGCTTACCGACCTCCCAACTCGTGATCGCAGAATGCTTTCTGGTCGACGATATTGTGGCGCTGTTCTCCTCACTTATGTGCATCTTTTCAAGGGTACCCTTGGTCTCTCAACTTCAGGCGTATGGAGGGCAAGGTGCGAGAGCCTCGAGCAACCCGGGTGAACACTCTTGGAAAGCGAGGATTCCCAGCGCCTCGTGAAGCCTGCCGCTTCCTCTGGTCAAATCCTATAGAGCGCGTGTGGCGTGGATTTAGTAGAGCTATTGTAACGCATCCCCATGCACCAATAACTGTCCAGCAGTTGTCAGTTGCAGTCTTCGAGGGATGGATCGCTTCTTCATGAAAACTTTTAACCAACCTTGTATCCAGCCTTGGAGCACATGGCAGAGCATGCTTCGCAGTCCGAAGTGGTCATCCACCCCATGAAGAACCAGCTCCTCTCTGTTGAATGTCTACCATGAGTTGGTGTAGCCTCTCCTCTCAATCACTTCTGACAGGGTATTTGGAGAAAAATGACTTTTATAGTCGTCCCGCAGTAACTTTAACTTATAACTTTAACTTTCTGCTAGTAACTCTTCGCCTGTGTCACAACATTTCCTTCTATGTATGTGCTAATTTTGGTCGATCTAGGTTAACTAACAGGCAGATATCATGTGGATATCCGTCCCTAAGTTTTGCACACCAGTGTACTAATAAATACATGTTTGAGCCAGAATTGCTTCGATTCTCAGCACATTTAGCCCTACAGTATGTTCGTTGATAGCGGAAATAAATACGATACATGAGGGGGATCTAACTCTATAATTATTACGTTTTATTTGTAAGGTATAACTGTCAGAGCGAGCGTGAACCACATCACTGGAACTCTTCAGCGATCCTTCACGCTCAGCCGCAGTCAACCCCTGATAGAAATGCAACACTCAGAAACATATCTGCTATTTGTAAACAGTTTGCAGACGACATTATCTATAAGACTGTAGAAAACATTGAAGACGTCAGAAAAATTCAACTTGCCTTAGATACAATTCTAGAATGGTCAACTCAATGGAATTTACCATTAGCTCCAGATAAAACAGTTTATATGAGAATTGGTTCAACTAACTTTGTATGTGAATATCTTCTCGGTAACCAAGTGCTCAACCAGGTCTCGTCCGTCAAAGATCTTGGATTTCACTATGATGATAAACTTAACTCTTCCAAACACTATGAAGCTCTCTTTAGGAAGGCAACATTCCGTACATACCAAATTCTCAAAGGCCTCACTATCAACGATGAAGAAGTCTTGGTTAAAGCATACAAAACGTACAGTAGACCTATCATTTAACGTGGGACACCTGTCTTCTGTCCTACTAAGAAAAAAGATATCAAAACTTTGGAAAAATTCAGAACAATTTCACGAGAAAGCTTTTCATCGAGTCTGGTGATTTTGCCTATTCTAGAATACCTCTTCTAGAATCTCGACTCAACTCACAGGAACAGGAAGTATAAATTGCATTCTCTAAATTCCCGTCGAAAGCTCTATGATGCTTGTATGATTTTTAAACTTATGTGCGGTATCACCAAAGTTGACTCATCCAAATTTTATCGATTAGTCAACTCTAGAACCAGAGGATCGTTGGAGAAGATTTCTTATGTAACTCCCAAGACAAACTCAAAACTTTCGAGCTTTACTTGTAGAGCTGGCTCAACATTTATTTCTCTTAAGATCGATATGCCGTTAATTTCTCAGGTTTTCGTTTCCTTCAAACGTAGGGCTAAGAAGCAGTTATTGTCTTATTGAGTAATGCGATAATATGGATTGTTTGGTCTGCCTTTGAGCAGCGTCTCAAATAAATAAATAAATATCTCGAAGCTCTCCTTATCCAGTACCATAACAAGTAATGGTGACCGAAAAGCGACTTTCATTAGACGTGCATAAGGGTGTATGTATATGTAGATCTCATTACCTTTTACCTTTTACCTTTTACGCGATTTGTCTTCAAATATTTATCCATACAATAGCGGCCAGAAGCTTGAAAACTTTTTTGTTTTTGATCTAACGCGGCCATCAAACAACGAAAATGTCTCAAATCCACATATTTCATTCAAAATGAAGTATTTGACGATTCCTGAGCTTCATTGAATAAGTACTCTTTGTAGCAGATTGAAGAAAAGCTCATTTAACATTTGTTTCGACAACGTTTCGGGTTTGTAAACCCTTCTTCAGGTCTCTCTAAACTATATACATTGCATTCGGCAACAGCTCAGTAAATGTTACATACATATATACACATAGAAACTCTAAGGGAAATCCTAGTCAAGGACTGACCTTGGAACGGAGGGGAGTTGGGACGATGTTTGGGTCCTGCGAGCTCAAAAGATTGCTGGAAATAGACGTCGAATGGTCAGGAAAGGGAGCTCTCGATGACTCACCTCCCTCGCTGTCCACTTCGTTAGAAATGGAGCAGTTCGGTCGGTGATGTAGTGCTATGGAGTTGAGAATAAGATACACACTACTTCTTGCCAGTTGTCACGTAGCATCAGTCCTGCCATCATTCCGCAACCATCCTTTCTTATCACTATCCAAGAATGACCTCCGTTATTCGTCTGAGCTCCTCCCTGTTGTTGATGGGTGGATTTCTCCTGCGAATCTCTAGTGCTTCCTTGATTTTCCTCTCCACCGGGTCACTTACATTCCTGTGGATCACGCGCACCTTTATCTCAGGAGCGCGTTCATTAGGATGACGCAAGGAACGGTGCCTCGAGAAGGGATTCTCCGGATAAGTGGAAGGGTTCCGGAGGGCCCTTAGGTGTTCGTCTAGCCTTTTGTAGAGTGGTCGTCCGCTTTCTCCAATGTAGAATTCCGAGCAGTACGTGCACTCTACTTCGTAAACGGTGTTCTTCAACAGGCAAATTTTCCGTTCCTCCTGGCAATATGCACAGTTTTCGCGTCTGCATCGATCCTCGTACAATCGCGACGATGTAAGAAGGCGGCGCAGTGTTGGCGGTGGACGAAATACTAGGCGGATAGTTGTATGATAGTTCCTTACATGTCCGACTCCTTTGCGAGAGATGTAAACCGCGTGATAAGGACATCTGGGATGCCAATCCGCCTAATTAATTAATAATTAAAAATCTCCTAATTATTCCTGTGAAGAGAACTAGAACTATCATTATTTTGTGATTCTTCTGCCTAGCGATTTGTGAGCAATTTTTTTCCTTTGACGTGTTGCTAAAGTCAGATGTTGCCCAGGGATAAACAAACAATTTATTATTATGAGAAGAAAATAAATT